>OY726517.1:132050664-132650664 GCA_963383655.1 Bathymodiolus septemdierum
GATTATCAATACATATGACAGAGAGATTAAAGGCTTTATATTCAGTATTGTTTGTCTTTGGTCAGTTTGTATAAATTCCGCCTCTTAGAAGAAGTAAAAGACAAGATAGACGATGAGAGGAGCACATTTCGTTCTCTTATGGGTGCCGATGATTTGTTGTAAAATATGTCCTCCTAACTCGACACATATGTTATCGATAAGAACATCCAACATACTGATGACTTCATTTTCTGCGTAGGACAATTTATCTTTTTGCTTGTTTCATGCTTGACAAAAGAAGTCAATTCGTGGCCCAAAACTGTAAACTTGTTACGTTGCTTACCATTTTTAAAGACTACAAATTATTTGGCTTTCCAATCTTTTGAACGTATACATACCATGTAAATGTTATTCCAGAAACACGTTGTACATACTAAATTAGATGACAACGTGTTTATTCCAAGATATGTGTATTGCCTTTATATGTCTTCAACCTTTAGGGTGAAGTGTAAATAAGAATAATAAAAAAAAATCAATGCTTCCTCTAAGAGTGAAAATATTAAGATCTCTTTATGAGTTAGTCTTAAAAAACCTACCATGATAACTTTCAAAGCTTTGAAATAATTTGTGTTGTATCAACAAATCGGTGATTTAATCAATCAAAATAAATATAATATTGAAAAGTTTTGATATAATACAATAAAAAACAAAATATTCCACACTGTCGGAACAGTTCCAAAATCTAATAGAAACATGATATAAAGAGCAACAATCGATACCCCTAACACACGACCGCTCACTTTCCTGGTTTGGTACAGGCACTTCAATAAAAACGTGGCGGGGTTAAACTAGTTTTAAAATATAAATGTACATTTTAGAAAAATTACAAAAATGCCTTCCAATTTGTTCTAAATTTTATACATCTGTAATAATACGTATCTTACCAGCACCGAATATAAGTATTGTACATAGTGACTCCATTTTTCCAAATATACTAGTAGACTACAGAACGCTTTGATAATCCCTAACATACGATAAGTATTCTATCACAAGGTCAATTTTCATACTATTTGTCACGATTATATATTGATCCCTTTATCTAACCTGATAATTACAGCCCCATCAAAAACATTGAACACATACCCTGGTGGCCTTGGAAGGGGAGGAAATGGACGTGATCATGCACGTGTCGTCGCTGTATTTACATTTAGTTTATGATGATTTTATTTGTTAAATTAACAAAATGGATAGGACACAAGTTTTACCAACTTATGAAGTCTTCTCCCATTAATACAATAAATTCACATAGTATAATGATCATTCTGAGCATGCATATAATACATATAGAAATATATTGTAAATAATTAACGAATTAATAAAAAGGTTGTGTTGGATGGATGCGAGGTTGGAGAGTAGATAATTATCGAGTAATTATACTACAAGGAATCTTTTTGAAGATTTAATCAAATTGAAAACGTGTTTGATGATATTAATATTTTCTTCGTATGTTAAATCATCGGACCCACAGGTTAGTAGATTCAGATCGCTTGTATGTACCCAATTTAAATTGTTCATCATAATAAGTCTATACTCATATTTCAGTATAGCTAGGACAAGTAACAAAATAATGGAATGCATCTTCCCGTGGGGCTCCACAAGAACAAGCAGCATCATTTACTATATTAACCTTTGATAGATCGTAATTTAGAAAGGAATACGAGTTACGAAGTTGAGTAAGAATAATATTAAGTTTTCTGGGACCATAATAAAAATGTTTCGGGATACGTTTTGTGTTATCTGACTTCCTTTCGAATGGCTTTTTTGAATTTAGTTAATGTGTCAAGATTACGATCAAATTGATCTAGCCGGTTCCAGAGTTTAACAGTAGATGGAATAAAAGATTCAGTTGTAATCGAGGGTCTACAAAAAGGTATTATTAAATCCTAACCGTTTCTTAAGGGGTAAATAGTTGTGCTTTGTACAGTAGGAGGAATAAGTTATCTAAGTTAATTTGGTGCATGTCCATTCTTTCTATTATAAAATAACTGGTGTTTCCTATTATGCCTTCTACTAGAGAGAGTAGTCCATCCTGTTTCTGAGTACAATTTATCTGTTTTTGTGAAAATTGGTAATTCAGTTACAATCCTTGCAGCATATAGTTGCAATTTTTCAAGTTTGGTTGAATAACACACTCCACAATTATCCCATATTTCACAGGCATATTCAACAATTGGGCGGATATATACTAAGTACAGTTTTTCTAGATTTTGTCTACTTAACCTATATTTTAATTTTCGCACTATACCTAAATGTCTTGATACGTTTAAGATTATATTTTCAATGTGGTTATTCCATTTAGCATCGCTTGACAAGGTTACACCCAAGTGTTTATGGCTCATTGATATAGGGATATTGTTTCCATTAAATGAGAAATTAAAATTATATCTAACGTCTGTATTAGAAAATAACATAATCTCAGTTTTGTCTGGATTAGAAGACATTAGGGACCGACCATTTAACTTGCAGGGGGGGGGGGGGGGGGGGGGGGGGGTATGTTTTTTTGTTTCGTTCAGAAATTTTTTTTCGGACAACGCAAGAGTTAGAATATTTTTTTTTGTCGCGGAATGCGCGAATTTGTTTTCCAGAATTCAACATTAGGTTGTATGACAAAAACTCTGAATCAGATTATTTTTTTTCCTCCACCAAAATCAGAATATTTTTTTAGAAAAAAACCATATTATCTCAATAAAAACAGTTTGAAGATATCAAAATGGTAATCAGAAACCGTAAATCAAAGATACAATATACTATATAGTGGCCAAAAGAAAAAAGGTCAAACAATTATCTACAAACACTACATAGAAAACTAAAGACTGTGCAACACGAATCCCACTAAACAACCGTGTGTGAACTCAGGTGCTCCGGAAGGGTTGGCAGTTCCTGCTCCACTACATGCACCTGTCGTGCTACTCTGGTTACTAACCCGGTGATAAGTGTTCATGAACCAGAAAATGGTCGGATTGTGATTACGACAAATATAACATATTCGTGGACATTTGTAACCGATATTATGTAACGGTTAATTGAGCATAGCCATGGTGTCGACCGTATAACTTTGACATGGTGACTTCCACTTAACCACTTTGAAAAATAAATTACATATATTTGGTAAAGAACTATTCAGTTTGTTCTCAAATGTTTCTGTTTTCAAAGAATAATTCCAACATATTTCCCAAAGTGACATATGTCAATTTATGTCTGTTGACCACCATCTTGGATTTCAAGGAAAAGGGTGTGAGGGGGGCCATCATTTATCTATCCATGTGCCGTAAGAGTTCTACCAAGGTTAATGTTGTATTTGTAATTTCTAAGAAAACAATAGTAATCCTCAAATTTATTTCAACATTAAATGATTTCCTGTGGCGATGGACATCTTTGATTCCAGAATGAAGCAAGCAATTCATTTGTGTAAAGGTCAAGCACTAAAGAACATTCTGTCCATGTTTGCTTTCAACTGGTTCAGGGATTGAAGAAAATCATTTTTTAATACATTCTCCCATATTAAACGGTCATCCTTGGATTGCAAATAGAGAAATAAAACAAAGACTTTTTAGATGGTCATATAAGGATGAATCCTATCTTGTCACAAATTCCACATGCATGTAGTTTGTTTGAAGAAAATATTTGAGGCTTAAGTAAACCAGAAAGCATTAACAACTCAGAAGTCATAATTTTCGAACAGAACGAGAATCAGAAATAATATTAAGGATCATCCCAGCACAGGCGCTTGTGTAGAGTCAAAAATATGCTCGCTATGTACCTAAAATACCACAAGGCCGGACTCGCTCCTACTACCCCTGTCACTTCAATCGCTATTTCCCCTGTCAAAATGTCGATAGGACGCTAATCGCTTACTAATTTGCGTAGTGAAATGATTTTTCTTCAAGGAAAACCCGTTTTTTATATCTTCCTACCATCTACAACCCCATACTGACAGATAATCCTTAGATTTTGTTGACAATGGACACCTAAGTGGCAGCAAAGCGAAAGTAGGTCACATGCGACATATTTCCGCCTTTCGGTCGTTCTCGGGTTTTATCATTGCTTTACGAAACATACCTGAGAAGTTCAGAAAGAAAAGTTCGGGAAACGTAATTATATATCAGTATTGTTACTGTATAATTATAATGTTTTTTAAATACAATTATTTCCTATGCCTTATTTTTAGTATTATTTGCATACCAAGAAGTACTGAAGTTTTCATTCATTTTGTCAGTCATATTTTGGTGCCTTGTAATGTTTCTAGTGTTTAGTAATTATATATGATAAAACCCGAGAACGACCGAAAGGCGGAAATGTGTCGCACGTGACCTACTTTCGCTTTGCTGCCACTTAGGTGTCCATTGTCAACAAAATCTGAGGATTCTCTGTCAGTATGGGGGTGTAGATGGTAGGAAGATATAAAAAACGGGTTTTCCTTGAAGAAAAATCATTTCACTACGCAAATTAGTAAGCGATTTGCGTCCTATCGACATTTTGACGGGAAATAGCGATTGAAGTGACAGGGGTAGTAGGAGTGAGTCCGGCCTTGTGGTATTTTAGGTACATAGCGAGCATATTTTTGACTCTACACAAGCGCCTGTGATCCCAGTAACATTTCTGACAATCTAATTAAAATCTCATCTCCGTGCTTCATCATGTTTTTTATGTCCACGCAAAAACAACTATGAAATATTTAAAGGCAATCTTTACCAAAAAAAAACCACCTACTGTTTCCCTCCTCCATCTTAATCTTTTGACAAAAATATGGTAATCCCATTTAAAATGCAGGGGGGGGGGGGTCAAAAAGGGCAATTACTCCTTCAAAAATGTTTCATCAATCAAACTGCCATACTGATATGTGAATATGCACGTGGTAAAAAGCAAGCATGCAAAGTATCACAGAATTCCCATTTAAAACGTAGAAGAAGTTTCACATACAAACATTGTGATTAAATATTCTCAGTCAAAAAGTGTAAAATAACTCCTTCAACAATGATCCGCTCGAAATGTGTAACGATATGTGAATCTTCAAGGGTAATAAGCAAAAATTTATATACATGTTTGTAGTTTGAGTATAATCCCACTTAAATTTCACGAGTTCTGCTCGGTACAAACTTCTTGATGAAATATTTTAAGTGAAAAAGAGCAATAATTCCTTCAATCAAAAAACCGTTAATAGAAATGTTATAATGATACATATACATGTACGCAAAACTTCATATGATAATAATCAAGCATGCCCCAGAAAGGAAGACACATTAATACTCACAACGTTACCACTGACCAAGGAGAAAAATCAATATTCGTTGATTAGTAATTGCATGGGTACAATGTAGGTGCAAGTTTAAAACATCCCAAATAAATATAAATGGTTAAATTTATTATCTCGTTTATGTGTGTTCTTTCTTTTGTCTTTGCTTGTGTAAATATGACTGGCATTGAAGTTCTTTTTATTTTGCACAATAAAATGCAGACTAGAGGCTCAGTGGGCTGAGCCTGTGTCGCTCACCTTTCATTCTGCTTTGAGGAAACTTAATACAGAACCTTCCATAGGTGCTTCCCACCAAATTTCGGTTCATTTTGGCAAAGCAGTTTTAGAGAGGAAGATTTTTAGAAATCGACCAATCTAAAACAAGAATTGCCTGTGGCAGCCATGTCTGTTAATGGATCAAAACAAAATGAGCAATCTCTACAGAGGATCTTCCATAGATGCTTCTTACCAAGTTTCATATCATTTGGCCAAGCAGCTTCAGAGGAAAAGCTGTTTTAAAAATCAACCAATAAGAAACAAGAATTGCCTTTGGCAAGGTGAGCTAAAAATTTAGAACGTTCTGACCCATTAACTTGTCAATGGAAAATTTAAAAGGAATTTTGCTAAATATGTATTAAATTTACATTATCTGCAAAAACAGATAAAATTACAAATTTAAGAAAAAACACTGTCAACATTTATTTGACAATTAGGAGATAACTCATTAACTGTATTGTATTTGACAATTTCACAGCCTCAATTGGAGATTTGATGGTCGCAAATTGAGTTTATTTCCATTCTAATGTAATCATGTATAAAGATGTGAATTGCCACATTATTGCCAAGATGACGTAAGCGGTAATCAGCTAAAATTCTAAAAATGTCTCATGCTATTTCAACCGTGGAATGGATACCGTGAAAATTACACCATTAAATAGACAATTAATGCCTGAATTTTCAAATACAATACAGTTATCTCCATTCTAATGTAATCATGTGCATAGATGTGCATTGTGCATAGTGGTAATCGGCTAAAATTCTAAAAATATCTCATATTTCAACCGTAGAAATTACAGCATTGTCCAATCACAAACCAGGAATATTAAACAACTACCTGTATATTAGAATTCATCATTGCAATGCTGTATTTAAGGAAGTCAATCGTGGTTTCTATTAATCGTGGCGACAGGTGGGGGCTGTCAAGGGGACCATTCAAATAATTATTTATTCTGCCAATGTCTCGTTTAAATTTGACTATGTTTTCAACTTTTGTATAAAAAAAACCCATTTCTATCACAAATATTAGTCAAATTAACACTGACTGCACGGTTACATGTAAATCCAACTACAGTCAAACCTGCCCATGTGCTCACCTCTATTCAGCAGTCACCTGTATTAATAGGTCACCATTATCTTGTCCACCCTCTTATATGGCCACTTTTTCATAGCAGGAGTGGTCTTATAAGTGTTAGAGTTAAGGCTATGGTGCTTTACGCCACTTTTAACAATATTTCAGTTATATCATCAGTTTTATTGCTGGAGGAAATCAGAGTACCCAGAGAAAACCACCAACCTGCTGCAAATCATTGACAAACTTTATCACATTATTTTGTATCGAGTACACCTCGTCATGAGCGGGATTTGAACTCACAACATTTGTGGTGATAGGCACTGATTGCACAGGTAGTTGATTACTACTACATGCAGTTGTAAATCCAACGACCGTGTGATGACCATGACAGTAACAGCGTTATAAAGGGGTAAGTGACTACTGTGTGTGTGAATAAATAACCATTAAATTGTGTATTACTAGTATATATTTCTAACTTTGTAAATACATAGCACAATATATAACATTAATATAAATAAAAAATGTTGTATATAAAATTACATAAAAGATATATAAAATTATTGCCTATCTTTCAGCTCTTGAATTTTTAAAAATAATCTAGCTTCAAATTGTCCATTGACTAGATAATTGGATTTCTGCTCTGTTAATTTTGACAATGGAATCACATTGTTTTCCTCAAATTTTGGGGTTTCAATTGAGAACGTATGGGTCACTGTGAATGTTTGTGCTGCATATCGCACTTTTCCCTTCATACCAAATATTATCATGGTTATCTCAACCGTCATGTCCGGCAACGTGGATGGATGTGTCGGGTTTGATGGATTACAGCGTCTAATTTTCAGTGTTGTTTCATCATTGTGACGGCCTATGTACTGTGCATATAAAACGTGAGGCATAAAAAATCCTTTAGGAAAAAAGTCCACCATGAACGTAAATTGTTTCGATTGACTTTGTAATGGCTTTGGCATGAAGTTAGCAGGAATACGAAAATTTTCAACAGTGATTCGGCTATCAACTTTTTGCTTATTTATGTAGTTTTTTAGTATAAGATCACAATAAATGCCATATGTATTTAGACAATTGTAGTTTCGGTACGGTTCTCGGACTGAAACAACGTCTTCATACATGAGAGAATGTCTTCGGTAGGCTTGCCATATTTTGTCCCCAAAAACATCTTTACATTCGTAATACAGAGGAGATTCTTCTACTTGCGTCAATTCCACTGGTGACATGAGCGAAAATCTGATCAACGGTAAAACTGCCTTCACATTTTCCATCAAATTCTCCCTGTTATGTTTACATGTCAACCATCTTTCAACTTCTATCCAAAGATAATATTCTGAAATGACTACAATTTCAGAACTAGACAAAAATTCAGTCAATTCGGTCAGCGATACAACCATCCAATCAGAAGCCTGTTGAACGATCGAAAAATTTGAAAGAATAAATCCTCGACATTTGTCTTGTAGAAGCTGATTACTTGTCATTTTAGCATATTGGTACCAGGATAATGTCCGATTGGAGTCAGGAGATTCTACGATGTGTTGCATCATGTAGCTAACACAGGATTCGCACAGTTGTTTAATACCGTATTTATCAGCGAGCAGAAGAACAGGAAGTACTGTCTCTGTGTTTACTTCTACTGTACCTCCGTAAAGGTACCTACAATATAGAATTACATTACAATATAACTTGTGTAGTTGTGTATTTTGGTTAGTTGGTTGGTTTTATGGCGCTTAATACCACTTTCAATAGTATTTCAGTAATATCATGCTGGTCATTTCTATGGGTGGAGGAAACCGGCATACCCACAGAAAACCACCGACCTGTCACAAGTCACTAACAAACTTTATCACATAATGTTGTATCGAGTTCACCTCGCCTAAGCGGTGTTCAAACTCGCAACAGGTTGTGTATTTTGGAGCAATTTGGTACCTGTAAGACAATAAAACACCATCTGTTTGCAAAAAAAGTCTTAGCAGGTGAGAATGCTCAATAATATTCAGAATTCAAAATATTAATACAATATTTTATAAAACAGTTGTAATTCATTTGGTTGTCATAGTGATCAAGAAAACAGGTTTTTGAAAACTCTGATTGTAACAGATCATATTAATATTTACTGTGTTAATCTATGTCCAAAGATGATCATTGTGAATAAATGAATGAATTTTATTCTCATATACATATGGCTACTTAGAAGTTACGGTAACAGTTATATACAACATATTAAGTTTTGTACAATAATTGTGGAGAAAGGTTACAATTACACAAATTATATTTCAATGATTAACAGCATTAAAAAAAAAGATATATGTTGGGTGTACAAGAAACAAACCCCAGTTTTTTGTGGGGTTTGTGTTGCTTAATCATTAGTTTTCTGTGTATTGTTTTGAAGATCATTGTTTGTCCTTAGGGGATGTCGTGGTCGTGGTCTTATGGTAGTTGGTGGTTTTACGCCGTGCTTTTGAATCCCGTTCAGGAGAGGTGTACTCGATACAACATTATGTGATATGGTTTGTCAATGACTTGAGATAGTTCGACGGTTTTCTCCTGGTACTCTGGTTTCCTCCACCAATAAAACTGACCACCACGATATAACTGAAATATTATTGAAAGTGGCCTTAAACACCATAATGCCAACTATTTGTCCTTTTTCTTATTGTCTGTCCTTCAATTGACCATTTCTTCCTACCCCTTTAATTTGATATCTTCAAACTGTTCTTGTGCTCATTGATAAAAATTGCATTCTAACTACATTGTATTGAAAAACACTTCTGAATTGAGCCATTGTCATTGGCTGTGGCAGAGGGGCATATTATATTTATAGAATTAATATACATGAAGGAATACTATCTATTTTGTAACCATTTCAATCACTTTAGAACAACAAAAATAAAATGTAAAAGTAGTGACTTTGTATGTGATAATTACCGATAATTTAGTCATTCAATATACAAAATGTACATGTAAGTCAAAGTGAAGAAGGGCATAACTCTGGAATCATAAAAAATCATAACAGTCAAAATTGAGGACAAAAATATTGTATGACAAATTTCAAAACATTTGGCCAGATGAAACCAAAGTTAGAGCACCAAAACCACAAATTTGCCATTTTTTAATTGATTAAAGGCTATAAATCTGGGACTATAAAATGAATAATAACCTAATACAAACATTTCCTGTTTATTGTGGTCAAAAACTGTCCAAACATTGTGCCAAGGGAAGCTAAAGTAAGAGCACCTAAAACAACAAATTTGTCATTTTCCATCTAAGGGACATAACTCTGGAGCCATCATTTACCGAATTCAAGATTCACCTGTGTATTTGGTCAGAAACAGTGTTTAATAAATTTCAAATGATGTGCTTAATGGGAACTTGAATTATTGAACAGAAACCTGAGAAATTGGTATTTTTCAGAAAATCAATGCACATAACTCACTCCAGAATGTAAAAAGTGTCAAATTTGGCCTTCCTTGTGTACTAACAGTATTAATGGTCAACATTATACTGATATTATTAGCCACAAGAAAATGTAGGAGGTACACTCTTATTTCTAAAACAAAATAATAAAAGACAAGAAAAGCCAACAGAAACAAAGATACTGGTTTCGGTTAGACACAAACACGGTTCAGGATTAATTGTTATAGGATCCCAATTCAACCAACTACTCTTGATAACCAGATCTTCATCAGCCAATCAGATATGACCAAAACAAGTAAGACCCACAGGGGTTCCTATAGATCTTAGGTTCACTTAAGTTAGAAAAAGATCACATACATGTAATCTCACAAAATTTACAAAAAACATAAACAGTGACAGCACAAATGGACAATCATTCAATACTTGTAGATACAGTAGCTACTTAATTATGAAAAGAAATATTAAACAATTCCAAAAATATGAACAAAACTAACAACCACCTCTCACCTCAAATCATTGAACATAAATAACAGACCATGACCTACATTGTATGGCATTGGAAATCCATGTCCTGGCTGGGGATAGGCACAAATATGTGGTGGAGTTAAACCAATTAATGAGATTTCAACACTTGGTAATTTGCTGGGATATAGACCATTACTGCATATGTCAGCATAAACAAATTACTTACTTTAAAAAACTAGAGAATACAGGAATACAGCAATCATCTTCTGTTAGACAAACTACAGCTTCACTGGATTCCTTCCATCTGTCTTCACTTAACATTGCTCTATAAATAAATTTAAGAAATAAATCATGGAAGCCAGAATGTGTTTTAAGTTTTAACATGGGTTGACAGATAAAATTTACTAATATCCGCCAACCCATCCCATGTTAAAACTCGAAACATATTCTGGCTTCGGTGAATTATTTCGATTATGATATGTCTAAAAGTACAAATATGGTAGTATACTTTGATTGGAAGGCTGTTATTTATATTTACGTTTGTGGAATATGTCACACACAATTTATGCTGCCAAATTCGAGTACACGATAATTCATCAACATGTACATTTACGACAGGAAAGTCAGTCACATGCACCGGTGCATGTGCTAATGAAATTATACCCAATCGATAAATCGCTCATTTGTTCACAAAGCGAAAGAAGGATGTCATGTTAAAATCTAAAATAACTGAAATTGACTGAAAAGAAACTGACACAAGAATAGTGGGTTCCATAAAAATGTCATTTCCAACTTCTTTAACAAAATCCAAATTTTTTTTCTTCTTTTTTATTCAGGAACTTAGTTCCGTTTTTAATTAGATAAAAACAATTATTAAAATATTTAAGGCCTCTTTCAACATTTTTGTCAAATTCATATTATGCATATAACTTGAGGAAACTGAAGTCACCAAAAGACAAAATCCATGTATTGCCATTGGAAAGTACTTGGAAACTTATACTGGTAACAAGGGGTAGTCATGGTTGTGATCACATGGCAGTTGGATTTACAACTACCTGTGCAATCAGTGCCTATCGCCACTAAAGTTCATGGCAAAGTGTACTTGATACATCATTATGTGATAAAGTTTGTCAGTGGTTTTCTCCAGTTTCATCCATCAATAAAATGGACCGCCACCATATAACTGAGATATTGTTGAAAAGTGGTGTTAAACACCAGAACCCTAACCCTATACTTGTAACATTGTAATTGTTTTGTCCAAACTGATTGTATTTTTTTTGTGGTTACTTTTTACTCTAATTGATATTTTACCTTTTATATTTAAAATAAATGCTATGTTAGACATATTAATTTCCTTAATATTACATGAGTCATGTGTTTAAATGTTTCAGATTGGCTGTTTTATTTAGTATTACATAAGTCATGTGTTTAAATGTTTCAGATTAACTGTTTTATTTAGTATTAGTACAAATAGTGTACTCAAGCTTTGTGACTGCTATGGGTCAGCTGCTTGAAAAGCTAAGCTTATCCTGCCTACAGTACATGCAAGACCCCCCCACCATGAAATCCTTTTTGACATTTAACTTTTAAGGTTCTGTGTATAATAGTATTAATACAAATTTGTTGGGAAAATAACCATGGTTGACAGTTTTTGAAACTGTAACTCAACATTACATAATTACATTACTTCAGTTTTTCATTGAAATGTTACAATATGATTGGTTATGAAGTGGTCACATGATTATAAAAGTGGTGTTTCATATCCAAATGAAACTCAAATCCGAACTTGCACGTGCCTCCATGACGACGTCAGATGTAAACAATCAATGGCGTAGTAATTTCCAACAGCAAATAATCTAACACAAATAAAATTCACAACGAAAAATTCAACTATATTAAATTTTGGTGTGATTTTAATATAATTAAAAGAATTGAATGCATTCTTTTGAAGTTTCATTGGGGTATGAAAGCGTTGATCGAACTACATTTTCAACATGAAGCGCTACCGCGCTTCATTGAAAATGTACTTCGGTCAACGCTTTCATACCCCAATGAAACTTCAAAAGAATGTACTTCGGTCAACGCTTTCATACCCCAATGAAACTTCAAAAGAATGCATTCAATTCTTAAATATTGGTGCGGATAATATATGGCTGTTTATGGTAAACTGGAAAAGATACATTGTACATGAATCAAACATTATCTTTGATGTTCTGTTTGTATGGAATTTGGTTTAAACAAATGTACTTAGAAAATATATAAATTGGCAAGTACTTACTCAAAAACTTCACTTGCCGTAACAAGCATAATTTTGTGTGCATAGTACGATGTGTCTCCAACTTTCAATACTATGTCGCTGAACATTTGATTGTTGTATAATGTTGAAAATCTTGTGATAAATGGTTCTTTATCGTCTATAAGCTCCTTAGATGGGTTTTGGTTTACTGATGGACCTGCATCGCCACAGTCCAATAATTTTGATGCTTTAGCTGCCATCCTTTTATTTTTCCACTTGGACCAAACTGGGAAAAAGAAGTCTAGAAAATAAGAAACATTCACATGTTTATTCAAAACTGAGTAATAATTAGGTACTTGTCTATAAATGAAAAACCAAACATGAGTCAGCTTTACTCTTTCATTTTTCATTATTTAGAAGAAAATAAGCTAAAAATATTCAGATGGAAATTATTGCAATATATAATTCCTACAAAGAAACTATTAATGAAATGGAGAATTGCTATTGATAGCCAATGTAATTTCTGTGGTCAAGATGAAGACTATCTACATTACTTTATGTCTTGTCCCTATCTCAAAGAATTTTGGGTGAAAATACAACAAATATTGAAAAAATCTAATATAGAAAATTTTGTCACATTAAAACATATTGTTTTTGGGTATAAGATATTTGATAAAGATTATTTTGATTTCAACTATTTTTTAGCAATTTTAGGATTTTCTATATACAAAGCATATTATGTATCTGAACAAAAGACCAAACAAGTAAACATATATTCTTTATTTGTGAGAGAATATATTACGAGAATAAGCCAGGTGCAAAAACTCCAAAATAGTAAACTGTTAGCAAAAATAAGGGAAAATATTGAAATGTAAATATGTATACATTGTATATATGTATATGTATGCATGCAGATGTATGTGTGTATATGCATAGATGTATGTATGTAGATGTAGGTGTGTATGTATAGGTATATTTAATTAATGTCTGATACTCATCAGTTATATTATATTATTTGAAAGTATTTTAATTATATAAGAAAATATTAATATGAAATACTTCATAAGTAGCTTGGGCTTTTGAAGTAAGAATGTAACAAGCATTTTGAATAAAAATATATTGTTGTTAAAAAAAAAAAAGTAATAATTATGTATTAATTGTAAGACAAGACCCCTAATAATAGTACTTTCGTAAAAGGTTTGGTTTAGGCTTATGGTGTTTAATGCCACTTTCAACAACATTTCAGTTATATCATGCCGGTCAGTTTTATTGGTTGAGGAAAACAGAGTACCTGATGGAAACCACCGACCTGTCGCAAGTAACTGACGAACTTTATCACATAATGTTGTATCGAGTACACATCGCCACAACTGAGTTCGAACTCAAAACATTAGTAGTGATAGGCTCTGATTGCATAGGTAGTTGCAAATCCAACTAGAATACGACCATGATGGCCCCCTTCATAATGTGAAGTTATGTATATTACAGTATAATAATTACTAATTCTTCCTATTTTATTTTTATTTCCTCCATTGCAGACTGTCTACATGTATGTAAATGATTGGACTCCCAGAAGTATATGACAATTGAATTGATAAAACATGGGACCTTCATTTATGCAAGCTTGAATCTGCATACAATGATGATCCATGCCAAATACAATGACATATTTTTTTTTTTTTTAAATCTAAATTTTTCATGTTGCAGCTTATGATTTGGACCACCAGGATTCAGACCACAGTCAGAGATACAATGATTTGCGTGATAAATCACTGATAAAGATGTATCACTCTTTATTAGTCAGATACTGACACAGTAGTCCCCCTCTTATGAGTCCCCTTCCATGAAAGGCCACCCCTCATATCAGCCCAGATTTCAGATGCAATGAGATAATAAAATACTACTTAATTGTCCCACTCAAGCAGAGATCCTTGCAACTCACCTAAATAAGTCCTGGACTCACTATTTTCAGTTGAACTCGCCAAAGTTTTCAAATTTTAGATTTTTACAATGGTGGGATTCGCCAACATTTCAGAAATGTCTTCTGGACTCATCAAAATAAATTTCCACAAGTATCCCTGACCCTCATATAAGGCCACTGTTTTCATTGGAGAAGGGTTGATCTTATAAGAGAGGGACCACTGTATATCTTTTGCTCTGTTTGATATTTTACTTATAAATACTTATTTTTGCATTTTTGGTGACCATGAGAGCAACACGAAGTACAATGTAACACTTAAATGCCAAAAAAATTTGAAGATGTGCTAAATAGAAAATATCGCCAAGATGAGTGATACAGATTCACCATGCTATGCCTTTGAATGCATTTACTCCTAATTTCTACATGTATACAATACCCAGGGCATGCCAGGGTTTCCCTCTGGCTTTGAAGTTAATTAACATTTGAAAATAAAAGGCTAAACAGTAATTGTTGACAATTACCTGGTAAAGTCTGATTCTATGGTACCACTACCACATGTTTTATGGTTCCATGTAATCACATGCTATTTCAATCAATTTTTGCAGCATTATCTTTTATTTAACTACCATATGGTATCATATAACCCCGATATAATATATATGTAGGGGACCAGTGACGTAGCTTCCATTGAGGCAATGAGGCAACTGCCTCACTAGATTTTTTTGCAGAAAAAAAATTAATGTGATTAATATTATAAAAGTTGATTAAAATACGAGAAATAAAAATCTTTGTCAAAGTTTGTAATAAAAATATATTCTACATCATTAATTGAAATCGTTTACGGAAACTTTTGGCTCCGCTATGTTACATAATTTAGTATAGTTTGTTGCCGTGTGCCAAAGTTTGAAAGTGGAAATGCGCCGGGCTTAAATCCGCTCTTAGATACAAGCTAATGTGATCTTCTCATTTTTTTTTCGATTGCAGATATAGATTCTATCTGAAACTCGGGAAGAAGCTTCATGTAGCCACTTCCAAGGTTCTGAAATAAATTCACAAACACAGTCATTTGACGCATATCGAAATAGTTTTCTGCGTGTTCTTTCGGTTATTATTGAAATCATAAATTATCCATTTAAACTCGGGGAAAATGCATTTCAATCGCCCATTTTTTTTCTCCAATTTCTGGACGCCCCCTAGCATTTTTTCGCTTCGCTGCGCTCGGTGAATTGCCTCACTAGAAAAAAGACCCAAGCTACGCCACTGGGGGACCCATGGTATCGTGGTAGTTAAATTCAAAAGACGACAGAGAAAATTGGTTAAAATGCATGTGAATACACAGTACCATAGAATCTGCTGTACCATAGGAGGGAACTATGGAAACCACACTATAGCATGGGATATAAAAATAATTATTAAATCGCTGCAGTTACACTTGTAAATTAAACCAAACTTTTAAAAGTGACTAGTTTGGAAAAATGAAAACATCACATACCCTATGGCTATGCTGTTCATTGTAAATAAGCAACATTTTATGACATAGGATAAATAACATTTACAATAAATACACAATATATCAATAATAAATTCATTGTAAATTTAAACAAGGATTTAGTATATAATAAGATTTTATTGGTCCAAATTAGAGGTCCCACGAAGGACATACACATGTATAAACATAATAAAACATAAGGTGATACCATAAAATATCAAATAAATTGTAAATACAAGAATGAGAGACGTGACTGTAGTGTTAAAATATGAGATACCAGCTATCCGAAACAGTGACTTTTTAACAGGAAATCACACACCGACTATATAAATCCTTGATTTAAACCACAACATACAACACCCCAGATTAAAATAGTAAATAAAAAAACACATACAAAACATATTCCTGATCTTCCATTAGTGTATTAAATTGTTGTCGACAGAATATCTTGTATTAAATATGATTGATTGATCCTGTTTAATAAGACAGGAAAATTTACACCGATACGTAATCACATAAATCAGTTTACGCAGTTACAGCCCTTTCCTAAGGCTAAAACTCTTCGTGTGTGTGTTATTAACAGATTAACGATAATTTATGCAATGGACGCATAGTTCTGTTTAATGTTAGAGTTACGATTTGTTTACTTATATCTTCCAGAATTATCTGTACATTATTGTTTTGTGTGCTTTATCGATCTGTCGTGTATTTGCAATCAGCTGTTGATATATTTACCTGTTTGTCAGCGACACCTATATGAAAAATTCACGGGACACAACTCGATCCAAATTTACATTTCTTTTTCAAAATGTGTATTTATCCCGATTTATTTATGTTTATCTCAAAGATGTGAATGTGTAGTAATATAATCACGTGTCTATATTTACAAATCGATTTGTCACCTCTGTCAATTGACGAGTACGTATCGTTTATTATTATTTTAATAAGGTTCAAACACAAGCGCTTGTGTAGAGTCAAAAATATGGTCGCTTGACCTAAAAGTAGTATGTTTAGGTCCCGCGAGCATATTTTTGACTACACAAGCGCCTGTGTTTCAAAGTTGAATGTTGAAGCTACACGAGCTTTACCAGCGAAACTATTTCTTGGCTTAAGAATTTCAATTCTTAAGCATTCGACGCTCAGTTTTCTGTATCAAAGCTACCCCCCCCCCCCTTTTTTTTCTTCTAAAAGCTGTATTTTAAACATTGTTAATTAATGAATGAATGAATGAACGAACGGTTCTCTTAAACAACCCATTTTAAATGTAATAATTACTCACATGACATTAGAAGGAATATATGTTGTCAGATTTTATTTTCTGAGGGTCAACCACAGGGCCTTGTCTCTATCTACGTAAATATACTATCAATGCATACATGTTTATGCATTGATAGTATATTTACGTGGGACAAGGCGCAGTGGGCCAACAGTGACATGATATAACAACTGCCTGAATCAGATGAAGAGAATGAAAACTCACGAGAATGGACAATACACATAAAGCTTATGCACACACCCCCACGGCCGTAGACCGGGTCTGAAAAAAGTGAGGAAAAGGGGGTGAATTTAGACAAATTTTGAGAGAAAAAAGATTGTTTTTGCTTTCATAAGGTTACACTTGCCGTTTCAAAAGTGCCTCATTGGCCTCCATTGCGCTACGATCATGACCCCTCCCACGAAGTTTGTCTCTCTACATATATTGTTTTCTTTTAGTTGGTTCCAGCATGTAGTAAGTACACTATCTGATCATACATTTGTATATATTTTTGGATTTTTGGATTTTCCGTTATTCGATGATGACTATGCAGACGAGGACCTGATCGCTGATCGCTATACTGTAGTTCCATGTGCATGTGCTAAAAAAACATGAGAAATTGAATACCAGAATTGTTAAAAACCCACGTTTTGATCACAGGCGCTCGTGGCACGGATCACCCCCTTTTCTCAAACTTTCTGTTTACAAATCTATTTTCAATAAAATTTCTTTATTTCTTTATTATTTCATAAAGTAGATATATATAGGGTCGACACATGCAATTTGATGTTGACACTTTTTATGAATATTGACACGAACAAGTTAAAATAAGGAAAAAGAGATGAAATAATAAAGAAGGGAATCCGTGCCACGATAGCCTGTTTAAGCCAAGGTGCAAATTTTAAGAATATAACTGTTCGTGAATACCGGTATCACGTTTTTAAAATGTGTTAGTGGTACGAATTCCGATCGACTTTCAACTTCCGTACTACACTACTGATCAGCCAATTTCAAAACGCGCATCTGTAGCTTTAAAATCATAAAGTGGGTACATAATTTAATAAACCGTCTAATTATAAGAATATCTACCTTCTGATCCTCGGCCATCTTGTGGAAACATCTGTCTATAATAAACCGTTTGGTAGAATCCTTTCACGTCAATAAATGACATTCAAAGCAAATATTTATTACAGCGTTGCCAGTGACATTCGTGAACGTCATCGTTTATAAGAACGTCTTAGCGTGGAGTATATATTACCACTACTGGGACAAGTGAATAAGTGATTGATTGGTGTTTAACGCCAAATGAGCATTTTCCCACCTATATCATGACGAGAACAAATTGCATTTCGATGAGATGATTATGATGTCTGCTTTATACCAGACCAACACGCTTAGTTTGATTTTTATTGTGCTAGCTCACTGTCCCACAGTCCGCGGGTAGACATGTCACTCCACTCGGACACATTATCCCGATTCCGAGACTACTAAGTCTTTGCCATTATTCCTTAAAGCTGCGTGCTTAATAGAAAAAACACCAAATACCAATTTTCTAGTCTTTGGCCGACCCGACCGTGGCTCGATCTCACGATAAACCGTAGTCGAGGCGAGCACGCCTAGCCATTACACCACCCATGCAGTTCACACAATAATGCATTTTGTCAAGTGGAACATGCAGAGAGAATGTTTGCAGCTGTGTTTTCAATTATTTGTATACAATCAAACCTGTATGTAAAGGCCACTCAAGGGAACCTGAAGATGTGGCCTTTATGAGCAGTTGCCCTTGATATACAGCCTACAGGTTAAAATTATAAGCACTATTCATTAATAGGGATAAATTAGACTGCCCTTTATAGACAGTGATTTGTTATATAGAGATGCCCTTTAAAAGGCATGTTTGACTGTAGATATATTTGATTCTAGTGTTAATATGACAACGTTAACCGGGTACCCAATATTAACAAGGCGAAAACGTGAAAGCGAAAACGCGAAGTGATCGCACCCAGCTTCCATATATTACACCAATGCCGAAACTAAATGATATGACTGACACCTTCCTAATAAGACGTCATCCTCTATATTAACACAGCGTTATCTTTCAACTCCAACGCATAATGTTTGCAACACATTCCGTCACATTCGGAACACTTAATCTGTCATTGCACGTATATCATAGCTCTTCGGAATTGGAATTTAAGATGTACTTAATAAGATTTGCTAAACTGTAATTGAAAGAGAATATAATAACTGATAAATTATGGTGTTGATGCATAAAAGAAATTGAATTTCTGGACGAGCAAACAAAAATGAAATTAGGGACATATTTTCTATTAATTGCAATAATTCAACCAAAAAAGAGATAAAGTATTTAATGCTTAATAAAAGTAGAAACACTCGCGACAATTTGATATTGGGACGAAAACTTTCTACTGGATAAAACGAAGCAGACTGTCATAGAAGGTAGGAACTCTTGGTCAAATGTATTTTTTCTTTAATTATTATATTGTTCTCTCCTTAGGCCTTGTGGCCACAGGGGCTCGCAGTTATATTTTCATATACCTGGCGATGTGAAAATATAACTGCGAGCCCCTGTGTTTGTGGCCCAAAACTTTGAATGAAAACAAGGTTATTTTAAAAATAATCTGATTTAGCATATATTTTTTATAAAACTTTTATCCAATTTTATTTTATTTTAAAGTTTTATCGGTTGCTTATTTATAATTTGCACATTTATTTAAATATACTTACAATTGTTGTCAACAACGGTCAACTCGATTTATACAAGCGAACGAAAGTCGTTAATCTTTAATATGTAATATAATAGAATCCTGAAAAATGTGGCTTTTCCAATGATTGTAAAATGAAACATTATTATGGCAATTATGATGATTACTACATTTATTTGGTCATTTATTTGAGGATGCTATTCATTTTTTTTCTTGAATGTCCACTTTATCAACACGATAGAACTTCTCTGTTTAATTATTTTAATAACATTGTTCCCATCTCTATAGAATATATACTCTTTGGATGTAACGTAATTAGTGAAGAATTGAATACTTTATTGTTCAAGTCAGTGCAAAAATGTATTCGACAAACTTGTAGATTTAATGATTATTATCCCCAACCGTGATATTATCTCAACACAATTTATTAGTTTTACTCCCCCCCCCCTCCTTTTTTTCTGTTAAATATTAAAACACTATTTTAATATGTATGCTTAGTTTGACATGATTTTGCTTAATTTACTAATTACAATTGTTATAGCCTGTACATTTGCTGTCATTTTATTTGTTTTGTTTATGATATTAATGTATTTGTATGGAGAGGGACTAGTAAGTTGTAAAAACTTGTTCGCAATCCAATTGTATATATATATATATTGACAATAAAATCATTATAAAATAAAGTACTACAAAAAAAAATGGACTAAAAAGGATTGTACAATTACCTGTATTTCTGCCTTGAAGGATTAAAAATAAATTAAAAAAAAACAAGCAAACAAACCAAACAAGATTTATATACATCCATAGCAAATTCATAATCACAAATTCGCATAGTACTCAAAATGTGCATGCTTAATGATTAGCATATGGGAATCGTCTATCATTACGGCAGTTTGGTCGGATTATTTTTGAATGATATTGCTCCTTTCGACTTAGACGAATTAGAATTTTGAGTCCGCAACTTCTCCTACATTTTAGATTTAAATTCCTAAAACTTTGCATGCTTGCCTATGATTATATCGAGATTTGCCACTGAAATTTTCATGTCGTTACGTCAGTTTTCTGGGTCCATTTTTATTGTCCTCTTTGACTAACAACATTTCATAAAAAAGAATTCAACGTACAACTCCCCACACATTTTAAATGGGTTTTCTTCATTTAAGACTTCCACCAGGCATCTTTCCAAACTTATCAAAGGATGGAAAAGGGGCATATTTGTTATGTAGCAAAAGGACTTAATACATTCCGATAGAGTTTCTTTGAATTTAGCTTAAAGAATTGTATGCATTGTAATAATAATTCAAGTTAAAAATTATCTTTTATTGTTTTTCCTCCAAAATATTCTACACGGAAAAGGGATACATTCTTAACTGAGGAATTGTATAAAATATCGATAGGCCAAACAATTAAACAGCATATTATGTGGTCTAGATATAAATCTCAGAAAAAAATGTAGTGCCGATGTCTTTAATTGAAATAACATTTTACATTGAAAACCAATAAAAAATAAGGAAAATTACTGTTTTCCCCCTCATTTTTTATTAACAGACAAATTGGAAAATGAAAAAAAGAAAATGTTTTTTTTTTCTTAACAATTTTAATTAAGTCAAGCTTAAACAAATTTTAAGTAGCATTTTGGAATAAATAGTCATTACGTGATCTTATGCTACATTTATTTTGATGCAGTAACTTTTATTTGTGTCTACCTCCAAAAAATATTTATTGTCACCCTCTAAGGAGTCTGCGTACTCCTGTTGATAGGATAGTTCAGAATATCCTGTTCTCATTTCGATGACTTTCGACAAAGGGTAGAGAGAGAGAGAGAAAAAAAGGGGGGGGGGGACTACAAAATATACGTCATTAAATCCTATTCCTTGTTCTGCGAACGAAGTAAAATACATATTTCTAAATTAAAGTCATAAACAAGTGTTATGGTCGCCACAATTAATTAATTTACCATTACAGAATTTTCATGTCTAAACTGTTTGCATTATGAAAAGCAAGTTTAATCAACAAGTCCACCGATATCAACAAAAATCAACAACTACTTCTCACATCAAAAGATTGAACACAAAAATGACCAAGACCCATACCAATGGAAATCCAAGTTATGAACGGAAATATGAACTAAAATGTGACGGGTTTCAACAGGTTAATAGAATCACAGCCCTTCCTGGTGAAATTATTTTATGCATTTATGGCCCTTGTAGGGAGATATGAATGTTTGTTTACACGAAGAAGTCATATT
Source organism: Bathymodiolus septemdierum (assembly GCA_963383655.1). Classification (NCBI taxonomy): domain Eukaryota; kingdom Metazoa; phylum Mollusca; class Bivalvia; order Mytilida; family Modiolidae; genus Bathymodiolus; species Bathymodiolus septemdierum. Next base: position 132,073,051 of record OY726517.1, read on the forward strand.
TCTCGAGGACGAAGCAGCGGGATACATGATATTTATTTCCCCGGAGCACGCGGTCTAGGGATACATGAAGTTTTGTCTTCCTGACATGTGATGTTGTTTAGCTAATCACAGACACTCTTATATCTATGAGGTATACTAATAATCTTTCATCAATTGTGTAGTATACATCGACCTTGTGTGCAAATTAGAATGTCACGATGGGTGTCATAAAAAGAACAGGATAAGCTCTACATTTTGAAGCACATGGTTAATGTCCCGATTCGACTGGTCCGTTCGTTTTTTGTATAATTATATTTACTTTAATTTTATGTTTAATTTCTTTTAATTGTGCTGCTGCAGTTTGCGTACCAAAATTTTATTTAGATTGCTATATATCGTTTATCATAATTCCTGGTCCTGGTCGGGTCAAGGCTCAGATTATCAAATGAGTATGTGTTTTTTTATCCGCTAAGCACATATCATTTCGGAGTAAGAGTATATACGGGTTGGCTTGACGTTAGTATAAAGTTTTCGAATGGAGCGATATATCTATGACTTGTGCTTTGCCATGATATAACTGATAAATCACTCACCCACTCACTCACTCACTCACTCACTCACTCACTCACTTATGCCATATACGAACATGATTGCAATAAGGAACATAAACGAGTATTTTGTAGTGCATACCTAGCTTAAATACCATTGGTTAAGTTGATTTATTGTTGCTTGTAACTGTATTTCAGATAAAAATGAGACGAACTATCCATTTTTTCGTCCTATTGGCTTCATCATCTCTAATGTTATTGCACGGAAGCAGTTCGGAACACACATTCTGTAGTAATGTACAGTACATTCCAGCTGTTACACAAAGAGAAGCCACAAAACTAACTATGATGAAAGAGAACAGCGCAATATTCAATGAAAGTCAAACCTTGGGTATGTGCAGTAATGTGGATAGCGATTCCCTGTGGCATCTGCCAATTATAAAGTCTGACAAAGATGCCTTGAAAATAGTAAAGTCGGCTCAATTTGCTACAAATATGCTATCCAGATTGCGAACAGGTATACGGAGATACGGTACGCGAAAAAACATAAAATCATCAAGGATCGGTGAAATTAACAGACAAAGAATGGTTAGACGAAATAAAAGAATTAGACAGACACGTGAAAAGGGTGTGTCACCATTAACGAGAAACACCAAATCATTATCTTCAGAAGGTACACTCTACCATGATACCAAGAGGAACAACAGACGTGAAGCACGATCAACAAAGGGAATACTCATAAATAATGATGCTAGAACGAGACAAAGTAACGGCATCAGAAATAACCATTCAACATATGACAATCGTAGGCGTGATGACAGAAGAAATACAGGAAGATCGTTGTCAAGACTACATTTGCAAGACAGCAGATTTCAGTCTCTTAAATCGGAAAGAAGAAACAGAAGGACCAGATTGTCAGATAATAAGCTGAGATCTAACAGTAGACGAGTGAGAAAATCTAGTATCATGCGTGAATTCCGTCAAGCACAAATAAGCAGGAGTCGAAATATTCATACAAGACAAATAGATCGCACGAGCTCACGAGGCGCACGACAATCCGCTGACCATAGAACAACTAACAGAATGGACGAAATCATTGTAGCAGACGATAGTAAAAGCCATAATTCCAGAAAACACAATAATCCGGATGCAATTTTGAATGAAAGTAGATCTAGAAATTCACGTCATCAAACACGAGAACATAAACAGAAAGTAAGATACAGTATGGAACACGAGGATGGTCAATCAAGAAATACAAGGACACGAATCAATATGGTGAGTAGAAAAGGCGACAACCGTCATGTATCCCACTTACAACAATCAAGAAGAAATGCACAAAAGGGAAACTCAATCAGTAACGATAGATCATTCCCAGATAACAGCGTAATAAGAAATGTTAGAAACACGAACTTGGCTCAACATGGGCAAATTCGTCGTGCAAGGCTTTCAAAGAATAATCGAACTGGAGGGCGAATTGTTGTTACCCAAGAAGAACGTTTTCCAAATCAGTTGTCTAGAGAATCCGAAAACGAAAGGCGGAGCAATAGTTCACCAAGGCGACAACGTGAAAGAAAGATAGAACGAAAAATGTCTAACGAAGAACGCATCAACAGACGAATTGGTGATGGATCAAGACACCAACGTAATAACAGACGATCCAATGAGCGCTTAAATCAACAACATGTTATAAGCCGTACTGCTGAAGGGTCACAAAAGCAACATGAATACAAAGGTGTCGCTGAAAGATCTCGCGAGCGACATGTAAGCAGCCGTCTCGATGATGGGTCGAGACAACGTGTCAACAGACGTATCGTGAGAGATTCTAAGGAACAACGTGGCAGCAGACGTACCACGAGAGACGCAATGGATCAACGTGTCAGCAAACGTACCATGATAGATTCTATGGATCGACGTGCCAGCAGACGTACCGTGAGAGACACAATGGATCAACGTGTCAGCAGACGTCCCATGAGAGACACAATGGATCAACGTGTCAGCAGACGTCCCGTGAGAGACTCAATGGATCAACGTGCCAGCAGACGTACCGTGATAGATTCTATGGATCAACGTGTCAGCAGAATTACCGTGAAATATTATATGGATCAACGTGTCAGCAGACGTACCGTGAGAGATTCAATGGATCAACGTGCCAGCAAACGTACCGTGAGAGATTCTATGGATCAACGTGTCAGCAGACGTACCGTGAGCGATTCTATGGATCAACGTGTCAGCAGACGTACCGTGAGAGATTCTAGGGATCAACGTGTCAGCATACGTACCGTGAGAGATTCTAGAGAACAACGTGTCAGCAGGCGTACCGTGAGAGATTCTAGAGACCTACGTGTCAGCAACCGCATCGCTGATGGGCATATTAAACAATGTGTCGGCAGATATTTAGCTAAAGATTCACGACAGCAATGTTTTACGAGACGACTAATTCCATATTTCACGAAACAAAATGTACGATCACAAAACAGAGAAGTTAGAAGAGTACAGCAGACAAATACCGAAATCCGTAACACCAGAGAATCGAAATTAACCAAAGAAAGAATAATAGGAAGCGTCGGCCATAAAATTCATGACCACGAGGGATGGCACGTACACCAAAAATTAATCGAATTGTCAGTTGTCCCGCAAAGTAATTTACACGCGATGATGAACACATCAGTAGAAAATAGAGACATGAATACAGTTTATTCCGGAAGTAAGGACACACCGGAAGTAAAAGTGACACAAAAAGGACAAGATACAATGTCATGGTTTCATGGTACTGAAATAACGAAGGTAAATATATATACCCCAGCTTCTACGATTTGTCCATTGTTCTGACTGTGTGGTATTTTTTTATTTGTATTTTCTTGCTTCTTGCGTAAAATATTCCCCTTATCATAAGCATATATCGGTCTTCTCGCTCCATTATGAATATTTAGTTGATTTTGATTACGGGAAAAAACACGAGCGCCACCAGTGGACCAGGAGCTACTTACTATTTTAGATAAGTTTAATATCGATTTTGGTTTGGATTCGTGTAGCTATTTTCTAGTTTTCTGTGCTGTTTATTATTTTAAATTTTGATTGTTCACGTTTTTTTTCTTTGTTTACTTTAATCTCGTCTTGGTGTCTTCTAACGTATTTACACAAAATTAAGACTGATAGATGCTTGAGTTATAGATGAAAATACAACAAGCTCAGATGTTCAAAGCCGTGTAGATATGATTTTAAATATTAAGTTTTTTATTATTAAAACGTATATGTCTGTTTCGATTATTGCAAAGAAATGGAAACTTATACATCAACCAAGAGGGAAAATACACAACAATAGATTGTTTAATACCATTGAGTTTGCTACCTACCTTTTCAGTGTTAACCTTTGAAATTAAATGTCTATTTTGCGTATTTAAAATTAATATGAAAAGCAACAATACAAATACAGCTTTGACGAATGATTCCAAATGGTCATAATTATATTTCCATAAGAGGAGAATTGGGCCCATCAAGCTAGTTTAACACCACCACTGTTTATCAGCATATCAAGCAAGGAAAGTGAGCAGTCATGTCTTTGCTTGCTAGGGGGTATAGATTTTTTCCCCTTTCTATGATTTTGATGTTTGATTTTGAAATTTTTCCGACAGTAGTATGTTTGTTTTTCATATTATTATAAAATATACTATGCAGTTTAATCAGTTTTATAAACAAAAGCAAGGTGGCATCAGATGATTTGTATGCTTAACCGTGAAAAAAACCCGTCATAGTCGCGTCATATATATTCAAACCTGTATTAAGAGGTCACCTTTAGTGACAAAGAAAAAGTGACATTATAAGACAGGACACCGTTAAAGGGGGTTTAATTCAGATGAAGTTTTCTATGACAGGATAAAAAATATGTGACCTTTTAATACAGGTGACTGCTTAAGAGAGGTCACTACATAGGCAGGTTTGACAGTATTACAGTTTCCCTAGTGTTTTCAATTCTTACAATGTATTAATAGAATTTTTCTTTTCTGTTTTATAGCCGCATCACACAACAAACATCTACCAATCACATCTTTTATTTTGGTCTCATAGAGATGACACAAGGTAAGTCTTAGACCCTTTTCTATTTATTGTCTACATGCTTGATTGATACTGAACATACATTGTACAGTTTCATCGGATTTACTACTTACAGAAACAATAGTCAGTGAGAAAAGATATTGATGTAAATGATCACGAGAAACTATTAAGCTTTGCATTTTGAATAAAAAAAAATCATATAGAGCAACAGCGCATTCATTGCTTTGAAATATTCGACAGTCTTAATTTTTCAATTACTGGAATAATTAATTTGTTTCTGGAGGTTAGCAAATAGACAAATAATATGGAGTAATTTCATATTTTAGAATTAGTATTTAAATAAATGTTACATGTATTTGCCATTACAATGCCCTTTGAATTAACTCTACATATCAAGTGGTTATTGTATATAAATGGTACATATATTTTATAATTCAATAAAATAACTTTAATTTTTGGTTTATGGGGTTTAACGCAACTTTCAACAATATTTCAGTTATATCGTGGTGGTCAGTTTAATTGGAGGATAAAACAAGAATACACAGAGAAAACCATCGACCTGTCGCAAGTCATTAACAAACTTGTATCGAATACACCTCGCAATAAGCAGGATTGGAACCAACAACTTTAGTGATGATAGGCACTGATTGCGCAGGTAGTTGTAAATCCAACTACCATACGATCACGATAACGACGGCCTCATAACAAACGAAGAATTACACACAAATGTTATATGTTAATAATATAACTTGGATTCTGATTATACCTTTCATATCTTCAATCTCTTTTTGACATAAAAATTCCAGGTAAAATGGTCATATAATAACTACTACAAAGATTGTACAAAAGATGACATACAATTTACAGTGAAATCTGTCTTAACCAAACCCTGAATAAACAGGAAAACTGTCTAAATCGGAACATCCTATTTATTCCCAACAAAATATCCTATGTCATTTGAAATGTAAAGTGTAACATGAACACCTTTCTATTCTGGACAAACATGTTGGTACGGAGAGTGACACATTTTTGGCATTACGAAGCAACCTGGTACTACCAAAATTACGTCAAAGAATTGTGCCAGAATGCAATTATAAAACCATAGATATCACATTTAGTGCATACGACGCGTTTCTGGTACGCTCGAAATCGAAAATTGGAAAGCCAAATAATTTAAAGTTTTGAGAGCAATAAAACCAAAGCTCTATAAAAATTGAAATCATACATGTGATTATTTACATGCATGCTATTTTTCATTTTATCATTGTAGCCACGTGGACACCGACAATGTTTCGCGTATTGTGATAGCTGGTTGTATGGGCCTACTGACTACTGGAATAATGATGAAATAACTGTAACACGTGTTGTTGTTTGTTTTGTTGTCTTATCATTGTATGAATTTCAATGTCTTTTTCATTAAGTCTGCATATTGAGAATAAATGTCTAAAGAACACTATATTTTTACATATACTGCAACGTGTTATTCGTTGAAGAAGAGTCTGAAGATACCAAAGGGAAAATCAGAATCCATAAATCGAAGAAGGACAGACAACACAATGGACAAAAGGAAATGAACAAAAGGACAAAAAACGATCTACAAAATATTGCACATAAAACTAAAGATAGAGTAACACAAACCTCACTAATAACCGGGGTGAAGTCAGGTGCTCCGGAAGGGTTGGCTCCACTAGTGACACCAGTCGTGTTACTCTAATTACAAACCCGCTGATAAGTCATAAATTTAAATATGTAATTGATGGTGTTATAAGAAACATCAGAGTTCTATTAGTACATCAGAAATGATTAGGTTCAGTCTAACAAATAAACTGCTTCACAAATAAATACCATCTAGACAGCATGCTACAAAACTAGTAAAAGGTTAGTCTACCCAATACACTACTATGCAAAGATCGTCTAGACAGCATACTACTAGGCACAGAAAATGTCAGTCTGGCCAATACGTTACTACACAAATATCATCTAGACAGCATGCTACTAGGAAAGGAAAATGTCAGTCCATCCAATACACTTCTATACAAAGATTATCTAGACAGCATGCTAGTCAATATAACATCAAGAAAATGTCGGTCCTTCTTTACGGTCATAAAACTTTCGAAACTAGTTTTGTACTGGTACTCAAACGCGACCAATCAGAACACCGTATGTAAGGTATATACATTTCTAATTAGATGAATTTGGGGTATGAAACTCGTTCTCGAAAGTTTTATGATACAATGAAACCTGTGTAAACCGAACCTCTTTGCTACCAGCTGTTTTGTTCGGAATAGACAAGTTGTCGGTTATACAGGTAAATTTAATAAATATGTTCTACATTGTGACTTTTTTAAAGGTTTATATTAGTTTATACAGTACTCTGTTAATAGCACTACCACAAAAAGAGGTTGTCATACTTGACAAACTACCACTACTCAATAATAACTAGTTAGTAATAAAGGATATGGATTAAAATGAATATAAGCTACCAATATCTAATAAAAACGTAGATATCTAATTTAGTTGGAACGGTGCATTTCTGAAATAACTTTTATCACGTACGTTCAGAATCAAAATATTGGAAAGTCGAATAATCTAAAAGTCTTTTAGGGCAAGTAAACCATAGGGTCCATTCATGACAGCCAACATCGATAAATGTCATCACGTAGACAATAATCAAAGTAACGGAACTGCGTTTTTATTGCTGTTCTACATTTCATTGTCACGGTAGGGTCTTCAATACTGAGCATAACTCAGACCTTAAAATGAGTGTTAAACGATCCACAGCCTGCAGTTGAGAGGCACTCCTCATATCTGTCAATGCTACATATGGGCAGTTTTGTAGATTTGATGTTATTTTGTGTACAAATTGCTAGTATGAACAATGCATCTGCATAAAACTAATGGAAGGTATGACAATTATGCACAAGTACACAATGAACCAGTATAATTTTTATCCACTGCACGAGGAAACTGTGTGTATAAACAAATATTTAAATATATCACCATTAAATCATCAGTCTAGACAACAAACGAGAATGTGGCATTCATCGTATCTGATATTTTGTTGAACAACCGTAATGAGATGGCAATGCCCTTTATCTCAACTGATTTCATGCATGTTCCAATACAATGTAAATCTATAAATCTCTGGCTTTAGAATTAAGCTTTCTGTTGACGTGTTATTAACAGCTATTAGGTCCTGATATACCGTCCTGCTTTTGTTTGAGAGTTAGCGTTATTGGAACATTTGTTGTGTTTGAATTACTCAATACTCTATATTTTGTTGCGCTACGTTCGTCTAGCATACTGCTTAATCCTAGTCAAGGTGGCAATATGTTTACAGGTTCTTAACTGAAAGAACACAAAACAATCTAATTAAAATTAGATCTCCGCACTTGCTCTCTATTCTCTATCGGTTGCTCACTAGCCGCTGAGTTGAGGGTCTAAAATTGCTCTTTTGAGGATCGCAACAGAGATCTACATGAATATATTCTGTGTATATTAGGTGCGTTATAACACGCACATGATTGTCTTGTCTGATGGATTTTGTAGAAGAGTCACTGATTGGTCAATTTATTATACATTCATGTTGACCCCTGACCCGACCACTAAAGAGTCGTTTCTAGATCTCCCACGCGACGACTAGTAAACAACTGATGGAAAATAGGGAGCCAGTGTGGAGATATTATTTTAATTAGATTGTAAAGCAAAATGTCATACGATATAATAGAATGGTGAAGCCCCAGATTAAAGCATGAATTGCTGAAGCAGTCACTGATATTTAAAGATAGCAATGCATGAAAATCCATTTTTTTTGTATCTTTATTTATATAATATACAATGTACTGCAATTATGCCAGTAGGGCTATTTCATGCTTTGAGTAAGATGGGGATTTCAGTAAATGTAATAAAAATAAATGCTGTTCTTTGATATAATCAAAGATTTTTTTTATGTTAATTTTGATTTCCTCTACATTTATTTAATATAAATCAACGGTATCCACATCAAAGCAAGGCTCTCCTCCATCCGGCATAGGTAACCTCAGCCGATTTTTGCTGTTCTGTTTATGTCATTTACTCTGCGTCCTCAAAAACGCTGTTGATTATTCGGCTTTCCAATCTTTAGATTATGAACATTTTATATGATGGTATTTTCATAAGCGCATCGGATGAACGTTTTGTACAGAATTTGTGCATCGATATTAAATATGGTCAGAAACTTGTTTACAATATTCATAAAGAGTCCAGTCGGTACTTTATTTTGAAAGCGTTTTTGTTTTTTTTAATAACTTTTGCTTAAGACAACAGTCATATGAGATGATAATTGCAACAATATGACTTTCAAAATAATGTTTTCTCATGTCTGTGTTAGGTTACTTCCCATTGACCAACATATTGTGAATTTTTGAGCGATGCATGTATATGTGAGATAGGGGCATCGATTTGCGAGGTTTAGGTCCATAAATCTAGTTCAACTTCGCCACGTTTTTCTAAAGGTGTTTGCACCAAGCCATGAAAGTGAGTATCCATGTACTTGTGTGCTATGGGTGTCGATCTTGCCTCTTCTACGATTAGATGGTAATTACAACAATATGAAATGAACACTTTAAAAAATAAATGTCTTCTAATGGCTGAGTTAGGTTACCTCCAATTGACCAAAAACTGTTAATTGTTGAGCGGTGCATGTATATGTGAGTTAGAGACATCGATTAGGTTCATAAAACTAGTTGAGTCCCGTCACGTTTTCATGTATGAAGCCAGGAAAGCGAGCGGTCATGTATTTGTGTGTTAGGGGTATGAAGCCAGAAAAGCGAGCGGCCATGTATTTGTGTGTTAGGGGTATGAAGCCAGGAAAGCGAGCGGTCATGTATTTGTGTGTTAAGGGTATCAGCTTTGCCTCTTCTATGATTGTTTCTATTAAATTGTTCCGTGAGTGTGATATCTTTTGTTTTACGTTTTATTTCCACTATTTCTCCGATTAGAATTTAAAACTAAATATTGAGTAACACGAACTCCACTAAAAATCGGGGATGAACTCAGGTACTCCAGAAAAGTAAGCAGTTCCTACTCCACTAGTGGCACCCACCGTGTTAATCTAGTTACAAAGTCATGAATGAGGAAAGGACCGGGAAAGTGCTTACGACAAATGGAACATAACCGTGGTCATTTGTGACACAGATATTCAATAACGGTCAACCAAGTCATGGTGGCGACCGTAAAACTTTCGAAGTCATGACTTCAACTTTATCACGAGGAACCCTTAATTCAGTAGCTTCCTTGTGAGGTGCTCTGAAAGGGTAAGCAGTTAACTATGCACATCAAGTGGTTATTGTATATAAACGGTACGTAGCGTTTATAATTCTACAAAATAACTTGGATGCTGATTACCCCTTTGATATCTTCAAACTCTTCTTGACATAAACATTCACAGTAAAATTGTCATATACCAGCTACAAAATGTACTACTAAAATTGACTATCAGAACTGATTGTACAGAAAATGATATACAATGCACAGTGAAACCTCTCTTAACAAAACCCGTAATAAATCGGAAGCTTGTCTAAATCGAAACATCCTATTTATTCTCAACCCATCCTATGTCCTTTGAAATTGAAAGTGTAACATGAAGTCCTTTCTATTCTGGACAAACATGTTGGTACGGAGGGTGTCCGATTGTTGGTATAACCGAAACAAGCTGACACTATCAAAATTGCGTCAAAGTATTGTGCCAGAATGCATATACATAGTTTCTATTAAAATTGAAATCACATAATGTGATTATTTACCTGCATACTGTTTTTCATTTTATCATTGCAGCCACTTTGACACCGACAATGTTTCCCGTATTGTGATAGCTGGTTGTATGGGCCTACTGACTACTGGAATAATGATGAAATAACTGATACACGTGTTGTTTGTTTTATTCTTTTATCGTTGTCTGAGAATTGTCTATTTCATTAAGTTTGTATATTGAGAATAAATGTCTAAGGAAAACAAACTGTATTTTAAATATATTACAACGTGTAATTCGTGGCATTTAAACATTTTATCCATGGTGCACTTTATAAGAATCATCAGAGCTCTATGAGTACAACAGAAAGTCTAATGCCAGTCCATACTTTACGGTAATGAAACTTTCGAAACGACTTTTGTACTGGCACTCGAACATGAACACGGTATCTAAGATATATGCATTATCAATTAGATGATTTTGCAGTATACAATTTGTGCTCGAAAGGTTTACGATATAACACTAATACAAAAAGAGGATGCCAGTCTAGACAAAATACCACTACCAAGGAATAACTAAAATGTAATAATGAAGGATATGAATATTAAAAACGTCGATATCTGGAAAAACCTTCATCATGTACACTCACAATCAAAGGATTGGAGAGTCGAATAATCTAAAAGTCTTTGAGAGCAAGTAAACCAAAGGGCCCAGACAGAATAGGAAAAATCGGTAAAGGTCACCACGAAGACACTAATTAAAGTAAAGGAGCTGCGTTTTTATTGCTGTTCTACATTTCACAGTCACGGTAGGATCTTCAATAATCAGCATAACTCAGAAATTAACTTAAATGAATGCTACTTTATAAAACTAATGGAAGATTTGACAATGATGCTCACGAACACAATGAACTCGCAAGTTTAGTTTCAAACCACAAAACAAAGAAACTGTTCGTATAAACAAATATTTAAACATAACGACTATCAAAACGTCAGTTTAGATAACAAACGAAAATGTGGCATTCCTCGTGTCTGAGATTTTACTGAACATTCGTAATGAGATGATAATGCTCTTTGTCTCAACTGATTTCATACGTGTTTCAATACAATGTAAACTTGTAAATCTCTGGCTTAGGAATTAAACTTTCGTGGACGTGTTATTAACAGCTATTTGTTCCTGATAAAACTGACTTATCCTGTTTTTGCTTGGAGTTTGCGTTATTGGGACATTTGTTCCGAGTTACTGTTGTGTTGGAACTGTTGTTGTGAAGCAGGAAGAGCTTACCTTTCCCGAGCACCTGAGTTCACCCTTGTTTTTACTTGGGTTTTATGTTGCTTGATCTTTGGTTTTCTCTACAAATCAATGGTATCCACATCAAAGTAAGGTTCTCCTCCCTCAAGCATAGGTAAGCTTAGCCGATGTCTGTTATTCTGCTTAGGCCATTTGGTTTTCGTGCTCAAAAAGATTCTTAAATTATTCGGCTTTCCAATCTCTTAACATTGAACGAACATACGTTATTCTAGAAACGCATCGGATTTGCGTTTTATACAGTACAGAATGTGTGCTTCGATTTTAAATATAGTGACAAGCTTGATTTCAATACTCATAAAAAGTCTCATTTTATTTTAAAAAGCGTTTTTTTTAGTTTTTTTTTTTTTTACAAGTTTTGCTTAAGAAAATAGTCATATGAGATGATAATTGCAACAATATGACTTTAAAAATCAATTTCTGCTCAAATCTGTGTTAGGTTGCCTCCCATTGACCAACACTGTGAATATTTGAGCGGTCCATGTACATGTATGTGTGAGTTAGAGGCATTTCTTTGCAATGTTTAGCTCCATACAAGTGTTTGTACGAAGCAAGGAACGTGAGCGGTCATGTATTTGTGTGGTAGGCGGTATCGATGTTGCCTCTTCTACGATTAGATGGTCATTACAACAATATGATTTGACACCTTTAAAAATCAAAATTTTCTCATGTCTGTGTATGGTTACCTCCTATTGACCAAAAACTATGAATTGTTTAGCGGTGCATGCATATCTGAGTTAGGGGCATCATCGATTTGCGAAGTGTAGGTTCATAAAACTGTGTCTTTACGTTCTGATTTCCGTTTTGTGATGTTCGCTACTATGTTCGGTTCGTCTTTACGCTCAGTTGGTTGTATGAAGGCCAATGTCTTATTTACATTATTTGTGTTTGTATGCGTACAGTGTTGTCCAACACATATTGTGTTGTGTTTTTTGTTTTGCTTGTCTTCGCCTTCTGTCTTGTGTACCCAATGTTACCAGTTTCTCTACATTGTCCATTTTGATTCCTCTTCGGTATTTCCAACCTTTATTTATTAAGCCTTCCACTCTTATTGTTATTGTATATATGAAGTAAAGAAAGCGAGTGGTCATGTATTTGTGTGTTAGGGGTATCGAGTTTTCCTTTTCTACGATTTTCCTATAGGAACTATTCCGACAGAGTCATATGTTTTGTTTTTCGTTTTATTTCTACGATTTTTCCGATTAGAATTTGGAACGGTTCCGACAATGCGGTATTTTCCCATTGGCTTGTCATCTTATTAGAAGGGAGTGTCATTTCCATAATTTTTAATCCAATACGTTTGAATTTAATCTGACTCCACTTGTGACTACATTGATTATCAACGATCGGAGACATTTTACGCATGACAAATAGAGAGAGAGAGAGAGTTGGCAGTGCAACCGGTACATCATTCCTATATATATATATACGTCTGAAAATTAAACCAAACAGTGTTAGAATTAGATTTTAAAGCTGTCAAATTTGTGTTCTTCCCTCGACGGGATTTGAACCCACACCATTGATACACTGCAGCACCATTCGCTTAGCCTTACGTCCAGCGCCCTAGACCACTCGACCACATCCACTCCCTGAAAAAAGGAGCTTCAATAATCGTAGTGTTACCTTTTCTCGTAAGACAAATCTAGGGATAGCAGTAAGACATGTGTATACGCGTGTGTAGATGGTACATATATACTTAATATTATAATTTGACAGCAATCTAACTCAGCAATTTTTAATATATTGTATAGGATAATGAAGAATTCACTATACAGTCACAGGAAATAAAGCATATTATACAAACGTCTAGAAGCAAGTGACAACCATACTATATATCTGTCCCACTGGATCTCAATGTTACTTTAAAGGATACTAGGTTAATACTAAATATTATATACGTCTGAAAATTAAACCAAACAGTGTTAGAATTAGATTTTAGAGCTGTCAAATTTTTGTTCTTCCCTCGACGGGATTTGAACCCACACCATTGATACACTGCAGCACCATTCGCTTAGCCTACTGGATCTCAAAGTTATATATATATATATATATATATATATATATATATATATATATATATATATATAATATAAGTTAAATGGTTAGGTCAATATACTGTTATACGATATATTTGCCTTACTTTTTGTAATATTGACTGCACCAAACATTCTCCTCCGGATATTAACCAATCAATTCAAATAGAAATTGTACACAACAGAGAAAATATATATTTCTGAAGAAAAATAAGATTTTCTATTAATTTAATCAAGCCGTAGATACGAATCCATTCACTTGTTAATATCAATGTAGTTACCATTTGCAACGCGACTATAGCAAGTTACCAAAGGCTGTTCATGAAATGGTCACATATGCTTGATAACAACTACATTTTCTTCAGTCCTATGATTCTGTTTACTGGAATTGTTTTAGATAACTTTACTGTACGAAGATATAGGTATATCTGTTTTTTTCAGTGTAACTCGTATTCGATTGTGAAATGCAAAGGTTATTCTGCAACTTCCATCCTAGTCTAGACAAATTTAAACTATTGATGTTAATGGACAATAGATAACATCATATTTCAGAGAGCTGTGGGCGCTAGCTTGACCAATGGCTATGATTAAGGCACCTGTTATATTTCATTTTATATGATTTGTATTCAGTTACATCTACTCTAGCTGCGGAACCGTAGCCCTTTATGGTCCTTTATATATATATTTTTTGCGGATCCTATGGTCCGCAAAAAAAAATATATATATATAAAGGACCATAAAGGGCTACGGTTCCGCAGCTACATCTACTCGTGCCCAAGAATATTTCGATATCTTCTGAAAGTACGAGTGCAACACCGTTCAAGTAAGGGAGTAGGAATTGCTCCACTTCCAGAACACATGAGGTCAAGCCTGCCTTTTAGTGGTGTTCGTGTTGCTCAATCGTTTGTTTGCTGTATAGTGCTTTGGGAATCATTTTTTTTTGTCTTATTGTTCAATTTCTTTTGGGCAGGGTATTATCTGTCATTCTAACATGACGTCCTTCTTTCGCATTGTGAACAAACGAGCGATTTATCGATTGGGTATAATCTCACTAGCACATGCACCGGTGCATGTGACTGACTCTCCCATCGTCAATGTACATGTTGATGAATTATCGTCTGATCGAATTTGACAGCATAAATTGTGTGCGACATTGTCCGCAAGCGTGAATATATATTACCGTCTTCCAATCAAAGTATACTTCCGTATTTGTATTCTTAAACGTATCAGAATCGAAATAATTCATGGAAGCCAGAATGTGTTTTGAGTTTTCACATGGGTTGGCGGATATTAGTCAATTTTTTCCCTCGCCTCCAGCTCGGGATAAACTACTAATATCCGCCAACCCATGTTAAAACTCAAAACACATTCTGGCTTCCATGATTTATTTCTAAATTCTTCGATTTACGGCTTCTGATTATACTTTTGGTATGTCCAAACATTTCTTAAATAAGCTTCAAAATAGATAAATGTCTAGTTCGCATCACAATTTACTGATCATGAATGACGATTTACTACTTTTGCTCCGCATCTAAGGCCACGGTCCGACATAATACCAGCGCATAATCAGACCAAACATTGGATTGTATAACCCTTGCTAACATATATTATTAAAATAAACAATGTTAGCACGCATTAACCTCGTTTATAGGGGGTCCGACCTATAATCCGACAGTCCGATAGTCCGACAGTCCGATAGTTCGACGGTCCGATAGTCCGACAGTCCGATAGTCCGACAAATGCTTTATTTCTTTGAAAGTTAACACTATAACATGTGTAATATGGGGCCAGAAACCGAACCGTTTACTCACCACAGAAAGGTCCAAAACATCGGAAGCACGATATCATAGACGGACAAACAATTGGCAGGGTCACACAAGAACTCAAAAAAACACATATATGAACAACACGGACTCCATAAAAACCTGGATCCAGTCGTGATGAACCGGTAGTGTAAGTACCCCGTATATTTTTTAGTAGCGACTACTTCAGGCTTTATTCAAGCAGCGTGTAGCCGAGTCCAGCCAAGAAAAGTCACTATTGAAAAAAAAAGATGAAATAAATGAATACAAAAAAAAAAAGAAATACAAAAAAAAAAAAGGAAAAGATAAAAAGAAGAGCGTACCAGTGTCCCCCGCCCTTTATCATTGAATATTTATGTTAAAAAGCAATGTCGACACATCAATAGAGCTGGATACAATAATGTGTGCGAATTGATTGATTGATTGATTGATTGATTGATTGATTGATTGATTGAGGTCCAACAATCAATATTTCAGTCATATTCAGGATGAGAAAAATTTGTAAACAAAAAATCAGAAAGAGGGGACTCTGGGATGGATCAACATGGGCAACCACTTAACACGAGAACTTGTTTTTCTGTCTCTTCCGACGACAAGTTGGTCTTATTTTTATTCCCCGGAATTCCGCCGGAGGACCCTGCTATAGTCGCCTTCTACGACAAGCGCATATATAAAAAGTTACGATTGAAGGAATTGTCCCTAAGTGACCCCTTATATCACAGAAAGAAACAGCATCGGAATATGACAAAATAAACAACTGTGCCATGATACGACTCCTCCCCCCCCCCCCCCCCCCCCCCTTGTGACAATTGAAGGTCAGTTGCACAGCGTGAGAACAGTAATTAATATGCTGCATTTATTAAACCAATTAGTTGTATATACCATATGAAAACTGGCGTTTTCCAAACTGACTTAAATCACACCTCTCACTTGCTCCCCTTTTTATCAATACAATGTATGTCACGACGTGAACTATCAGTAAAAGGGGGAACAAGTGAGAAATGTTATCGTACGAGGCGTGGACGAACGAACGAACAGCGGTATGCCATAATAAGCCCGTATTTTGACGGGCGTATAAAAATGAACGGCCCATATCCTGAAATTACAAATATATCATTTTTGGCAAAATAATTTTTCAAAATTTTCATCAGTTTAAAGCATTTGTCGGACTATCGGACCGTTGGACCGTCGGACTATCGGACTGTCGGATTATAGCTACGGCCCCGTTTATAGTGGGTGTTTAAATACTTACTTTATACTATGTTGTATTATTTATTGAAGTCATAACATTTCTATTTTATGTTTTTGTTACGTTTTGTTTGAACTGTAATGTTGTTTTATCTCGGTCGTCCATTTTCTTGAACTTCCCTTCAGAACACTCATTTCTGTCAGTTGTTTTATACTGACTGATTATATTAATACGAACACGATGCACACACGTCCGCAATACTACATCGAAGATGAACATAAACTTGGGCTAACACAAATACAGGGTTGTTCCGAAAGAGTTGCCATTTCCGGTTCATTTACATAAAGACCATTCATTTTTCTTCAGACGGATGTGGTTGGTTTTTGGCTGGCGCAAAATGAAGTTTTTTAAGCAATAATATGAGGCAGGTGCAACCTGAAACACTCCCGAAGAACAGTAATTGTTCTTCCTGTTTACAAAATATCAAGCTTAAAAACAACACCACCTAAAACTCCAAACTCCGGACAGTTTTCATATCCGCTACCGAACATTGTTTCAGCTTTATTTGAAAAAAAAATCGACCAGAGTTCCGGTTTAGGTCACGTGATTTTTCTTTTAATTTATTTCCGGTTTGGCAGCAACATTGTTGAAGATTTTGAAGTGCCTAAGTACCTATTCATACTTTTACCATTAACGCTCCCTTCGGGAGCGTATAATGGCAAGAACAAGTTACATTTTGATTAAATGATCAGAATGTCTGTTTTGTTACTAGACCAATACATGAGAGAGTGAGTGATTATTGATTAATACCAAGTTTATATCACTTGTACACATTACACCGATTCCGAGTCAACAAGTCAACTTTTTCTCCCTAATGATGCGTGCTTAGTGGAGAAACAACACATACAAATTGTATAGTCTTTGCTTTGATCATACCGGAACTCTAACCCACGATCTACAGCACTTGAGGAGAGTTCATCAGTTGGATAATAGGATAATATATTGAAAGTAAGGACATATGTCTGCGGGGATATCTTTCTGAAGAAAACAACTCTGATGTATAAGTTGTTTTATATTAATCCATCGTTGCATGTTAAACTGTACGTGTGCATTAGTTTTTTCATCAGTTATTGTTAATTATTGTTTGTCTGGTGAAATCCCAAATAAAGAGTGGACTTATTGGACACTTACTAGTAAGAAAAAAAATTGAACTCTTGTAATTATGAGTAACGGCAGTGAAATTATAGGAATATGATTCACTTTGTAGCATTAGTATTAGGATACAGGATCTATCATTATAACTTGTCGCTAAAAAATAGAGTATATACACGGGAGCTCCTTTAATGTTAGAAGATTGAATAGTGAAATAGCTTCTCCTTACTAATTAAATAGTATTGTGTTGTACTTTATGTTTGTTCGTTTCTCTTCCGTCAATGGATATATGAACCTGATATTAGTTTCATTCCTTATGGAATCATTAGGAACGTGATGTGATTTCTTGTGTCAAGGTTATTGTTCCTTTGATGTCGCTCACAAGTTACAAAGTATACTTTTCAGTTAGCAGTAACACACAAAGACGCATAATCCACAAGTGAGAAAGTTAAGGCCTCTGAATAATGCATTTTTTTTTACCCTCGTCACAAAAATGTATTCTTCAATAAATTATATTGGGGAAATGGAACCATATTTAAATCGTGATACATGTGTAGGTATTATTTCCGAGTAAAGAGATAATACACAAAAATAAATAAAACACAAGGAAAACACACGAGCTACTACAAAATATCAGAATTGAGTCCTTATTTTTCAAAGGATCATATTGAGTCCACGTAATGGTAATGTTGAAGACATCCAGTAATACGTTGTATGGCCACCATCATTACTTAGTTCACGTTGTGGAATATCTATCATATATGACCACGGATATATTCCTTCTGTCGTAATCACAATCCCTTCCGTCTTTCCCAGTTCACGGCTTGTCACCGAAAAGGGAGCATGAACTAGCACCTGAGTTCAACGCTGATTTCTGTTTCTATTCTTATTTTCCCGTTGGTATCTTCAATCGTTGCGAGTTATGTATGACATTCCCTGTGTAATTAAAGGGAGATTAATATCGTAATAACGTAAAAACAAACACATGTTGCGTAAAGGTAGACTCACTCCATGTACAATAAACAAACACATGTCACGTAAAGGTAGACTCACTCCATGTACAATAAACAAACACATGTCACGTAAAGGTAGATTCACTCCATGTACAATAAACAAACATATGTCGCGTAAAGGTAGACTCACTCCATGTACAATAAGCAAAGACACACGACTCTGTGTACAGTTACAACATTGAAACATTAGTTTGAACTACAGGGAATTTGAAGGAAGCAAACGAAAATGTAATTTTCTCATTGCAAATCTCACAACCAATATCAATTATGGAGAAAGTTTAAACACTGAGAGTCAACAATTTCACCAATATCATGAAAATGAACAATCACCTCTCACCTCAAATAATTGAGCATAAAAACGCAACACCGTATTACCTTGAAAATCTAGATCCTGGCTTCTGAGAAGAACCACAATGTGGCGTTGCTATACAGGTTAATGGGATTCACTTCCCTCTCCTCATAATAATTAGATTACAAAAGATATTATTCAATGATTTTACTAGATGTGTCATATTTGAACATTTTAGCTTTGTTAATTATTTCGTCATAAAAACATGGATGTAAAATATCCTTTTTAATCTTATGAAATTCTATTTATATACAAGATCTGTAATAGTGGAGATTTCAATAATTCATGAACACGGTATCATTGGATCAAAGTTTTTTCATTATCACGAAATTACGGTCATTGAAGTCAGAAACTTTATTACAAATACGTTCAAAACAAACCAATTGAGAAATGTAAACGCCATACGATGAGGTCAAAAGAACGGGTATGATATTCCAGACGAGAGAAGAGTTCTGACATGTTAATATTGTCTTTGCAGCCAATTACTGATGCAAGATGTAAATACAAATAATGGACGTAGTAAAAATTGTGACAAACATTATCTCTAGTATTTTGTAGTGAGTCCGATAATCAATATGACGTTATTAAGATATTGTATTGTCGGTAATGTCATTGTATGTTTGACGGTATCCTGGCCGATAATTTTTCAGTATCAGTCAGTTCCTTTGTGAGATCAAAGATGAAATGTCTAAATTATGGATATATGATATTGTTGTACTTGCAGCCATATTAGCGATATATATCTCTACCTGCAAAACTGTCTTTATTCTATATTTCTGATGTTGACAGCATTCCTGATATATCTCATAGATGCTCTTTTTTAAAATGAAACCATTAACGGTCTAACATGTTTAATGTTATGGGAATGGTAAAACAATGCAGTTGAACGTTAAATTTTACTTTCGGAAGATGCTCTATATTATTAAAGTCAAGCCAGTAAAGGATAAGTATTCTCTAAACAAGGTTAGAGTTATGGTATATAACGTCACTTTCAACAATATTTCAGCTATATCGTGGCGATCATTTCTATTGGTTTTAGGAAACAGGACTACACGGGGGAAATGTTGTATCGAGTACACCTCGCCATCGGCGGGATTCGAACTCACAACTTTAGTAATGATAGACACTGATTGCACAGATAGTTGTAAATTCAACTACTGTGCAATCACGACCACGATAGCCCATTATTAAGAAAAGTCTCAATATCAAGGTATATATGTGTGTCCAAAAACATTATTCGAAATTCCATTTTGATATGTGACATACATAATAATAAGTATTTCAATTTCAGAAGTGATTTGTCAACTGAAATTGAGCGAGTTACTGATTGCAAACTGGGCAATATTACAATTACATGTTTGTTTGATGTTGTTTAACGCCACTTTTAACAATATTTCAGTTATATCGTGGTGGTCAGTTTTATTGGTGGAGGAATCCGGAGAACCCGGAGGAAACCACCGACCTGTTGTAAGTCACTGACAAACTTTATCACATAATGTTGTACACCTCGCCTTGATCGAGATTCGAACTCACGAGATCAGTGGTGATAGGCATGAGAAAACAAGTAAGATTAGAACGGTGAAGTCTGATTTCAAATTTGGTTTCATACTGCAAACTGGCAAAACACAAGTGGACATGTCTCTCCACATGAAAACTTAGTGCGCAGGATTTTGGCTTATAGTCGACAACAGACTGTAGGAGCAGGTAAACCACATGACTCCCAACCAACTGATCTTTGCTCTTTATAATAGCATGTTTATGGAGAAATATTGAACATGGCTATTGTTCACCTATAATATGGAAACACTGGTTATCGAACCCATGATCTTACAAACTGGAGGCGAACAAATTAATCATGACACAATGAACCTGTTATTGTCTGTCGCAGTTCTAAAAACGATATCAGTTATTTATTGAAACAAAAGGCTATAAATTATATACGCATGTATAGTAATAAAAAGAAACATGATATTTCAAACGTTTGTTTTCTATTCCACTGGTTCACAATACACGTCATTGGGTACGACATCAACAAGGACCATTGATGCTATTCATACTACTGTCAATTAAACACCTGGTGTCACTTTTGTTTCGTTGTTAAAGCTCGGGTTTTTCGACCTTTTGTTAGTTTATTTCTTTTTTATTTATATTTCACTGGTTTTGTATAGATGTCTATCCAGATTGTGTTGTATTAGAACGTTTCCTCTATTTTATGTATATTTATTTGTCTTGTTACGAGTGTGCTTCGAAACCAAATGTGGGTGTTAAATTTACGATTTCGACTGTGGAAATTTGATCCTACTATCTGATTGATTATCTGTTCATAAATACATACATTTCAAGACAGGAAACTCACATATTTCATATGGAGGTACCATCACTCTGATACATAGAACAATAATAAAAGATTACTTTGTTATTTATATAAACCACATCAGCTGTTTAAGGTTAGCGTGCTCGCCTCTAGTACTGTAGATAATGGGTTGGAGCTCAGGTTAGACCAACCAAAGACTATAAAATTGGTATTTGCTGTTTCTCCGCTAATTTTATTTTTATCTTGCTACAGTTTGCTTCGACACCAACACGTAGGCTTTAAAATTCGTCCACATTTTGGCTCCGAGTGCTTAGCCCTATCATTTGATTTATTAGCTGATCATACAAATGTGTTTTTTATACTTCAACTTATACAAATGTCTGATATTGTCAGGATTTAAATTAAAGGTACACGGAGCAAGACATGCAAGGCACATGTTTTATAAGGGTGTACCACCATCAGTGTGTAAATATAAAAATAAAGGACCATTTACTTGGATAAGGACTGCCATCATTCTTATGTAGAGAGCCTAAACCACTTGGAAAACGAGTTAGGGTTAGGGGTTAGGGTTTATGGTGTTTAACGCTACTTTCAACATTATTTCAGTTATATCGCGGAGGTCAGTTTTATTTGTGAAGGAAACGGAGTACCCGTAGAAATCTACCGATCTGCTGCAATTCAGTGACAAACTTTATCACATATGTTGTATCAAGTACACCTCGCCTGAGCGGGATTCGAACTCACAAAGTTAGTGGTAATAGGAACTGATTACATAGGTAGTTGTAAATCCACATATCATACGATCACGACTCCCACGCCTTCCTCCTTATGTATAAAAAATAAGGGTTATAAAGTGTATTACCATCACGCTTACAATTTACAAACAATGGTTTCCTTTCTCCTGAAGGTATTAACAATAACTGACTCTAGTTGTTAGTTTTGTTGTTCTTGTTAGAATTGTTGATATTCTGATTTTCATAACCTTGGCAAATAACATATGAGCATTCATTGATCCTACTATTGTACTGTTCGTGTTTATGTTTCATTCAATTGTGTGATAGTATGTGATCTTTTTGAGTAGCATCGAATCTGTGTAGGTTTTTTTATCGTTTGTTTATAGATGAACCGCAGTTGGAAATCCATTTCTCAAGAGGGGAAGGTTGGGATCATATTAACTGGTTTAACTCCTTCATAATTGGATTTCCAACGTCATATGTCGTGGTTCGCTTTGTTTGATGTTTGTGTTTATCGAGTTGAATTTAGAAGTGATTTTTTGTTTTGGTGATATTGGTGGAATTGTTGACCATCACTGTTTTAGCTTTTTCTACATAACGCAATATATTTTCATTAAATTTTATTTGTTTGATTATGTTATTAATTTACATGATAATGATCACAACAATAATATATGAAAAATATACTTTGAACTCCTTAATTGAAATAAATTAAAAACAAATTACGATGAAATACACATATCATAACAAGATTAACATCTTTGGATTTCTACAAATGAGTGATTAAATGCAAAATGGAGGTGGGGTTTGTACTGTTTGTATCTAACTATGAATTGTCGGTGTTGTACATTATTCCATGCACACACCAGCAGTTTTCCAGAGGATAGAGACAATATCCTATTAAATAGTTCAAACATTTCAAATTTCCACAACATTCATTTTTCTCTGGGTCGCATTTCGTCATATGAGCTGCACACTGAAAGTAGAACAAACAACATCAAGATAAATACAAAATATAATAAATTCGCAAAATCAAAGTAAAGATGCACACATAATGCAACATTGTAAACTGACAATTATATTAAGATTGAATAACAGCATGTACAACGAGTGCAATTGAAAACATAAATTATAGAGCGAGAAAGAGAGCGATTGTTGGTTAACGCCACAATGGGCACTATTGCAACAATGTTATGGCGAGGACAAGATACATTTGGATTCTTTTATTGCTAGTCCATTGAAACAACAGTCCGTGAGTAGATATGTCGCTCCACCCTGACACATTATCTTGATTCCTTTCCAACCAATATTTGCTCTTTCTCCTGAATGTTGTGTGCTTAGCGAAGAAGCAACAAATACCAATTTTATAATCAGTTGAACGTTTTGATCATATGTTGTTTGTGTGCAGATTTCAAGCATCTCGGTGATCAAAACCACAGAGAGAAAAGTTGCTATGTGGCTAATGAATATATAGCTCTGAGTCTGCTGGTTGGAATTTGCTAAAATTTTGATATTTATTACAGTGGATATATTCAAACACACTGTCAAAAAAATAAGAAAATTAAACGAGCAGATCAAATTTTACCTGAAGTGTATGGTACCACCTTAAGTTATATTCTTTGGTTTATTTGCTCCCAAATACTTTTAAATTATTTAACTTTCCAATTTTTTTTTATGAAAGTACCTGATGAAGGTTATTCTAGAAACATTCGATATCTACACTTTTATCTATTATTTTATTTTATTACAGTTTTTGACCAGATCCACGCTTTTACCACACTCGAGAGATTATAGAAACATATAAATTACTATGTCTAAAAGAACAGGTTTATCTTCCTCATTAAGCTTGGCTGTAACAATATAGCTGGCAAATTGCCGAAAGTGAACATAAACACCAACGACCAAACGTAATCTGATATAAATAACCCTTTCCACCATTAACCTTATACTAAGTAATACTCCTTTCATCGAAATTGTAAATTGTATTGATATTAAGATTCGTGCTCATAGGAAAATAGAATTAATATTTATAAAAATAACGTCTGTAATTATATTTAATTGACGTACATAGACAACATCCTCTTACAGTGGTGTAGAATATCCACGATATAGCGTCTTCATTTCGCCTTAAAATCGATATTAGAAAGTGATTTTACTAAACGATGGTCTAATGTATAGTACAAAAACTTGTTGTTTGTTGTTTCCGATTTCTACACAGCCACAGTCTTCTGAGTGTTTAAAAGAGTTTGAAGATACCAAAGGGGTAATCATAATCCGTTAGGAGAGACAACACAATGGCCAAAAAAGGACAAAATGACAAACAACGATCTACCAAACATTACACATATAACTAAAGATCGAGTAACACGAACACGGGGGTAAACCCACTAACAAATGACGTACTACACTTAACGCTTTGTGTGGATATTTTAAGTTTTCCTTTAGAATTTTCATTTGAGTTTATTTGAATTTTTAGAATATAAACAATAAGAGATTTCAGGATTTCTCATTGAAATAAATTTTATTGTGATTATAAATACTATTTTGTTCAATATTTTTACACTTCCGGTGAAAAGATATTTGGCTATGAATACAATAGTCACGTGACTAAAATTCGTATAGCCTATAGTTAAAAGGGCTTCGCCCTTTATTAAATAACTACACTTGTGGCGATACAATTCGAGTTTGTTTGTATTTGGTGTAGACAAAACGCACTGTTTGTGCGTTTACGTGTGGTTTTCAACTCTGCACTTATTACTTTATCTGAATCGGAAAAAGTTACAATTTTGTCTCTAATTTTCGTACAACCTTCAACGCTAATATAGACACCTGAGGAGTCAGTATTATCAAATAATGACTTTAACACATTTCCTTGTTTTGTGAACAATTCATAAGCATCTACACATTCAATTTGTTCTCTAATACACAACTTTTTCAAAAATATGTTGACATTTAAAACTGTGTCATTACATTTTGTTATGTTTGGACCTTTCACTTTTCTAGGGAGAATAGTACATATACCAACTACAGAATTCGGGAAATTACTTTTTACTAAGGTGTATTGCATGTGTAAGATTAATATTAACCTGGTCATGATCACCTTTAGACTTTGTAATGTCGTTTGTACCTAAGGATATTACTACTTTATATACAGTTTTATTGTCTCATCTATATTTTCTAATGTTGCACCTAAAATTGAGGCATTTATGCAATATGGTGAAACTTTCCCAAGTCTTTAACAGTTAGAATCCCCTAGTAATACATTTACTGAATTGTTGTCATCTGTGGTGAGATTACTGTCAGCCTGTCCTGATGTGTCTTTACGTTCTGTTTCGTCAACCAAGCTTGAGTTGTCTCGAGTATTTCTACCCTCTAGGATTTCATGAAAATAATCACCATATTCCTTCCTAGCTGTTTCTTCCTTATGGGCAGGACATTCACGTTGTATATGGCCACACTCACCACAATGCTTGCACAAGATATCATATATACAGTACTTGGCTATGTGTCCTTGTTTATTGCAGTTATAGCAAGTTTTTGTTGATGTCGGTTTAGTAAGACATCTGTAATAGGGATGGTTTGTCTGTTGGCAGTAGGAACACTCCGTCCTGTTGTTACATGTACCTACATGCAGTCGTATTTCGAATCGCCCAAAATTGGTTCTAGCAGGAAGAATTTGTGCACAATTTAATATCAGATCATATCGGGTCCCATTTCCAATGTTTATGCCTTTAATGACACTCCTTTTTATTGAACCATTTATCACTTGCCCGTATATCGACATATGCGTGGCTATGAATTGATCACTCATTTCGCATGGCACATCTTTAATTGTCACGTTAATTACATTTTTATCAATATCAAAAAAGTTAATTGACCTGTTTTTCAAGGAAATTTCCGAGTTGAGGATCTTGTATTTTGCCTGTTCACTTTTTAAAGTTACAATACAGGATTTCTCTGTCATCTGGATTGATTTTATATCTTCTAAATTTACTTCTTTTTCCAATTTGGATAAAATATCCTCATGTTTAATTACCGTGAACAATTTACTATTAAAATGTACCAATAACTTTCTGTTTATTTTCTCCATTCTGCCTTGAATGTTGTGAATATGTCGTGAGCTGTGTTTACTTGTATACAAAAAACACTCAAATAAACTATCAGGAGAAGTTTTCCCACATACTGGTTGGGTTGTTCCAGTATTCCATCAAATAATTATATTATATATTGGAAATTTGCGGCTCTGAAAGGCAATATTAGCTATTTTTTCACAAAAAATTTCGGAGCTCGAAATCAACCCAACTTACTATTTTAAGGGCAGACAACTTCTTCAATTAAGAATATTTTTATAGAAATAGTCATTGCATTTTGAAACTCAAAATTGTATTATTCTATTTATATTTCTATAAAGATAGATAATTTGTTTCCTGCGTGTGGTAATCAGAATCCGCAAATCAAAGTATCATAAGAAAAGAACAAGCGAAATCCGATTTGACTACAAATTATTAGATATATATTTTGATATTTATATATAGTATTTTTGCACTCATCTATTTTCAAGTTTTTTAATTTAATTGCAGAACTTTTCCAAAAATGAAACACGATCAAAATCCTAATTCAAAGATTTCGGTTAAAAGAAACAACTAAAACCATAAAGATAGAAAGAACAAATAAAATAGAAACCGCATTAAATACTGGCGTTAGGCTAGAGGCTCGTTTTGATTACTAATCAATATAATGTTAAAAATGTGTATCTTGTTTAGGACTAGTTATTTAGGTACAGTTATGGATAAAATAAGCTACATTTAGACGGAGAAACAAAAATATTATTGCTTTCTTATTTATGCTCGTCCGGTCAAGCCAAATACCATGAGTGCAGAAAACTAAAAGGGAAAGGGGGAAACCAAAAAATAACCCATATATAATGCCCCCCCCCCCCCCCAAATAAATACGAAACAAAATCCAGCAAATAAAAAAGCAAAAACAAAAAACTACAAACAAGAAAAAACAACAAAATAATAATAACAACTACAAAATAAATACAAACAAAATACAAAAATAAATAAATAAAAAACCACAGAAGAAACAGGAACTCCCCCGTCATAAAAACACGTTTGATCTTTTCTTAGTGTAATCTGTCTATAATGCCATTTTACATCTTGTTTTATTAATAAATGCCATCCACAAGATTGAACATCATTTGATTTTAATTTCGTGACAGTAATATTGAATTATGTCAGCTACAAAAACGGATTACAAATGTACAACATTATACAACCGATTTAATCTATATAAATCATTAAACAGGTTTGACGCAAAAAGAACTGTCTATCAATAATATAATAAGGATGATTTATATACGTAGAAACCATCACTATTTTAAAAAATCGACTGGCAGTTATTTGTCAACATGACATTAGTTTCACTGATACAATTACAAAAAAAAAATTTGGTCATACGTAATATTGTAAAACTTGTATAATTCATAAAGAAAAACATAAATCCAATTTCCTTGACATTTTATTTTTCAACAATGAAGATTCAACGTCTCATGACAAGAGACATTAAATACAGTATTAACATGCGCAACAACATTAGAATTTTCAAAAAATATTTGATCCGTTTACTTTTCTAATCCTAATTTCATTTTGAAAAACCCACATTTCTGTTTTATCTTTAAATGTGTGATTTATCTTAAGCAATAAATGAAACAAAGAACTTTCCTTATTTAAATAATCCTCACGGAATTTTATTTAAGGAAACATTTTTATTTTAATCAAATAACTTCAAATTTGAAATTGAGAACAATTATATGTTGGTACATGGTTGGAATGCCGAAAATAGTTTTTTTTTGTAAATAAATGGAAAATTTACATACCATAATATAATAACATGTTTACCAATAACTTAAACATACTCGACAATGTTTACCACTTTCAATATTATATATATGTTAAATGATCCTAAATACATATATTTTATTTTCCGTCCTATGTTGATCTTTTGTGTGGAAAAAAGAAAGGTTTAAAGACACCAAAGGGGTAATCAGAAGCCGTAAATCGAAGAAGAACAGATAATAAAATGGCCAAATAATAATAATAATAATAATAATAATACTTTATTCCAAAAGCAATACAGCTTATAGGTATATAAATACAAATTACAAACAATACATGATACATTATACACAATACATAATTATATAATTATAATTATAGCGGAGCATGATATAAATTTAAGAATTACGAATTTGTTCAGCAACATATAAATACTTTCCAAGATTGTTAAGTTCTTTAATATTTTGAACAGATAATAACTGTGTTTAAAAGCAGATGGATTGATACAATAATAGGGTTTTATATATTTTCTACGAATTTCCACATATTTACTAATAAGTGGCTTAAACATATAATTAACTGGTCGACTTAAATAAAATTGCAGGTTATGGTCATCATATATATACTAATAAATATGACATTTTGGCGATTCTTCAAAAAAAGAAATTGCCTCATTTAAAAATGTATCTATAACTCGCTGCTTAAATTGTAACATAAATATATCTTCATTAACAACATTTTGTGACAGCCATACATGATTAAAACCATATTTACACAATATATCTCGTATTTTACATCCTCAGTTTAGTTTATCATTTGGCTTAAAAACACTAGACTCAAACATATCTTCATAACAATTTCTAAGTATACAATTTTCTGTTTTTAAAATTTTAAACCAATATTTTAACATTCTACAGTACCTGTTTATATACAATGGGAATCTCCCAAGTTCAAAATAGACCATATAATTTGAAGTACTCTTTCTCACTTTCAATACTCTTTTCAAAAAAGATAAATGTAATGTCTCAATATCCACACCTTTATGGAAGCCCCACACTTCACATCCATAATTTACAATACTGTTTACATATGTGTCAAAAAGTGATAGCAAAGTCTCTGTATTAAAATAATCATCCTGAATTTTACTAAATAAACTAAATACAGCTTTTTTCCCTTGATTCGACAACATTTTCTGAGTATTAGTAAAGACACCATTATAATTTAACAAAATTCCAAGGTACATAAATTCATTACATATTTCAATGGATTCCCCATTAAGATACCATTTTTCTTCTGATTTAATATTACCTCGATTTCTAAAAATGACAACCTTTGTTTTCAACAAATTTACATGCAGATTGTATTCATTTGAACATACATTTACAACATTAATCATATTTTGAAGTTCATGAACATTTTCACTGAACAAAACAGTATCATCAGCATACATTAGTAAGTACAGATTGAGCATTTTTAATTCGTATGATTGACATCCTTGTTTAATTAATTCTATTTCAATATCATTGACATACATGGCATATAAAAATGGGGATAACGATTCCCCCTGTACGAGTCCAATATTACAGCTAAAAAAATCTGAAAAATTACCATTATGCTTTACACTCGATTTTAATTTGGAGTACAAAGATTTAATTAGATTTAAAAGCTTTCCAGTTACACCACATTTGGCTAATTTTAAACATAACTTAAAGTGAGACACACTGTCAAAAGCCTTAACATACTCAATAAAGCAACAATATAATCTTTTACCCTGCCTTAATGATTTTGAAATTATGGAATGAAGAGCAAAGATTGCGTCATGAGACAATGAACAGAGGACAAACTATGATCTACAAAACATTACACAGCAAACAAAAGATCGAGCAACACGAACCCCACTAAATCCGGGGATAAAGTTGGATGCTCTGGAAGGGTAAACAGTCCCTGCTCCACTATATGCACCCATTTGTGAAAGTGTGTGAATTTGTTGAGTGGAAGCGAATCTGTGCCGCTTCATGTGTTTGTTTTCTCTGTATTGCCGATGGAGATCTAATTGTCAAGAGAGAATGGGAGGATTGGTATCCCATTGATCGGTTTATCACCGCCACGTGTTTGTAACTGTCATAAGACAGGAACTGAATTGCCATATGTCGTGTTCAATAATTCAATGTAAGAGGTGGTTGCTTACTCTGTTGATATTGGTTTATTGGATCATCTTTATTTAAGCTTTCTTTCCATATCTACAGCCAGGACAACTGATAACTGTTAAGTGGTCATCCATGTATTGATACGAAACAATATATATATAAAGAATATGATCATAAAAGCCGAAATGCATTCTTGGACTTGCTAATGGTAGCACAGCGATTGCTAAATGACACTACTTACTCGGTGTTTTAACCCGGAGGAAAATAAATGCAATTGTATTTTTCTTTTAATACAGTAAATGGCTATATATATATATATATATATATATATGTCCATTTATTCTATTTAGAGCAATCTCTTACTTCACATTCTTAAATTAATACCGAAAAAAAGGGGAATATATAAATCTATTCTTTAGTTTTACTGTGGGTAATACGACAGACGACATATATACGTCGTGTTCAAAGACCACCAATATCTAATATTCTAAAGCATATTTGGTTGTTTGATCAATTACCTGAAATTCCTCTCAATCTTTGGAATTTTGATATTCTACCTGACCTTCCAATAATAGTTTTGAATTTTGATCAATTACCTGCCGTTCTTGTGGACGCTTGGGATTTTTTTTTATCTTTTATCTGACGTTCTGTGGGTATTCGAAATTATTATTGCTTGGTTGACCTTCTTTCAGGCGTTCGGATTTTTTTAAATCTCTTTTCCTATCTTTCCTATACATTATATATATCTGCAAATTTTATATCTTACCTGTTGTTCCTCTTGATACTTGGGTTTGTGATATCTTCTTAAAAATCTTATGAATGATGGTTTACTTTTCTGTGCTTTTGCCGTTGTTATTAAACATAGTATAGTGACTATACTTAATACAATACATATCGTTATGGTACTTCTGCTATTGGAACGCATACTTGTTCTTTTTTCTTTACTGAAAAGAAAACATAGGGAAAACATTTTGAATGGTATATATTACAACAAATTCATACATATGCAGACCTACAACTAACAAACAATATAAGCAACTACTTAAGGAAGAAAGGTTTGAAGATACTAATGTTGTAATCAGAAGATATAAATCGTAAAAGGATAGACAACAAAATGGACAAAAGATAAACGGAAAAAGAACAAACAATGAAGTAAAAACATTACACAGAACACTAATGTTCGAACTACACGAACCCAGCTAAAAGGCGGAGGTGAACTCAGGTGCTCCGAAAGGGTATGCAGTTCTTGCTCCACATATGGCACCCGTCGTGTTATAGTGATGATTAAAACCATAGGCTTTCATTTATAAAACTAATATTATATATACGTCAGATTATGTGTCATGGCGATTTAATGTATCATGCATGGTGTTCGGGATTGGAACTCACTTGTGTGAAAACCCTAATCTTGAATGGCTACATCATGTCAATGAGGGACGGAGACTTTGACCCATAAAACTAATTCAATTCCGCCACTTTTTGAAGTACCTGTACCAAACCAGGAACATGAGCTGTATGTGTGTGTTAGGGATATTGATTTTGCCTCTCTTTCTGTGATTTTCAATTAGGTTTTGCAACTGTTCCCACAGTGTGGTATTTTTTCATTCTATTATGATAGAAATTGGTCATTTTACAACTAAGCATAAAGTTATCATATAACCGTTAACAACCTACAAATTATCTATTAAGTCACCGTATTCTTCACGCCAGAATTAAGGTTTTAAAAATCGATAAAAATTTAACTTTTCGATAATATAGGAATTGTAAATTATTTAACTAAAGGCAACATTGAACAATCTACAAAACTGAATTGTAAAAATCCCGACTCACCATTCTTTTTTCAAATTAAACAGGTAAAGATACAAATATTATGGGACATCAGACAGGGAGATAACTCTTTAAAGGGCAGAAAAACGATCCAGCTCTACGAATGTATGTTTTAAAGACACGTTTGTAGGAAAGGAAATAAACTAATAAAAAAGAGCTAATTTTCAATGTATTAATGAGCATTGAAATGATAAACACCAAATATATTGCGGAAATTACGTTCAAACATAAAGGTTTCATTGTATTTTTATATTACTTATTCAAATATCTGAATTAAAGAGATTAAGATCGCTCGAAATTGCACGTATTTGTCTTGGATGTCATCCTTATTATGACTTACGGGGATACATTATCAGAGAAAATGGAATAATGGCGTACCCATATTAAACGTTTGCAGATGCCAGGATGAATAATCAGAAGTCGTACAATGGACAAAGAAAAGGAACGAAAAGAAAAACAATGGTCGTCAAAATACTACCCAGAAAACCAAAGATCTAGAAAACACGAGCCCACCTAGAAAACGAGGGTGAACGCTAGTGTTCTGGAAGGGTAAGCAGTTCCTGCTCCACTAGTATCACCCGTTGTGTTACTCTTGTCAAATATCAATTGATAATTCATGAATTAGAAAAGGACGGGATGGTGATTACGACAAACGAAACATATTCGTCGCACGGATATTAATGTATAAAGTGCTTTGATTTGACGGTTTGTTAGTACAAGTAAGAAACTGGTACTTGAAGTTTGATGACTGCTGTTATATATGCTTTAGAGGAGCCAGTCTTATATATTCTACTAATGGCTTCCGTCATGTACGGATAGCACTGGCCTTTTCAGAAGCATAAATATATTACTACACAAAAATATATTACCCTACCGCAAAACATTCGTGAGAAACCTAGTATCTTAATAGAAATTACAACCCCTCAGAAAACACATTAAAACTATTACAAAATCATCATACTGTCTCCTGATTCCCAACCCGTATAATTGCTGTCAACTGGAAATCATAGCTGATGTTTCCGTAATTCGAAGAAGGACAGACAACACAATGGGCAAAAGAAAAAGAAGAAATAGACAAATAATGATTTACAAAACACTATGCAGAAAATTTAGCAACACGAACCCTACAAAATAAGTTACATAAAAAGAACAAACAACGATCTCCAAAACATTACGCATAAAACTAAAGATTGTAACACGAACCCAATATATTTGAATGATCAGAAATGAGATTGCTTATTTTGTCCAATCATTATCTTATTTTGAAGGACACATTTAATGAGTATCAAAAGTATTATTTTTAAGCAAAATATTTTTGTTTGTATTTTGTGATAGCAAAACTGCGTTCAGTAATTTAAGTCAACTTGATATATTTATTGTACAAAATGTACGTGCTTATCAGGAAACATGCATTTTTTGTAAAAAAAAAAAAAACCCAACATGTATTTAAATGCTTTTTTGTAAATAAAATATGTATCCATATGCTTTTTTGTATACAAAAGTTTGTATTCACATACATTTTAGGAAATAAAATATGTATTTAAATGCTTTTTTGTAAATAAAATATGTATTCTTAGAAATTGTTTAAAGTAAAATATGTGTTTACATGCATTTTTGTAATAAAGTATCTATTTACATGTTTACATAATTTTTGTAAATAATAAATAAAATATCTGCTTAAAAATCAACAACAATATGCCTACCTCTGTATGCTTCAACCTCCAAGACTATATTAAGCAGAAACGTTTGTTTTCTGAATGCTTTTTTAACTTTTGCTTGTTAATGATAGAAAATTATATGTCACCAACCACGCTTAGGCGTAAACAGTCACCTACGATATAATTGGTGATTCCAGGGATAATGACAGTAATAGAAGAGGGAAAATTAATGGATTCTACAAATATGAAAATATTGAATCTGCAACAGATAGCGTGAAAACGTAAGAGGAAAATATGATACAGATGATGGCTTTCAGATAAACCGAATTAGTGGTGTAAAATTTGCCAAAGATAGTATCTGATAACACTACGTTTGTGTTAATGTATAGGTTTAAACTGTCAGGAAGCTGCACTTTTGTTGTCGTCAAGGGAATTTCACTGTTGTCATGTATGAAAAAAAAAATGATTATTATATTTTACAGAATGATGCTAGCGAGAAAAAAAGTCATTTGATCTGAAAAATAAATCTTTATATCTTTATTGTATTTTTGAACTAATTCATCACATACTTTGATTTAATAACAGCACGATCGTGATTAATATGAAATAAAAACGTAGATATCTAATTTAGTACTCACGAGGCGTTTCTGGTATTACAGTCAGCAGGTACATTCATAGTCAAGCTGATTGGATAGTAAAATAAATCTTCGAGAACAAATAAATCAAAGGGCGTAAATAGGATTGATAAAATTGGACAATGTTTTCTTTCTTTGTCTATGGGAGAATGTCCATAGCTTTAATAAATTAGATTCCTTAAAAATATATCTGTAAAATGTAATTTATTCAACCTGTATATTCAGGTGTTTACTCGAAAAAATCTAAATTGTATATATAATATCAGCTTAATATATACAAGACACAATGTGATAGATAACATAACTGACTATTACCACATAAAGCTGCGTGTTTTAAAGATTTAAGAGTGAAGCTCGGTTATAAGAAAGAATGACATGACTATTGTTTTTCTTTTATGCTATAAATCGCTTCATTTAGAATTGGAATCAGGTCAGTTGTAATAGGAGTCCCTTAAGTTATAATAGGAATAACTTATGTTATATTAGGAATCTCTTATGCTATAAAGGTAATAACAAAATTACCGAACTCCGAACAATCTTACAAAGGGAAAGTCAAAACTCATAATTATATAAACAGACAAAATCAGTCAACAACCGGAAAACTGTGAAAACCGTAATGACCCTGACTTTGTACAGGCATTTCTAAAGAAATGGTGGGTTGAATCAGATTTTAAGGCGCCAAACCTCCCGCTCTCATTACGGTTCAAAGGTTCCGACTGTCACTGTAACAGTATTTAAATACAGGAACAAAATAGATAAAATAGTTGTCAAAGCAGTACCATATTCGGTGACGTAAATGTCAAAAATACCTTTACGTCAAACATTGACAAAAAAATTCTTGACATTTTTGACTTCTTTATCTTTATACATTTTCACTATATGAAAATGCATCGCTTATAATTTTTTCTGCAGAGACGGAATATATTTCGACAAGATATTGGTATCGGAATATAAACTTTTTAAGAGATCGAATAAGGCGAATCTTTTTATAGCCCTGGTCCAGTAGCCTGTTTCTCAGATTATATTAGGAATTATATTAGGAATCTCTTTTGCTATATTAGGAGTCCCTTCTGTTATATTAGGAATCTCTTTTGTTATATTAGGAATCTCTTATGTTATATTAGGAGTCCCTTCTGTTATATTAGGAATCTCTTTTGTTATAATAGGAATCTCTTCTGTTATATTAGGAATCTCTTTTGTTATATTAGGAATCTCTTTTGCTATATTAGGAGTCCCTTCTGTTATATTAGGAATCTCTTTTGTTATATTAGGAATCTCTTATGTTATATTAGGAGTCCCTTCTGTTATATTAGGAATCTCTTTTGTTATATTAGGAATCTCTTATGTTATATGAGGAGTCCCTTCTGTTATATTAGGAATCTCTTATGTTATATTAGGAATCTCTTATGTTATATTAGGAATCTCTTCTGTTATATTAGGAATCTCTTCTGTTATATTAGGAATCTCTTCTGTTATATTAGGAATCTCTTCTGTTATATTAGGAATCTCTTTTGTCATATTAGGAATCTCTCATGTTATATTAGGAATCTCTCCTGTTATATTAGGAATCTCTTCTGTTATATTAGGAATCTCTTCTGTTATATTAGGAATCTCTTCTGTTATATTAGGAATCTCTTTTGTCATATTAGGAATCTCTTCTGTTATATTAGGAATCTATTATGTTATATTAGGAATCTCTTCTGTTATATTAGGAATCTCTTCTGTTATATTAGGAATCTCTTCTGTTATATTAGGAATCTCTTCTGTTATATTAGGAATCTCTTTTGTCATATTAGGAATCTCTCATGTTATATTAGGAATCTCTTCTGTTATATTAGGAATCTCTTCTGTTATATTAGGAATCTCTTCTGTTATATTAGGAATCTCTTTTGTCATATTAGGAATCTCTCATGTTATATTAGGAATCTCTTCTGTTATATTAGGAATCTCTTCTGTTATATTAGGAATCTCTTCTGTTATATGAGGAATCTCTTCTGTTATATTAGGAATTTCTTCTGTTATATTAGGAATCTCTTATGTTATATTAGGAATCTCTCATGTTATATTAGGAATCTCTTATGTTATATTAGGAATCTCTTATGCTATAATAGGAGTACCTTAAGTTATAATAGGAGTCCCTTAAGTTATAATAGGAGTACCTTAAGCTATAATATGAGTACCTTAAATTATAATAGGAGTACCTTAAGTTATAATAGGAGCACCTTATGTTATAATAGGAGTACTTTAAGTTATAATATGAGTCCCTTAAGTTATAATAGGAGTACATTAAGCTATAATAGGAGTACCTTAAGTTATAATAGGAGTACCTTAAGTTATAATAGGAGTACCTTAAGTTAAAATGGGAGTTCCTAAAGTTATAATAGGAGTCCCTTAAGTTATAATAGGAGTACCTTAAGTTATAATAGGAGTACCTTAAGTTATAATAGGAGTCCCTTAAGTTATAATAGGAGTACCTTAAGTTATAATAGGAGTACCTTAAGATATAATAGGAGTACCTTAGGTTATAATAGGAGTCCCTTAAGATATAATAGGAGTCCCTTAAGTTATAATAGGAGTCCCTTAAGTTATAATAGGAGTACCTTAAATTATAATAGGAGTACCTTAAGTTATAATAGGAGCACCTTAAGTTATAATAGGAGTACCTTAGGTTATAATAGGAGTACCTTAAGTTATAATAGGAGTACCTTAAGTTATAATAGGAGTACCTTAAGTTATAATAGGAGTACCTTAAGTTATAATAGGAGTACCATAAGTTATAATAGGAGTCCCTTAAGTTATAATAGGAGTCCCTTAAGTTATATTAGGAATCTCTTAAGTTATAATAGGAGTCCCTTAAGCTATAATAGGAGTACCTTAGTTATAATAGGAGCACCTTAAGTTATAATAGGAGTACCTTAAGTTATAATAGGAGTACATTAAGTTATGATAGGAGTACCTTATGTTATAACAGGAGTACCTAATGTTATAATAGGAGTCCCTTAAGTTATAATAGGATTTCCTTAAGTTATATTAGGAGTACATTAAGTTATAATAGGAGTACCTTAGGTTATAATAGGAGCACCTTAAGTTATAATAGGAGTACCTTAGGTTATAATAGGAGCACCTTAAGTTATAATAGGAGTACCTTAAGTTATAATAGGAGTACCTTAAATTATAATAGGAGTACCTTAGGTTATAATAGGAGTACCTTAAGTTATAATAGAAGTACCTTATGTTATAATAGGAGTCCCTTAAGTTATAATAGGAGTACCTTAAGTTATATTAGGAGTACCTTAAGTTATAATAGGAGTCCCTTAAGTTATAATAGGAGTCCCTTAAGTTATTATAGGCGTACCTTAAGTTATAATAGGAGTACTGTAAGCTATAATAGGAGTACCTTAGGTTATAATAGGAGTACCTTAAGTTATAATAGGAGTCCCTTAAGTTATAATAGTAGTACCTTAAGCTATAATAGGAGTACCTTAAATTATAATAGGAGTACCTTAAGTTATATTAGGAGTACCTTAAGTTATAATAGGAGTACCTTAGGTTATAATAGGAGCACCTTAAGTTATAATAGGAGTACCTTAGGTTATAATAGGAGCACCTTAAGTTATAATAGAAGTACCTTATGTTATAATAGGAGTCCCTTAAGTTATAATAGGAGTACCTTAAGTTATATTAGGAGTACCTTAAGTTATAATAGGAGTCCCTTAAGTTATAATAGGAGTCCCTTAAGTTATTATAGGCGTACCTTAAGTTATAATAGGAGTACTGTAAGCTATAATAGGAGTACTGTAAGCTATAATAGGAGTACCTTAAGTTATAATAGGAGTACCTTAAGTTATAATAGGAGTACCTTAAGTTATAATAGGAGTCCCTTAAGTTATAATAGGAGTACCTTAAGCTATAATAGGAGTACCTTAAATTATAATAGGAGTACCTTAAGTTATATTAGGAGTACCTTAAGTTATAATAGGAGTACCTTAAATTATAATAGGAGTACCTTAAGTTATATTAGGAGTCCCTTAAGTTATTATAGGCGTACCTTAAGTTATAATAGGAGTACTGTAAGCTATAATAGGAGTACCTTAGGTTATAATAGGAGTACCTTTAGTTATAATAGGAGTCCCTTAAGTTATAATAGGAGTACCTTAAGCTATAATAGGAGTACCTTAAATTATAATAGGAGTACCTTAAGTTATAATTGGAGCACCTTAAGTTATAATAGGAGTACGTTAAGTTATAATATGAGTCCCTTAAGTTATAATAGGAGTACATCAAGCTATAATAGGAGTACCTTAAGTTATAATAGGAGTACCTTAAGTTATAATAGGAGTACCTTAAGTTAAAATGGGAGTTCCTAAAGTTATAATAGGAGTCCCTTAAGTTATAATAGGAGTACCTTAAGTTATAATAGGAGTACCTTAAGTTATAATAGGAGTCCCTTAAGTTATAATAGGAGTACCTTAAGTTATAATAGGAGTACCTTAAGTTATAATAGGAGTACCTTAGGTTATAATAGGAGTCCCTTAAGATATAATAGGAATCCCTTAAGTTATAATGGGAGTCCCTTAAGTTATAATAGGAGTACCTTAAATTATAATAGGAGTACCTTAAGTTATAATAGGAGCACCTTAAGTTATAATAGGAGTACCTTAAGTTATAATAGGAGTAACTTAAGTTATAATAGGAGTACCTTAAGTTATAATAGGAGTACCTTAAGTTATAATAGGAGTACCTTAAGTTATAATAGGAGTACCTTAAGTTATAATAGGAGTCCCTTAAGTTATAATAGGAGTCCCTTATGTTATATTAGGAATCTCTTAAGTTATAATAGGAGTCCCTTAAGCTATAATAGGAGTACCTTAGTTATAATAGGAGCACCTTAAGTTATAATAGGAGTACCTTAAGTTATAATAGGAGTACATTAAGTTATGATAGGAGTACCTTATGTTATAACAGGAGTACCTTATGTTATAATAGGAGTCCCTTAAGTTATAATAGGATTTCCTTAAGTTATATTAGGAGTACATTAAGTTATAATAGGAGTACCTTAAATTATAATAGGAGTACCTTAGGTTATAATAGGAGCACCTTAACTTATAATAGAAGTACCTTATGTTATAATAGGAGTACCTTAACTTATAATAGAAGTACCTTATGTTATAATAGGAGTCCCTTAAGTTATAATAGGAGTACCTTAAGTTATATTAGGAGTACCTTAAGTTATAATAGGAGTACCTTAAGCTTTAATATGAGTACCTTAAGTTATAATAGGAGTCCCTTAAGTTATAATAGGAGTACCTTAAGCTTTAATATGAGTACCTTAAGTTATAATAGGAGTACCTTAAGCTATATTAGGAGTACCTTAAGTTATAATAGGAGTCCCTTAAGTTATAATAGGAGTACCTTAAGTTATAATAGGAGTCCTTTAAGTTATATTAGGAGTACCTTAAGTTATAATAGGAGTACCTTAAATTATAATAGGAGTACCTTAAGTTATAATAGGAGTCCTTTAAGTTATTATATGCGTACCTTAAGTTATAATAGGAGTACTGTAAGCTAT
Source organism: Bathymodiolus septemdierum (assembly GCA_963383655.1). Taxonomy (NCBI): domain Eukaryota; kingdom Metazoa; phylum Mollusca; class Bivalvia; order Mytilida; family Modiolidae; genus Bathymodiolus; species Bathymodiolus septemdierum. The sequence continues at coordinate 132,112,926 of OY726517.1, forward strand.
AATAGGAGTACCTTAAGTTATAATTGGAGTACCTTAAGTTATAATAGGAGCACCTTAAGTTATAATACGAGTACCTTAGGTTATAATAGGAGTACCTTAAGTTATAATAGGAGTACCTTAGGTTATAATAGGAGTACCTTAAGTTATAATAGGGGTACCTTAAGTTATAATAGAAGTTATAATAGGAGTCCCTTAAGTTATAATAGGAGTACCTTAAGTTATAATAGGAGTACCTTAAGTTATAATAGGAGTACCTTAAGTTATAATAGGAGTACCTTAGGTTCTAATAGGAGTCCCTTACGTTATAATAGGAGTACCTTAAATTATAATAGGAGTACCTTAAGTTATAATAGGAGTACATTAAGTTATAATAGGAGTACCTTAAGTTATAATAGGAGTACCTTTAGTTATAATATGAGCACCTTAAGTTATAATAGGAGTACCTTAAGTTATAATAGGAGCACCTTAAGTTATAATAGGAGTACCTTAAGTTATAATAGGAGTATCTTAAGTTATAATAGGAGTCCCTTATGTTATAATAGGAGTCCCTTCTGTTATAATAGGAGTCCCTTAAATTATAATAGGAGTACCTTAAGTTATAATAGGAGTACGTTAGGTTCTAATAGGAGTCCCTTAAGTTATAATAGGAGTACCTTAAGTTATAATAGGAGTCCCTTATGTTATAATAGGAGTACCTTAAGCTATAATAGGAGTACCTTAAGTTATAATAGGAGTCCCTTACGTTATAATAGGAGTACCTTAAGCTATAATAGGAGTACCTTAAGTTATAATAGGAGTACCTTAAGTTATAATAGGAGTACCTTATGTTATAATAGGAGTACCTTAAGTTATAATAGGAGTACCTTAAGTTATAATAGGAGTACCTTAAGTTATAATAGGAGTCCCTTAGGTTATAATAGGAGTACCTTAAGTTATAATAGGAGTACCTTAGGTTCTAATAGGAGTCCCTTAAGTTATAATAGGAGTACCTTAAGTTATAATAGGAGTCCCTTAAGTTATAATAGGAGTACCTTATGTTATAATAGGAGTCCCTTAAGTTATAATAGGAGTACCTTAAGTTATAATAGGAGTACCTTAAATTATAATAGGAGTACCTTAAGTTATAATAGGAGCACCATAAGTTATAATAGGAGTACCTTAAGTTATAATAGGAGTCCCTTAAGTTATTATAGGCGTACCTTAAGTTATAATAGGAGTACTGTAAGCTATAATAGGAGTACCTTAAGTTATAATTGGAGTACCTTAAGTTATACTAGGAGCACCTTAAGTTATAATACGAGTACCTTAGGTTATAATAGGAGTACCTTAAGTTATAATAGGAGTACCTTAAGTTATAATAGGAGTACCTTAAGTTATAATAGGGGTACCTTAAGTTATAATAGAAGTTATAATAGGAGTCCCTTAAGTTATAATAGGAGTACCTTAAGCTATAATAGGAGTACCTTAAGTTATAATAGGAGTCACTTAAGTTATAATAGGAGTACCTTAAGTTATAATAGGAGTACCTTAGGTTCTAATAGGAGTCCCTTACGTTATATTAGGAGTACCTTAAGTTATAATAGGAGTACCTTAAGTTATAATAGGAGTACATTAAGTTATAATAGGAGTACCTTAAGTTATAATAGGAGTACCTTTAGTTATAATAGGAGCACCTTAAGTTATAATAGGAGTACCTTAAGTTATAATAGGAGCACCTTAAGTTGTAATAGGAGTACCTTAAGTTATAATAGGAGTATCTTAAGTTATAATAGGAGTCCCTTATGTTATAATAGGAGTCCCTTCTGTTATAATAGGAGTCCCTTAAATTATAATAGGAGTACCTTAAGTTATAATAGGAGTACGTTAGGTTGTAATAGGAGTCCCTTAAGTTATAATAGGAGTACCTTAAGTTATAATAGGAGTACCTTAAGTTATAATAGGAGTCCCTTATGTTATAATAGGAGTACCTTAAGCTATAATAGGAGTACCTTAAGTTATAATAGGAGTCCCTTACGTTATAATAGGAGTACCTTAAGCTATAATAGGAGTACCTTAAGTTATAATAGGAGTACCTTAAGTTATAATAGGAGTACCTTATGTTATAATAGGAGTACCTTAAGTTATAATAGGAGTACCTTAAGTTATAATAGAAGTTATAATAGGAGTACCTTAAGTTATAATAGGAGTACCTTAAGTTATAATAGGAGTCCCTTAAGTTATAATAGGAGTACCTTAAGTTATAATAGGATTTCCTTAAGTTATATTAGGAGTACATTAAGTTATAATAGGAGTACCTTAGGTTATAATAGGAGCACCTTAAGTTATAATAGGAGTACCTTAGGTTATAATAGGAGCACCTTAAGTTATAATAGGAGTACCTTAAGTTATAATAGGAGTACCTTAAATTATAATAGGAGTACCTTAGGTTATAATAGGAGTACCTTAAGTTATAATAGAAGTACCTTATGTTATAATAGGAGTCCCTTAAGTTATAATAGGAGTACCTTAAGTTATATTAGGAGTACCTTAAGTTATAATAGGAGTCCCTTAAGTTATAATAGGAGTCCCTTAAGTTATTATAGGCGTACCTTAAGTTATAATAGGAGTACTGTAAGCTATAATAGGAGTACCTTAGGTTATAATAGGAGTACCTTAAGTTATAATAGGAGTCCCTTAAGTTATAATAGTAGTACCTTAAGCTATAATAGGAGTACCTTAAATTATAATAGGAGTACCTTAAGTTATATTAGGAGTACCTTAAGTTATAATAGGAGTACCTTAGGTTATAATAGGAGCACCTTAAGTTATAATAGGAGTACCTTAGGTTATAATAGGAGCACCTTAAGTTATAATAGAAGTACCTTATGTTATAATAGGAGTCCCTTAAGTTATAATAGGAGTACCTTAAGTTATATTAGGAGTACCTTAAGTTATAATAGGAGTCCCTTAAGTTATAATAGGAGTCCCTTAAGTTATTATAGGCGTACCTTAAGTTATAATAGGAGTACTGTAAGCTATAATAGGAGTACTGTAAGCTATAATAGGAGTACCTTAAGTTATAATAGGAGTACCTTAGGTTATAATAGGAGTACCTTAAGTTATAATAGGAGTCCCTTAAGTTATAATAGGAGTACCTTAAGCTATAATAGGAGTACCTTAAATTATAATAGGAGTACCTTAAGTTATATTAGGAGTACCTTAAGTTATAATAGGAGTACCTTAAATTATAATAGGAGTACCTTAAGTTATATTAGGAGTCCCTTAAGTTATTATAGGCGTACCTTAAGTTATAATAGGAGTACTGTAAGCTATAATAGGAGTACCTTAGGTTATAATAGGAGTACCTTTAGTTATAATAGGAGTCCCTTAAGTTATAATAGGAGTACCTTAAGCTATAATAGGAGTACCTTAAATTATAATAGGAGTACCTTAAGTTATAATTGGAGCACCTTAAGTTATAATAGGAGTACGTTAAGTTATAATATGAGTCCCTTAAGTTATAATAGGATTACATCAAGCTATAATAGGAGTACCTTAAGTTATAATAGGAGTACCTTAAGTTATAATAGGAGTACCTTAAGTTAAAATGGGAGTTCCTAAAGTTATAATAGGAGTCCCTTAAGTTATAATAGGAGTACCTTAAGTTATAATAGGAGTACCTTAAGTTATAATAGGAGTCCCTTAAGTTATAATAGGAGTACCTTAAGTTATAATAGGAGTACCTTAAGTTATAATAGGAGTACCTTAGGTTATAATAGGAGTCCCTTAAGATATAATAGGAATCCCTTAAGTTATAATGGGAGTCCCTTAAGTTATAATAGGAGTACCTTAAATTATAATAGGAGTACCTTAAGTTATAATAGGAGCACCTTAAGTTATAATAGGAGTACCTTAAGTTATAATAGGAGTACCTTAAGTTATAATAGGAGTACCTTAAGTTATAATAGGAGTACCTTAAGTTATAATAGGAGTACCTTAAGTTATAATAGGAGTACCTTAAGTTATAATAGGAGTCCCTTAAGTTATAATAGGAGTCCCTTAAGTTATATTAGGAATCTCTTAAGTTATAATAGGAGTCCCTTAAGCTATAATAGGAGTACCTTAGTTATAATAGGAGCACCTTAAGTTATAATAGGAGTACCTTAAGTTATAATAGGAGTACATTAAGTTATGATAGGAGTACCTTATGTTATAACAGGAGTACCTTATGTTATAATAGGAGTCCCTTAAGTTATAATAGGATTTCCTTAAGTTATATTAGGAGTACATTAAGTTATAATAGGAGTACCTTAAATTATAATAGGAGTACCTTAGGTTATAATAGGAGCACCTTAACTTATAATAGAAGTACCTTATGTTATAATAGGAGTACCTTAACTTATAATAGAAGTACCTTATGTTATAATAGGAGTCCCTTAAGTTATAATAGGAGTACCTTAAGTTATATTAGGAGTACCTTAAGTTATAATAGGAGTACCTTAAGCTTTAATATGAGTACCTTAAGTTATAATAGGAGTCCCTTAAGTTATAATAGGAGTACCTTAAGCTTTAATATGAGTACCTTAAGTTATAATAGGAGTACCTTAAGTTATATTAGGAGTACCTTAAGTTATAATAGGAGTCCCTTAAGTTATAATAGGAGTACCTTAAGTTATAATAGGAGTCCTTTAAGTTATATTAGGAGTACCTTAAGTTATAATAGGAGTACCTTAAATTATAATAGGAGTACCTTAAGTTATAATAGGAGTCCTTTAAGTTATTATATGCGTACCTTAAGTTATAATAGGAGTACTGTAAGCTATAATAGGAGTACCTTAAGTTATAATTGGAGTACCTTAAGTTATAATAGGAGCACCTTAAGCTATAATACGAGTACCTTAGGTTATAATAGGAGTACTTTAAGTTATAATAGGAGTACCTTAGGTTATAATAGGAGTACCTTAAGTTATAATAGGGGTACCTTAAGTTATAATAGAAGTTATAATAGGAGTCCCTTAAGTTATAATAGGAGTACCTTAAGTTATAATAGGAGTACCTTAAGTTATAATAGGAGTACCTTAAGTTATAATAGGAGTACCTTAGGTTCTAATAGGAGTCCCTTACGTTATAATAGGAGTACCTTAAATTATAATAGGAGTACCTTAAGTTATAATAGGAGTACATTAAGTTATAATAGGAGTACCTTAAGTTATAATAGGAGTACCTTTAGTTATAATAGGAGCACCTTAAGTTATAATAGGAGTACCTTAAGTTATAATAGGAGCACCTTAAGCTATAATAGGAGTACCTTAAGTTATAATAGGAGTATCTTAAGTTATAATAGGAGTCCCTTATGTTATAATAGGAGTCCCTTCTGTTATAATAGGAGTCCCTTAAATTATAATAGGAGTACCTTAAGTTATAATAGGAGTACGTTAGGTTCTAATAGGAGTCCCTTAAGTTATAATAGGAGTACCTTAAGTTATAATAGGAGTCCCTTATGTTATAATAGGAGTACCTTAAGCTATAATAGGAGTACCTTAAGTTATAATAGGAGTCCCTTACGTTATAATAGGAGTACCTTAAGCTATAATAGGAGTACCTTAAGTTATAATAGGAGTACCTTAAGTTATAATAGGAGTACCTTATGTTATAATAGGAGTACCTTAAGTTATAATAGGAGTACCTTAAGTTATAATAGGAGTACCTTAAGTTATAATAGGAGTCCCGTAGGTTATAATAGGAGTACCTTAAGTTATAATAGGAGTACCTTAGGTTCTAATAGGAGTCCCTTAAGTTATAATAGGAGTACCTTAAGTTATAATAGGAGTCCCTTAAGTTATAATAGGAGTACCTTATGTTATAATAGGAGTCCCTTAAGTTATAATAGGAGTACCTTAAGTTATAATAGGAGTACCTTAAATTATAATAGGAGTACCTTAAGTTATAATAGGAGCACCATAAGTTATAATAGGAGTACCTTAAGTTATAATAGGAGTCCCTTAAGTTATTATAGGCGTACCTTAAGTTATAATAGGAGTACTGTAAGCTATAATAGGAGTACCTTAAGTTATAATTGGAGTACCTTAAGTTATAATAGGAGCACCTTAAGTTATAATACGAGTACCTTAGGTTATAATAGGAGTACCTTAAGTTATAATAGGAGTACCTGAAGTTATAATAGGAGTACCTTAAGTTATAATAGGGGTACCTTAAGTTATAATAGAAGTTATAATAGGAGTCCCTTAAGTTATAATAGGAGTACCTTAAGCTATAATAGGAGTACCTTAAGTTATAATAGGAGTCACTTAAGTTATAATAGGAGTACCTTAAGTTATAATAGGAGTACCTTAGGTTCTAATAGGAGTCCCTTACGTTATATTAGGAGTACCTTAAGTTATAATAGGAGTACCTTAAGTTATAATAGGAGTACATTAAGTTATAATAGGAGTACCTTAAGTTATAATAGGAGTACCTTTAGTTATAATAGGAGCACCTTAAGTTATAATAGGAGTACCTTAAGTTATAATAGGAGCACCTTAAGTTGTAATAGGAGTACCTTAAGTTATAATAGGAGTATCTTAAGTTATAATAGGAGTCCCTTATGTTATAATAGGAGTCCCTTCTGTTATAATAGGAGTCCCTTAAATTATAATAGGAGTACCTTAAGTTATAATAGGAGTACGTTAGGTTCTAATAGGAGTCCCTTAAGTTATAATAGGAGTACCTTAAGTTATAATAGGAGTACCTTAAGTTATAATAGGAGTCCCTTATGTTATAATAGGAGTACCTTAAGCTATAATAGGAGTACCTTAAGTTATAATAGGAGTCCCTTACGTTATAATAGGAGTACCTTAAGCTATAATAGGAGTACCTTAAGTTATAATAGGAGTACCTTAAGTTATAATAGGAGTACCTTATGTTATAATAGGAGTACCTTAAGTTATAATAGGAGTACCTTAAGTTATAATAGAAGTTATAATAGGAGTACCTTAAGTTATAATAGGAGTACCTTAAGTTATAATAGGAGTCCCTTAAGTTATAATAGGAGTACCTTAAGTTATAATAGGAGTACCTTAGGTTCTAATAGGAGTCCCTTAAGTTATAATAGGAGTACCTTAAGTTATAATAGGAGTCCCTTAAGTTATAATAGGAGTACCTTATGTTATAATAGGAGTCCCTTAAGTTATAATAGGAGTACCTTAAGTTATAATAGGAGTACCTTAAGTTATAATAGGAGTACCTTAAGTTATAATAGGAGTCCCTTAAGCAATAATAGGAGTACTTAAGTTATAATAGGAGTACCTTAAGTTATAATAGGAGTACCTTAAGCTATAATAGGAGTACCTTAAGTTATAATATGAGTACCTTAAGTTATAATAGAAGTTATAATAGATGTACCTTAAGATATATTAGGAGTTCCTTAAGTTATAATAGGAGTCCCTTAAGTTATAATAGGAGTACCTTATGTTATAATAGGAGTCCCTTAAGTTATAATAGGAGTACCTTAAGTTATAATAGGAGTACCTTAAATTATAATAGGAGTACCTTAAGTTATAATAGGAGCACCATAAGTTATAATAGGAGTACCTTAAGTTATAATAGGAGTCCCTTAAGTTATAATAGGAGTACCTTAAGTTATAATAGGAGTACCTTAAGTTATAATAGGAGTACCTTAAGTTATAATAGGAGTACCTTAAGCTTTAATATGAGTACCTTAAGTTATAATAGAAGTTATAATAGGAGTACCTTAAGCTATATTAGGAGTACCTTAAGTTATAATAGGAGTCCCTTAAGCTATAATAGGAGTACCTTAAGTTATAATAGGAGTACCTTAAGCTATAATAGGAGTACCTTAAGTTATAATAGGAGTCCCTTGAGTAATAATAGGAGTACTTAAGTTATAATAGGAGCACCTTAAGTTATAATAGGAGTACCTTAAGTTATAATATGAGTACCTTAAGTTATAATAGAAGTTATAATAGGAGTACCTTATGTTATAATAGGAGTACCTTAAGTTATAATAGGAGTACCTTAAGTTATAATAGGAGTACCTTAAGTTATAATAGGAGTACCTTAGGTTCTAATAGGAGTCCCTTAAGTTATAATAGGAGTACCTTAAGTTATAATAGGAGTCCCTTAAGTTATAATAGGAGTACCTTATGTTATAATAGGAGTCGCTTAAGTTATAATAGGAGTACCTTAAGTTATAATAGGAGTACCTTAAGTTATAATAGGAGTACCTTAAGTTATAATAGGAGTCCCTTAAGCAATAATAGGAGTACTTAAGTTATAATAGGAGTACCTTAAGTTATAATAGGAGTACCTTAAGTTATAATAGGAGTACCTTAAGCTATAATAGGAGTACCTTAAGTTATAATATGAGTACCTTAAGTTATAATAGAAGTTATAATAGATGTACCTTAAGATATATTAGGAGTTCCTTAAGTTATAATAGGAGTCCCTTAAGTTATAATAGGAGTACCTTATGTTATAATAGGAGTCCCTTAAGATATAATAGGAGTACCTTAAGTTATAATAGGAGTACCTTAAATTATAATAGGAGTACCTTAAGTTATAATAGGAGCACCATAAGTTATAATAGGAGTACCTTAAGTTATAATAGGAGTCCCTTAAGTTATTATAGGCGTACCTTAAGTTATAATAGGAGTACTGTAAGCTATAATAGGAGTACCTTAAGTTATAATTGGAGTACCTTAAGCTATAATAGGAGCACCTTAAGTTATAATACGAGTACCTTAGGTTATAATAGGAGTACCTTAGGTTATAATAGGAGTACCTTAAGTTATAATAGGAGTACCTTAAGTTATAATAGGGGTACCTTAAGTTATAATAGAAGTTATAATAGGAGTCCCTTAAGTTATAATAGGAGTACCTTAAGCTATAATAGGAGTACCTTAAGTTATAATAGGAGTCACTTAAGTTATAATAGGAGTACCTTAAGTTATAATAGGAGTACCTTAGGTTCTAATAGGAGTCCCTTACGTTATAATAGGAGTACCTTAAGTTATAATAGGAGTACCTTAAGTTATAATAGGAGTACATTAAGTTATAATAGGAGTACCTTAAGTTATAATAGGAGTACCTTTAGTTATAATAGGAGCACCTTAAGTTATAATAGGAGTACCTTAAGTTATAATAGGAGCACCTTAAGTTGTAATAGGAGTACCTTAAGTTATAATAGGAGTATCTTAAGTTATAATAGGAGTCCCTTATGTTATAATAGGAGTCCCTTCTGTTATAATAGGAGTCCCTTAAATTATAATAGGAGTACCTTAAGTTATAATAGGAGTACGTTAGGTTCTAATAGGAGTCCCTTAAGTTATAATAGGAGTACCTTATGTTATAATAGGAGTACCTTAAGTTATAATAGGAGTCCCTTATGTTATAATAGGAGTACCTTAAGCTATAATAGGAGTACCTTAAGTTATAATAGGGGTCCCTTACGTTATAATAGGAGTACCTTAAGCATTAATAGGAGTACCTTAAGTTATAATAGGAGTACCTTAAGTTATAATAGGAGTACCTTATGTTATACTAGGAGTACCTTAAGCTATAATAGGAGTACCTTAAGTTATAATAGAAGTTATAATAGGAGTACCTTAAGCTATAATAGGAGTACCTTAAGTTATAATAGGAGTCCCTTAAGTTATAATAGGAGTACCTTAAGTTATAATAGGAGTACCTTAGGTTCTAATAGGAGTCCCTTAAGTTATAATAGGAGTACCTTAAGTTATAATAGGAGTCCCTTAAGTTATAATAGGAGTACCTTATGTTATAATAAGAGTCCCTTAAGTTATAATAGGAGTACCTTAAGTTATAATAGGAGTACCTTAAGTTATAATAGGAGTACCTTAAGTTATAATAGGAGTCCCTTAAGCAATAATAGGAGTACTTAAGTTATAATAGGAGTACCTTAAGCTATAATAGGAGTACCTTAAGTTATAATATGAGTACCTTAAGTTATAATAGAAGTTATAATAGATGTACCTTAAGATATATTAGGAGTTCCTTAAGTTATAATAGGAGTCCCTTAAGTTATAATAGGAGTACCTTATGTTATAATAGGAGTCCCTTAAGTTATAATAGGAGTACCTTAAGTTATAATAGGAGTACCTTAAATTATAATAGGAGTACCTTAAGTTATAATAGGAGCACCATAAGTTATAATAGGAGTACCTTAAGTTATAATAGGAGTCCCTTAAGTTATAATAGGAGTACCTTAAGTTATAATAGGAGTACCTTAAGTTATAATAGGAGTACCTTAAGTTATAATAGGAGTACCTTAAGCTTTAATTTGAGTACCTTAAGTTATAATAGAAGTTATAATAGGAGTACCTTAAGCTATATTAGGAGTACCTTAAGTTATAATAGGAGTCCCTTAAGCTATAATAGGAGTACCTTAAGTTATAATAGGAGTACCTTAAGCTATAATAGGAGTACCTTAAGTTATAATAGGAGTCCCTTGAGTAATAATAGGAGTACTTAAGTTATAATAGGAGCACCTTAAGTTATAATAGGAGTACCTAAAGTTATAATATGAGTACCTTAAGTTATAATAGAAGTTATAATAGGAGTACCTTATGTTATAATAGGAGTACCTTAAGTTATAATATGAGTACCTTAAGTTATAATAGGAGTACCTTAAGTTATAATAGGAGTACCTTAGGTTCTAATAGGAGTCCCTTAAGTTATAATAGGAGTACCTTAAGTTATAATAGGAGTCCCTTAAGTTATAATAGGAGTACCTTATGTTATAATAGGAGTCGCTTAAGTTATAATAGGAGTACCTTAAGTTATAATAGGAGTACCTTAAGTTATAATAGGAGTACCTTAAGTTATAATAGGAGTCCCTTAAGCAATAATAGGAGTACTTAAGTTATAATAGGAGTACCTTAAGTTATAATAGGAGTACCTTAAGTTATAATAGGAGTACCTTAAGCTATAATAGGAGTACCTTAAGTTATAATATGAGTACCTTAAGTTATAATAGAAGTTATAATAGATGTACCTTAAGATATATTAGGAGTTCCTTAAGTTATAATAGGAGTCCCTTAAGTTATAATAGGAGTACCTTATGTTATAATAGGAGTCCCTTAAGTTATAATAGGAGTACCTTAAGTTATAATAGGAGTACCTTAAATTATAATAGGAGTACCTTAGGTTCTAATAGGAGTCCCTTAAGTTATAATAGGAGTACCTTATATTATAATAGGAGTCCCTTAAGTTATAATAGGAGTACCTTAAGTTATAATAGGAGTACCTTAAGTTATAATAGTAGTACCTTAGGTTCTAATAGGAGTCCCTTAAGTTATAATAGGAATACCTTAAGTTATAATAGGAGTACCTTAAGTTATAATAGGAGTACCTTAAGTTATAATAGGAGTCCCTTAAGCAATAATAGGAGTACTTAAGTTATAATAGGAGTACCTTAAGTTATAATAGGAGTACCTTAAGTTATAATAGGAGTACCTTAAGCTATAATAGGAGTACCTTAAGTTATAATATGAGTACCTTAAGTTATAATAGAAGTTATAATAGATGTACCTTAAGATATATTAGGAGTTCCTTAAGTTATAATAGGAGTCCCTTAAGTTATAATAGGAGTACCTTATGTTATAATAGGAGTCCCTTAAGTTATAATAGGAGTACCTTAAGTTATAATAGGAGTACCTTAAATTATAATAGGAGTACCTTAAGTTATAATAGGAGCACCATAAGTTATAATAGGAGTACCTTAAGTTATAATATGAGTCCCTTAAGTTATAATAGGAGTACCTTAAGTTATAATAGGAGTACCTTAAGTTATAATAGGAGTACCTTAAGTTATAATAGGAGTACCTTAAGCTTTAATATGAGTACCTTAAGTTATAATAGAAGTTATAATAGGAGTACCTTAAGCTATATTAGGAGTACCTTAAGTTATAATAGCAGTCCTTTAAGCTATAATATGAGTACCTTAAGTTATAATAGGAGTACCTTAAGCTATAATAGGAGTACCTTAAGTTATAATAGGAGTCCCTTGAGTAATAATAGGAGTACTTAAGTTATAATAGGAGTACCTAAAGTTATAATATGAGTACCTTAAGTTATAATAGAAGTTATAATAGGAGTACCTTATGTTATAATAGGAGTACCTTAAGTTATAATATGAGTACCTTAAGTTATAATAGGAGTACCTTAAGTTATAATAGGAGTACCTTAGGTTCTAATAGGAGTCCCTTAAGTTATAATAGGAGTACCTTAAGTTATAATAGGAGTCCCTTAAGTTATAATAGGAGTACCTTATGTTATAATAGGAGTCGCTTAAGTTATAATAGGAGTACCTTAAGTTATAATAGGAGTACCTTAAGTTATAATAGGAGTACCTTAAGTTATAATAGGAGTCCCTTAAGCAATAATAGGAGTACTTAAGTTATAATAGGAGTACCTTAAGTTATAATAGGAGTACCTTAAGTTATAATAGGAGTACCTTAAGCTATAATAGGAGTACCTTAAGTTATAATATGAGTACCTTAAGTTATAATAGAAGTTATAATAGATGTACCTTAAGATATATTAGGAGTTCCTTAAGTTATAATAGGAGTCCCTTAAGTTATAATAGGAGTACCTTATGTTATAATAGGAGTCCCTTAAGTTATAATAGGAGTACCTTAAGTTATAATAGGAGTACCTTAAATTATAATAGGAGTACCTTAGTTTCTAATAGGAGTCCCTTAAGTTATAATAGGAGTACCTTATATTATAATAGGAGTCCCTTAAGTTATAATAGGAGTACCTTAAGTTATAATAGGAGTACCTTAAGTTATAATAGTAGTACCTTAGGTTCTAATAGGAGTCCCTTAAGTTATAATAGGAATACCTTAAGTTATAATAGGAGTACCTTAAGTTATAATAGGAGTACCTTAAGTTATAATAGGAGTCCCTTAAGCAATAATAGGAGTACTTAAGTTATAATAGGAGTACCTTAAGTTATAATAGGAGTACCTTAAGTTATAATAGGAGTACCTTAAGCTATAATAGGAGTACCTTAAGTTATAATATGAGTACCTTAAGTTATAATAGAAGTTATAATAGATGTACCTTAAGATATATTAGGAGTTCCTTAAGTTATAATAGGAGTCCCTTAAGTTATAATAGGAGTACCTTATGTTATAATAGGAGTCCCTTAAGTTATAATAGGAGTACCTTAAGTTATAATAGGAGTACCTTAAATTATAATAGGAGTACCTTAAGTTATAATAGGAGCACCATAAGTTATAATAGGAGTACCTTAAGTTATAATATGAGTCCCTTAAGTTATAATAGGAGTACCTTAAGTTATAATAGGAGTACCTTAAGTTATAATAGGAGTACCTTAAGTTATAATAGGAGTACCTTAAGCTTTAATATGAGTACCTTAAGTTATAATAGAAGTTATAATAGGAGTACCTTAAGCTATATTAGGAGTACCTTAAGTTATAATAGCAGTCCTTTAAGCTATAATATGAGTACCTTAAGTTATAATAGGAGTACCTTAAGCTATAATAGGAGTACCTTAAGTTATAATAGGAGTCCCTTGAGTAATAATAGGAGTACTTAAGTTATAATAGGAGCACCTTAAGTTATAATAGGAGTACCTTAAGTTATAATATGAGTACCTTAAGTTATAATAGAAGTTATAATAGGAGTACCTTAAGTTATATTAGGAGTACCTTAAGTTATAATAAGAGTCCTTTAAGCTATAATAGGAGTACCTTAAGTAATAATAGGAGTCCCTTAAGTTATAATAGGAGTACCTTATGTTATAATAGGAGTCCCTTAAGTTATAATAGGAGTACCTTAAGTTATAATAGGATTACCTTAAGTTATAATAGGAGTACCTTAAGTTATAATAGGAGTCCCTTAAGCAATAATAGGAGTACTTAAGTTATAATAGGAGTACCTTAAGTTATAATAGGAGTACCTTAAGTTATAATATGAGTACCTTAAGTTATAATAGAAGTTATAATAGGAGTACCTTATGTTATAATAGGAGTACCTTAAGTTATAATAGGAGTACCTTAAGTTATAATAGGAGTACCTTAAGCTATAATAGGAGTACCTTAGGTTCTAATAGGAGTCCCTTAAGTTATAATAGGAGTACCTTAAGTTATAATAGCAGTCCCTTAAGTTAGAATAGGAGTACCTTATGTTATAATAGGAGTCCCTTAAGTTATAATAGGAGTACCTTAAGTTATAATAGGAGTACCTTAAGTTATAATAGGAGTACCTTAAGTTATAATAGGAGTCCCTTAAGCAATAATAGGAGTACTTAAGTTATAATAGGAGTACCTTAAGCTATAATAGGAGTACCTTAAGTTATAATAGGAGTACCTTAAGCTATAATAGGAGTACCTTAAGTTATAATATGAGTACCTTAAGTTATAATAGAAGTTATAATAGATGTACCTTAAGATATATTAGGAGTTCCTTAAGTTATAATAGGAGTCCCTTAAGTTATAATAGGAGTACCTTATGTTATAATAGGAGTCCCTTAAGTTATAATAGGAGTACCTTAAGTTATAATAGGAGTACCTTAAATTATAATAGGAGTACCTTAAGTTATAATAGGAGCACCATAAGTTATAATAGGAGTACCTTATGTTATAATAGGAGTCCCTTAAGTTATAATAGGAGTACCTTAAGTTATAATAGGAGTACCTTAAGTTATAATAGGAGTACCTTAAGCTTTAATATGAGTACCTTAAGTTATAATAGAAGATATAATAGGAGTACCTTAAGCTATATTAGGAGTACCTTAAGTTATAATAGGAGTCCGTTAAGCTATAATAGGAGTACCTTAAGTTATAATAGGAGTTCCTTAAGCTATAATAGGAGTACCTTAAGTTATAATATGAGTCCCTTGAGTAATAATAGGAGTACTTAAGTTATAATAGGAGCACCTTAAGTTATAATAGGAGTACCTTAAGTTATAATATGAGTACCTTAAGTTATAATAAGAGTCCTTTAAGCTATAATAGGAGTCCCTTAAGTTATAATAGGAGTCCATTAAGTTATAATAGGAGTACCTTATGTTATAATAGGAGTCCCTTAAGTTATAATAGGAGTACCTTAAGTTATAATAGGAGTACCTTAAGTTATAATAGGAGTACCTTAAGTTATAATAGGAGTCCCTTAAGCAATAATAGGAGTACTTAAGCTATAATAGGAGTACCTTAAGTTATAATAGGAGTACCTTAAGTTATAATGGGAGTACCTTAAGCTATAATAGGAGTACCTTAAGTTATAATATGAGTACCTTAAGTTATAATAGAAGTTATAATAGATGTACCTTAAGATATATTAGGAGTTCCTTAAGTTATAATAGGAGTTCCTTAAGTTATAATAGGAGTACCTTATGTTATAATAGGAGTCCCTTCTGTTATAATAGGAGTCCCTTAAATTATAATAGGAGTACCTTAAGTTATAATAGGAGTACGTTAGGTTCTAATAGGAGTCCCTTAAGTTATAATAGGAGTACCTTATGTTATAATAGGAGTACCTTAAGTTATAATAGGAGTCCCTTATGTTATAATAGGAGTACCTTAAGCTATAATAGGAGTACCTTAAGTTATAATAGGGGTCCCTTACGTTATAATAGGAGTACCTTAAGCATTAATAGGAGTACCTTAAGTTATAATAGGAGTACCTTAAGTTATAATAGGAGTACCTTATGTTATACTAGGAGTACCTTAAGCTATAATAGGAGTACCTTAAGTTATAATAGAAGTTATAATAGGAGTACCTTAAGCTATAATAGGAGTACCTTAAGTTATAATAGGAGTCCCTTAAGTTATAATAGGAGTACCTTAAGTTATAATAGGAGTACCTTAGGTTCTAATAGGAGTCCCTTAAGTTATAATAGGAGTACCTTAAGTTATAATAGGAGTCCCTTAAGTTATAATAGGAGTACCTTATGTTATAATAAGAGTCCCTTAAGTTATAATAGGAGTACCTTAAGTTATAATAGGAGTACCTTAAGTTATAATAGGAGTACCTTAAGTTATAATAGGAGTCCCTTAAGCAATAATAGGAGTACTTAAGTTATAATAGGAGTACCTTAAGCTATAATAGGAGTACCTTAAGTTATAATATGAGTACCTTAAGTTATAATAGAAGTTATAATAGATGTACCTTAAGATATATTAGGAGTTCCTTAAGTTATAATAGGAGTCCCTTAAGTTATAATAGGAGTACCTTATGTTATAATAGGAGTCCCTTAAGTTATAATAGGAGTACCTTAAGTTATAATAGGAGTACCTTAAATTATAATAGGAGTACCTTAAGTTATAATAGGAGCACCATAAGTTATAATAGGAGTACCTTAAGTTATAATAGGAGTCCCTTAAGTTATAATAGGAGTACCTTAAGTTATAATAGGAGTACCTTAAGTTATAATAGGAGTACCTTAAGTTATAATAGGAGTACCTTAAGCTTTAATTTGAGTACCTTAAGTTATAATAGAAGTTATAATAGGAGTACCTTAAGCTATATTAGGAGTACCTTAAGTTATAATAGGAGTCCCTTAAGCTATAATAGGAGTACCTTAAGTTATAATAGGAGTACCTTAAGCTATAATAGGAGTACCTTAAGTTATAATAGGAGTCCCTTGAGTAATAATAGGAGTACTTAAGTTATAATAGGAGCACCTTAAGTTATAATAGGAGTACCTAAAGTTATAATATGAGTACCTTAAGTTATAATAGAAGTTATAATAGGAGTACCTTATGTTATAATAGGAGTACCTTAAGTTATAATATGAGTACCTTAAGTTATAATAGGAGTACCTTAAGTTATAATAGGAGTACCTTAGGTTCTAATAGGAGTCCCTTAAGTTATAATAGGAGTACCTTAAGTTATAATAGGAGTCCCTTAAGTTATAATAGGAGTACCTTATGTTATAATAGGAGTCGCTTAAGTTATAATAGGAGTACCTTAAGTTATAATAGGAGTACCTTAAGTTATAATAGGAGTACCTTAAGTTATAATAGGAGTCCCTTAAGCAATAATAGGAGTACTTAAGTTATAATAGGAGTACCTTAAGTTATAATAGGAGTACCTTAAGTTATAATAGGAGTACCTTAAGCTATAATAGGAGTACCTTAAGTTATAATATGAGTACCTTAAGTTATAATAGAAGTTATAATAGATGTACCTTAAGATATATTAGGAGTTCCTTAAGTTATAATAGGAGTCCCTTAAGTTATAATAGGAGTACCTTATGTTATAATAGGAGTCCCTTAAGTTATAATAGGAGTACCTTAAGTTATAATAGGAGTACCTTAAATTATAATAGGAGTACCTTAGGTTCTAATAGGAGTCCCTTAAGTTATAATAGGAGTACCTTATATTATAATAGGAGTCCCTTAAGTTATAATAGGAGTACCTTAAGTTATAATAGGAGTACCTTAAGTTATAATAGTAGTACCTTAGGTTCTAATAGGAATCCCTTAAGTTATAATAGGAATACCTTAAGTTATAATAGGAGTACCTTAAGTTATAATAGGAGTACCTTAAGTTATAATAGGAGTCCCTTAAGCAATAATAGGAGTACTTAAGTTATAATAGGAGTACCTTAAGTTATAATAGGAGTACCTTAAGTTATAATAGGAGTACCTTAAGCTATAATAGGAGTACCTTAAGTTATAATATGAGTACCTTAAGTTATAATAGAAGTTATAATAGATGTACCTTAAGATATATTAGGAGTTCCTTAAGTTATAATAGGAGTCCCTTAAGTTATAATAGGAGTACCTTATGTTATAATAGGAGTCCCTTAAGTTATAATAGGAGTACCTTAAGTTATAATAGGAGTACCTTAAATTATAATAGGAGTACCTTAAGTTATAATAGGAGCACCATAAGTTATAATAGGAGTACCTTAAGTTATAATATGAGTCCCTTAAGTTATAATAGGAGTACCTTAAGTTATAATAGGAGTACCTTAAGTTATAATAGGAGTACCTTAAGTTATAATAGGAGTACCTTAAGCTTTAATATGAGTACCTTAAGTTATAATAGAAGTTATAATAGGAGTACCTTAAGCTATATTAGGAGTACCTTAAGTTATAATAGCAGTCCTTTAAGCTATAATATGAGTACCTTAAGTTATAATAGGAGTACCTTAAGCTATAATAGGAGTACCTTAAGTTATAATAGGAGTCCCTTGAGTAATAATAGGAGTACTTAAGTTATAATAGGAGCACCTTAAGTTATAATAGGAGTACCTTAAGTTATAATATGAGTACCTTAAGTTATAATAGAAGTTATAATAGGAGTACCTTAAGTTATATTAGGAGTACCTTAAGTTATAATAAGAGTCCTTTAAGCTATAATAGGAGTACCTTAAGTAATAATAGGAGTCCCTTAAGTTATAATAGGAGTACCTTATGTTATAATAGGAGTCCCTTAAGTTATAATAGGAGTACCTTAAGTTATAATAGGATTACCTTAAGTTATAATAGGAGTACCTTAAGTTATAATAGGAGTCCCTTAAGCAATAATAGGAGTACTTAAGTTATAATAGGAGTACCTTAAGTTATAATAGGAGTACCTTAAGTTATAATATGAGTACCTTAAGTTATAATAGAAGTTATAATAGGAGTACCTTATGTTATAATAGGAGTACCTTAAGTTATAATAGGAGTACCTTAAGTTATAATAGGAGTACCTTAAGCTATAATAGGAGTACCTTAGGTTCTAATAGGAGTCCCTTAAGTTATAATAGGAGTACCTTAAGTTATAATAGCAGTCCCTTAAGTTAGAATAGGAGTACCTTATGTTATAATAGGAGTCCCTTAAGTTATAATAGGAGTACCTTAAGTTATAATAGGAGTACCTTAAGTTATAATAGGAGTACCTTAAGTTATAATAGGAGTCCCTTAAGCAATAATAGGAGTACTTAAGTTATAATAGGAGTACCTTAAGCTATAATAGGAGTACCTTAAGTTATAATAGGAGTACCTTAAGCTATAATAGGAGTACCTTAAGTTATAATATGAGTACCTTAAGTTATAATAGAAGTTATAATAGATGTACCTTAAGATATATTAGGAGTTCCTTAAGTTATAATAGGAGTCCCTTAAGTTATAATAGGAGTACCTTATGTTATAATAGGAGTCCCTTAAGTTATAATAGGAGTACCTTAAGTTATAATAGGAGTACCTTAAATTATAATAGGAGTACCTTAAGTTATAATAGGAGCACCATAAGTTATAATAGGAGTACCTTATGTTATAATAGGAGTCCCTTAAGTTATAATAGGAGTACCTTAAGTTATAATAGGAGTACCTTAAGTTATAATAGGAGTACCTTAAGCTTTAATATGAGTACCTTAAGTTATAATAGAAGATATAATAGGAGTACCTTAAGCTATATTAGGAGTACCTTAAGTTATAATAGGAGTCCGTTAAGCTATAATAGGAGTACCTTAAGTTATAATAGGAGTTCCTTAAGCTATAATAGGAGTACCTTAAGTTATAATATGAGTCCCTTGAGTAATAATAGGAGTACTTAAGTTATAATAGGAGCACCTTAAGTTATAATAGGAGTACCTTAAGTTATAATATGAGTACCTTAAGTTATAATAAGAGTCCTTTAAGCTATAATAGGAGTCCCTTAAGTTATAATAGGAGTCCATTAAGTTATAATAGGAGTACCTTATGTTATAATAGGAGTCCCTTAAGTTATAATAGGAGTACCTTAAGTTATAATAGGAGTACCTTAAGTTATAATAGGAGTACCTTAAGTTATAATAGGAGTCCCTTAAGCAATAATAGGAGTACTTAAGCTATAATAGGAGTACCTTAAGTTATAATAGGAGTACCTTAAGTTATAATGGGAGTACCTTAAGCTATAATAGGAGTACCTTAAGTTATAATATGAGTACCTTAAGTTATAATAGAAGTTATAATAGATGTACCTTAAGATATATTAGGAGTTCCTTAAGTTATAATAGGAGTTCCTTAAGTTATAATAGGAGTACCTTATGTTATAATAGGAGTCCCTTAAGCTATAATAAGAGTACCTTAAGTTATAATAGGAGTACCTTAAATTATAATAGGAGTACCTTAAGTTATAATAGGAGCACCATAAGTTATAATAGGAGTACCTTAAGTTATAATAGGAGTACCTTAAGTTATAATAGGAGTACCTTAAGTTATAATAGGAGTACCTTAAGTTATAATAGGAGTACCTTAAACTTTAATATGAGTACCTAAAGTTATAATAGAAGTTATAATAGGAGTACCTTAAGCTATATTAGGAGTACCTTAAGTTATAATAGGAGTCCCTTAAGCTATAATAGGAGTACCTTAAGTTATAATAGGAGTACCTTAAGCTATAATAGGAGTACCTTAAGTTATAATAGGAGTCCCTTGAGTAATAATAGGAGTACTTAAGTTATAATAGGAGCACCTTAAGTTATAATAGGAGTACCTTATGTTATAATATGAGTACCTTAAGTTATAATAGGAGTACCTTAAATTATAATAGGAGTACCTTAAGTTATATTAGGAGTACCTTAAGTTATAATAAGAGTCCTTTAAGCTATAATAGGAGTACCTTAAGTTATAATAGGAGTACCTTAGGTTATAATAGGAGTACCTTAATTTATAATAGCAGTACCTTAAGTTATAATAGGAGTACCTTAAGTTATAATAGGAGTACCTTAAGTTATAATAGGAGTCCCTTAAGTTATAATAGGAGTACCTTAAGTTATAATAGGAGTACCTTAAGTTATAATAGGAGTACCTTAGGTTATAATAGGAGTCCCTTAAGATATAATAGGAGTCCCTTAAGTTATAATAGGAGTACCTTAAGTTATATTAGGAGTACCTTAAGTTATAATAAGAGTCCTTTAAGCTATAATAGGAGTACCTTAAGTTATAATAGGAGTACCTTAGGTTATATTAGGAGTACATTAAGTTATAATAAGAGTCCTTTAAGCTATAATAGGAGTACCTTAAGTTATAATAGGAGTACCTTAGGTTATAATAGGAGTACCTTAAGTTATAATAGGAGTACCTTAAGTTATAATAGGAGTACCTTAAGTTATAATAGGAGTACCTTAAGTTATATTAGGAGTACCTTAAGTTATAATAAGAGTCCTTTAAGCTATAATAGGAGTACCTTAAGTTATAATAGGAGTACCTTAGGTTATAACAGAAGTACCTTACGTTCTAATAGGAATCCCTTAAGTTATAATAGGAGTACCTTAAGTTATAATAGGAGTACCTTAAGTTCTAATAGGAGTCCCTTAAGTTATAATAGGAGTACCTTAAGTTATAATAGGAGTACCTTAAGTTATAATAGGAGTACCTTAGGTTATAATAGGAGCCCCTTAAGATATAATAGGAGTCCCTTAAGTTATAATAGGAGTCCCTTAAGTTATAATAGGAGTACCTTAAATTATAATAGGAGTACCTTAATTTATAATAGGAGCACCTTAAGTTATAATAGGAGTACCTTAGGTTATAATAGGAGTACCTTAAGTTATAATAGGAGTACCTTAAGTTATAATAGGAGTACCTTAAGTTATAATAGGAGTACCTTAAGTTATAATAGGAGTCCCTTAAGTTATAATAGGAGTCCCTTAAGTTATATTAGGAATCTCTTAAGTTATAATAGGAGTCCCTTAAGCTATAATAGGAGTACCTTAAGTTATAATAGGAGTACCTTAAGTTATAATAGGAGTACATTAAGTTATGATAGGAGTACCTTATGTTATAATAGGAGTACCTTATGTTATAATAGGAGTACCTTAAGTTATAATAGGAGTCCCTTAAGTTATAATAGGATTTCCTTAAGTTATAATAGGAGTACATTAAGTTATAATAGGAGTACCTTAAATTATAATAGGAGTACCTTAGGTTATAATAGGAGCACCTTAAGTTATAATAGAAGTACCTTAAGTTATAATAGGAGTCCCTTAAGTTATAATAGGAGTACCTTAAGTTATAATAGGAGTACCTTAAGTTATAATAGGAGTCCCTTAAGTTATAATAGGAGTACCTTAAGTTATAATATGAGTCCCTTAAGTTATATTAGGAGTACCTTAAGTTATAATAGGAGTACCTTAAATTATAATAGAAGTACCTTAAGTTATAATAGGAGTCCCTTAAGTTATTATAGGCGTATCTTAAGTTATAATAGGAGTACTGTAAGCTATAATAGGAGTACCTTAAGTTATAATAGGAGTACCTTAAGTTATAATAGGAGCACCTTAAGTTATAATAGGAGTACCTTAGGTTATAATAGGAGTACCTTAAGTTATAATAGGAGTACCTTAAGTTATAATAGGAGTACCTTAAGTTATAATAGGGGTACCTTAAGTTATAATAGAAGTTATAATGGGAGTACCTTAAGTTATAATAGCAGTCACTTAAGCTATAATAGGAGTACCTTAAGTTATAATAGGAGTCACTTAAGTTATAATAGGAGTACCTTAAGTTATAATATGAATACCTTAGGTTCTAATAGGAGTCCCTTACGTTATAATAGGAGTACCTTAAGTTATAATAGGAGTACCTTGAGTTATAATAGGAGTACATTAAGTTATAATAGGAGTACCTTAAGTTATAATAGGAGTACCTTTAGTTATAATAGGAGCACCTTAAGTTATAATAGGAGTACCTTAAGTTATAATAGGAGCACCTTAAGTTATAATAGGAGTACCTTAATTTATAATAGGAGTACCTTAAGTTATAATAGGAGTCCCTTATGTTATAATAGGAGTCCCTTCTGTTATAATAGGAGTCCCTTAAATTATAATAGGAGTACCTTAAGTTATAATAGGAGTACGTTAGGTTCCAATAGGAGTCCCTTAAGTTATAATAGGAGTACCTTAAGTTATAATAGGAGTCCCTTATGTTATAATAGGAGTACCTTAAGCTATAATAGGAGTACCTTATGTTATAATAGGAGTCCCTTACGTTATAATAGTAGGACGTTAAGCTATAATAGGAGTACCTTAAGTTATAATAGGAGTACCTTAAGTTATAATAGAAGTACCTTAAGTTATAATAGAAGTTATAATAGGAGTACCTTATGTTATAATAGGAGTCCCTTAAGTTATAATAGGAGTACCTTAAGTTATAATAGGAGTACCTTAAGTTATAATAGGAGTACCTTAAGTTATAATAGGAGTACCTTAAGCTTTAATATGAGTACCTTAAGTTATAATAGAAGTTATAATAGGAGTACCTTAAGCTATATTAGGAGTACTTTAAGTTATAATAGGAGTCCCTTAAGCTATAATAGGAGTACCTTAAGTTATAATAGGAGTACCTTAAGTTATAATAGGAGTACCTTAAGTTATAATATGAGTCCCTTGAGTAATAATAGGAGTACTTAAGTTATAATAGGAGCACCTTAAGTTATAATAGGAGTACCTTAAGTTATAATATGAGTACCTTAAGTTATAATAAGAGTCCTTTAAGCTATAATAGGAGTCCCTTAAGTTATAATAGGAGTCCCTTAAGTTATAATAGGAGTACCTTATGTTATAATAGGAGTCCCTTAAGTTATAATAGGAGTACCTTAAGTTATAATAGGAGTACCTTAAGTTATAATAGGAGTACCTTATGTTATAATAGGAGTCCCTTAAGCAATAATAGGAGTACTTAAGTTATAATAGGAGTACCTTAAGTTATAATAGGAGTACCTTAAGTTATAATAGGAGAACCTTAAGCTATAATAGGTGTACCTTAAGTTATAATATGAGTACCTTAAGTTATAATAGAAGTTATAATAGATGTACCTTAAGATATATTAGGAGTTCCTTAAGTTATAATAGGAGTCCCTTAAGTTATAATAGGAGTACCTTATGTTATAATAGGAGTCCCTTAAGCTATAATAGGAGTACCTTAAGTTATAATAGGAGTACCTTAAATTATAATAGGAGTACCTTAAGTTATAATAGGAGCACCATAAGTTATAATAGGAGTACCTTAAGTTATAATAGGAGTACCTTAAGTTGTAATAGGAGTACCTTAAGTTATAATAGGAGTACCTTAAGTTATAATAGGAGTACCTTAAACTTTAATATGAGTACCTAAAGTTATAATAGAAGTTATAATAGGAGTACTTTAAGCTATATTAGGAGTACCTTAAGTTATAATAGGAGTCCCTTAGGCTATAATAGGAGTACCTTAAGTTATAATAGGAGTACCTTAAGCTATAATAGGAGTACCTTAAGTTATAATAGGAGTCCCTTGAGTAATAATAGGAGTACTTAAGTTATAATAGGAGCACCTTAAGTTATAATAGGAGTACCTTAAGTTATATTAGGAGTACCTTAAGTTATAATAAGAGTCCTTTAAGCTATAATAGGAGTACCTTAAGTTATAATAGGAGTACCTTAGGTTCTAATAGGAATCCCTTAAGTTATAATAGGAGTACCTTAAGTTATAATAGGAGTACCTTAAGTTATAATAGGAGTCCCTTAAGTTATAATAGGAGTACCTTAAGTTATAATAGGAGTACCTTAAGTTATAATAGGAGTACCTTAGGTTATAATAGGAGTCCCTTAAGATATAATAGGAGTCCCTTAAGTTATAATAGGAGTCCCTTAAGTTATAATAGGAGTACCTTAAATTATAATAGGAGTACCTTAATTTATAATAGGAGCACCTTAAGTTATAATAGGAGTACCTTAGGTTATAATAGGAGTACCTTAGGTTATAATAGGAGTACCTTAAGTTATAATAGGAGTACCTTAAGTTATAATAGGAGTACCTTAAGTTATAATAGGAGTCCCTTAAGTTATAATAGGAGTCCCTTAAGTTATATTAGGAATCTCTTAAGTTATAATAGGAGTCCCTTAAGCTATAATAGGAGTACCTTAAGTTATAATAGGAGTACCTTAAGCTATAATAGGAGTACATTAAGTTATGATAGGAGTACCTTATGTTATAATAGGAGTACCTTATGTTATAATAGGAGTACCTTAAGTTATAATAGGAGTCCTTTAAGTTATAATAGGATTTCCTTAAGTTATAATAGGAGTACATTAAGTTATAATAGGAGTACCTTAAATTATAATAGGAGTACCTTAGGTTATAATAGGAGCACCTTAAGTTATAATAGAAGTACCTTAAGTTATAATAGGAGTCCCTTAAGTTATAATAGGAGTACCTTAAGTTATAATAGGAGTACCTTAAGTTATAATAGGAGTCCCTTAAGTTATAATAGGAGTACCTTAAGTTAAAATAGGAGTACCTTAAGTTATAATAGAAGTACCTTAAGTTATAATAGGAGTCCCTTATGTTATTATAGGCGTACCTTAAGTTATAATAGGAGTACCTTAAGTTATAATAGGAGTCCCTTAAGTTATAATAGGAGTACCTTAAGTTATAATAGGAGTACCTTAAGTTATAATAGAAGTACCTTAAGTTATAATAGGAGTCCCTTAAGTTATTATAGAAGTTATAATAGGAGTCCCTTAAGTTATAATAGGAGTACCTTAAGTTAAAATAGGAGTACCTTAAGTTATAATAGAAGTACCTTAAGTTATAATAGGAGTCCCTTAAGTTATTATAGGCGTACCTTAAGTTATAATAGGAGTACCTTAAGTTATAATAGGAGTCCCTTAAGTTATAATAGGAGTACCTTAAGTTATAATAGGAGTACCTTAAGTTATAATAGAAGTACCTTAAGTTATAATAGGAGTCCCTTAAGTTATTATAGGCGTACCTTAAGTTATAATAGGAGTACTGTAAGCTATAATAGGAGTACCTTAAGTTATAATAGGAGTACCTTAAGTTATAATAGGAGCACCTTAAGTTATAATAGGAGTACCTTAGGTTATAATAGGAGTACCTTAAGTTATAATAGGAGTACCTTAAGTTATAATAAGAGTACCTTAAGTTATAATAGGGGTACCTTAAGTTATAATAGAAGTTATAATGGGAGTACCTTAAGTTATAATAGCAGTCACTTAAGCTATAATAGGAGTACCTTAAGTTATAATAGGAGTACATTAAGTTATGATAGGAGTACCTTATGTTATAATAGGAGTACCTTATGTTATAATAGGAGTACCTTAAGTTATAATAGGAGTCCCTTAAGTTATAATAGGATTTCCTTAAGTTATAATAGGAGTACATTAAGTTATAATAGGAGTACCTTAAATTATAATAGGAGTACCTTAGGTTATAATAGGAGCACCTTAAGTTATAATAGAAGTACCTTAAGTTATAATAGGAGTCCCTTAAGTTATAATAGGAGTACCTTAAGTTATAATAGGAGTACCTTAAGTTATAATAGGAGTCCCTTAAGTTATAATAGGAGTACCTTAAGTTATAATATGAGTCCCTTAAGTTATATTAGGAGTACCTTAAGTTATAATAGGAGTACCTTAAATTATAATAGAAGTACCTTAAGTTATAATAGGAGTCCCTTAAGTTATTATAGGCGTATCTTAAGTTATAATAGGAGTACTGTAAGCTATAATAGGAGTACCTTAAGTTATAATAGGAGTACCTTAAGTTATAATAGGAGCACCTTAAGTTATAATAGGAGTACCTTAGGTTATAATAGGAGTACCTTAAGTTATAATAGGAGTACCTTAAGTTATAATAGGAGTACCTTAAGTTATAATAGGGGTACCTTAAGTTATAATAGAAGTTATAATGGGAGTACCTTAAGTTATAATAGCAGTCACTTAAGCTATAATAGGAGTACCTTAAGTTATAATAGGAGTCACTTAAGTTATAATAGGAGTACCTTAAGTTATAATATGAATACCTTAGGTTCTAATAGGAGTCCCTTACGTTATAATAGGAGTACCTTAAGTTATAATAGGAGTACCTTGAGTTATAATAGGAGTACATTAAGTTATAATAGGAGTACCTTAAGTTATAATAGGAGTACCTTTAGTTATAATAGGAGCACCTTAAGTTATAATAGGAGTACCTTAAGTTATAATAGGAGCACCTTAAGTTATAATAGGAGTACCTTAATTTATAATAGGAGTACCTTAAGTTATAATAGGAGTCCCTTATGTTATAATAGGAGTCCCTTCTGTTATAATAGGAGTCCCTTAAATTATAATAGGAGTACCTTAAGTTATAATAGGAGTACGTTAGGTTCCAATAGGAGTCCCTTAAGTTATAATAGGAGTACCTTAAGTTATAATAGGAGTCCCTTATGTTATAATAGGAGTACCTTAAGCTATAATAGGAGTACCTTATGTTATAATAGGAGTCCCTTACGTTATAATAGTAGGACGTTAAGCTATAATAGGAGTACCTTAAGTTATAATAGGAGTACCTTAAGTTATAATAGAAGTACCTTAAGTTATAATAGAAGTTATAATAGGAGTACCTTATGTTATAATAGGAGTCCCTTAAGTTATAATAGGAGTACCTTAAGTTATAATAGGAGTACCTTAAGTTATAATAGGAGTACCTTAAGTTATAATAGGAGTACCTTAAGCTTTAATATGAGTACCTTAAGTTATAATAGAAGTTATAATAGGAGTACCTTAAGCTATATTAGGAGTACCTTAAGTTATAATAGGAGTCCCTTAAGCTATAATAGGAGTACCTTAAGTTATAATAGGAGTACCTTAAGTTATAATAGGAGTACCTTAAGTTATAATATGAGTCCCTTGAGTAATAATAGGAGTACTTAAGTTATAATAGGAGCACCTTAAGTTATAATAGGAGTACCTTAAGTTATAATATGAGTACCTTAAGTTATAATAAGAGTCCTTTAAGCTATAATAGGAGTCCCTTAAGTTATAATAGGAGTCCCTTAAGTTATAATAGGAGTACCTTATGTTATAATAGGAGTCCCTTAAGTTATAATAGGAGTACCTTAAGTTATAATAGGAGTACCTTAAGTTATAATAGGAGTACCTTATGTTATAATAGGAGTCCCTTAAGCAATAATAGGAGTACTTAAGTTATAATAGGAGTACCTTAAGTTATAATAGGAGTACCTTAAGTTATAATAGGAGTACCTTAAGCTATAATAGGTGTACCTTAAGTTATAATATGAGTACCTTAAGTTATAATAGAAGTTATAATAGATGTACCTTAAGATATATTAGGAGTTCCTTAAGTTATAATAGGAGTCCCTTAAGTTATAATAGGAGTACCTTATGTTATAATAGGAGTCCCTTAAGCTATAATAGGAGTACCTTAAGTTATAATAGGAGTACCTTAAATTATAATAGGAGTACCTTAAGTTATAATAGGAGCACCATAAGTTATAATAGGAGTACCTTAAGTTATAATAGGAGTACCTTAAGTTGTAATAGGAGTACCTTAAGTTATAATAGGAGTACCTTAAGTTATAATAGGAGTACCTTAAACTTTAATATGAGTACCTAAAGTTATAATAGAAGTTATAATAGGAGTACCTTAAGCTATATTAGGAGTACCTTAAGTTATAATAGGAGTCCCTTAAGCTATAATAGGAGTACCTTAAGTTATAATAGGAGTACCTTAAGCTATAATAGGAGTACCTTAAGTTATAATAGGAGTCCCTTGAGTAATAATAGGAGTACTTAAGTTATAATAGGAGCACCTTAAGTTATAATAGGAGTACCTTAAGTTATATTAGGAGTACCTTAAGTTATAATAAGAGTCCTTTAAGCTATAATAGGAGTAGCTTAAGTTATAATAGGAGTACCTTAGGTTCTAATAGGAATCCCTTAAGTTATAATAGGAGTACCTTAAGTTATAATAGGAGTACCTTAAGTTATAATAGGAGTCCCTTAAGTTATAATAGGAGTACCTTAAGTTATAATAGGAGTACCTTAAGTTATAATAGGAGTACCTTAGGTTATAATAGGAGTCCCTTAAGATATAATAGGAGTCCCTTAAGTTATAATAGGAGTCCCTTAAGTTATAATAGGAGTACCTTAAATTATAATAGGAGTACCTTAATTTATAATAGGAGCACCTTAAGTTATAATAGGAGTACCTTAGGTTATAATAGGAGTACCTTAGGTTATAATAGGAGTACCTTAAGTTATAATAGGAGTACCTTAAGTTATAATAGGAGTACCTTAAGTTATAATAGGAGTCCCTTAAGTTATAATAGGAGTCCCTTAAGTTATATTAGGAATCTCTTAAGTTATAATAGGAGTCCCTTAAGCTATAATAGGAGTACCTTAAGTTATAATAGGAGTACCTTAAGCTATAATAGGAGTACATTAAGTTGTGATAGGAGTACCTTATGTTATAATAGGAGTACCTTATGTTATAATAGGAGTACCTTAAGTTATAATAGGAGTCCTTTAAGTTATAATAGGATTTCCTTAAGTTATAATAGGAGTACATTAAGTTATAATAGGAGTACCTTAAATTATAATAGGAGTACCTTAGGTTATAATAGGAGCACCTTAAGTTATAATAGAAGTACCTTAAGTTATAATAGGAGTCCCTTAAGTTATAATAGGAGTACCTTAAGTTATAATAGGAGTACCTTAAGTTATAATAGGAGTCCCTTAAGTTATAATAGGAGTACCTTAAGTTAAAATAGGAGTACCTTAAGTTATAATAGAAGTACCTTAAGTTATAATAGGAGTCCCTTAAGTTATTATAGGCGTACCTTAAGTTATAATAGGAGTACCTTAAGTTATAATAGGAGTCCCTTAAGTTATAATAGGAGTACCTTAAGTTATAATAGGAGTACCTTAAGTTATAATAGAAGTACCTTAAGTTATAATAGGAGTCCCTTAAGTTATTATAGAAGTTATAATAGGAGTCCCTTAAGTTATAATAGGAGTACCTTAAGTTAAAATAGGAGTACCTTAAGTTATAATAGAAGTACCTTAAGTTATAATAGGAGTCCCTTAAGTTATTATAGGCGTACCTTAAGTTATAATAGGAGTACCTTAAGTTATAATAGGAGTCCCTTAAGTTATAATAGGAGTACCTTAAGTTATAATAGGAGTACCTTAAGTTATAATAGAAGTACCTTAAGTTATAATAGGAGTCCCTTAAGTTATTATAGGCGTACCTTAAGTTATAATAGGAGTACTGTAAGCTATAATAGGAGTACCTTAAGTTATAATAGGAGTACCTTAAGTTATAATAGGAGCACCTTAAGTTATAATAGGAGTACCTTAGGTTATAATAGGAGTACCTTAAGTTATAATAGGAGTACCTTAAGTTATAATAAGAGTACCTTAAGTTATAATAGGGGTACCTTAAGTTATAATAGAAGTTATAATGGGAGTACCTTAAGTTATAATAGCAGTCACTTAAGCTATAATAGGAGTACCTTAAGTTATAATAGGAGTCACTTAAGTTATAATAGGAGTACCTTAAGTTATAATATGAATACCTTAGGTTCTAATAGGAGTCCCTTACGTTATAATAGGAGTACCTTAAGTTATAATAGGAGTACCTTAAGTTATAATAGGAGTACATTAAGTTATAATAGGAGTACCTTAAGTTATAATAGGAGTACCTTTAGTTATAATAGGAGCACCTTAAGTTATAATAGGAGTACCTTAAGTTATAATAGGAGCACCTTAAGTTATAATAGGAGTACCTTAAGTTATAATAGGAGTACCTTAAGTTATAATAGGAGTCCCTTATGTTATAATAGGAGTCCCTTCTGTTATAATAGGAGTCCCTTAAATTATAATAGGAGTACCTTAAGTTATAATAGGAGTACGTTAGGTTCCAATAGGAGTCCCTTAAGTTATAATAGGGGTACCTTAAGTTATAATAGGAGTACCTTAGGTTATAATAGGAGTCCCTTATGTTATAATAGGAGTACCTTAAGCTATAATAGGAGTACCTTATGTTATAATAGGAGTCCCTTACGTTATAATAGGAGGACGTTAAGCTATAATAGGAGTACCTTAAGTTATAATAGGAGTACCTTAAGTTACAATAGAAGTACCTTAAGTTATAATAGAAGTTATAATAGGAGTACCTTAAGTTATAATAGGAGTACCTTAAGTTATAATAGGAGTACCTTATGTTATAATAGGAGTACCTTAAGTTATAATAGGAGTACCTTAAGTTATAATAGGAGTACCTTAAGCTATAATAGGAGTACCTTAAGTTATAATAGGAGTCCCTTGAGTAATAATAGGAGTACTTAAGTTATAATAGGAGCACCTTAAGTTATAATAGGAGTACCTTAAGTTATATTAGGAGTACCTTAAGTTATAATAAGAGTCCTTTAAGCTATAATAGGAGTACCTTAAGTTATAATAGGAGTACCTTAGGTTCTAATAGGAATCCCTTAAGTTATAATAGGAGTACCTTAAGTTATAATAGGAGTACCTTAAGTTATAATAGGAGTCCCTTAAGTTATAATAGGAGTACCTTAAGTTATAATAGGAGTACCTTAAGTTATAATAGGAGTACCTTAGGTTATAATAGGAGTCCCTTAAGATATAATAGGAGTCCCTTAAGTTATAATAGGAGTCCCTTAAGTTATAATAGGAGTACCTTAAATTATAATAGGAGTACCTTAATTTATAATAGGAGCACCTTAAGTTATAATAGGAGTACCTTAGGTTATAATAGGAGTACCTTAGGTTATAATAGGAGTACCTTAAGTTATAATAGGAGTACCTTAAGTTATAATAGGAGTACCTTAAGTTATAATAGGAGTCCCTTAAGTTATAATAGGAGTCCCTTAAGTTATATTAGGAATCTCTTAAGTTATAATAGGAGTCCCTTAAGCTATAATAGGAGTACCTTAAGTTATAATAGGAGTACCTTAAGCTATAATAGGAGTACATTAAGTTATGATAGGAGTACCTTATGTTATAATAGGAGTACCTTATGTTATAATAGGAGTACCTTAAGTTATAATAGGAGTCCTTTAAGTTATAATAGGATTTCCTTAAGTTATAATAGGAGTACATTAAGTTATAATAGGAGTACCTTAAATTATAATAGGAGTACCTTAGGTTATAATAGGAGCACCTTAAGTTATAATAGAAGTACCTTAAGTTATAATAGGAGTCCCTTAAGTTATAATAGGAGTACCTTAAGTTATAATAGGAGTACCTTAAGTTATAATAGGAGTCCCTTAAGTTATAATAGGAGTACCTTAAGTTAAAATAGGAGTACCTTAAGTTATAATAGAAGTACCTTAAGTTATAATAGGAGTCCCTTATGTTATTATAGGCGTACCTTAAGTTATAATAGGAGTACCTTAAGTTATAATAGGAGTCCCTTAAGTTATAATAGGAGTACCTTAAGTTATAATAGGAGTACCTTAAGTTATAATAGAAGTACCTTAAGTTATAATAGGAGTCCCTTAAGTTATTATAGAAGTTATAATAGGAGTCCCTTAAGTTATAATAGGAGTACCTTAAGTTAAAATAGGAGTACCTTAAGTTATAATAGAAGTACCTTAAGTTATAATAGGAGTCCCTTAAGTTATTATAGGCGTACCTTAAGTTATAATAGGAGTACCTTAAGTTATAATAGGAGTCCCTTAAGTTATAATAGGAGTACCTTAAGTTATAATAGGAGTACCTTAAGTTATAATAGAAGTACCTTAAGTTATAATAGGAGTCCCTTAAGTTATTATAGGCGTACCTTAAGTTATAATAGGAGTACTGTAAGCTATAATAGGAGTACCTTAAGTTATAATAGGAGTACCTTAAGTTATAATAGGAGCACCTTAAGTTATAATAGGAGTACCTTAGGTTATAATAGGAGTACCTTAAGTTATAATAGGAGTACCTTAAGTTATAATAAGAGTACCTTAAGTTATAATAGGGGTACCTTAAGTTATAATAGAAGTTATAATGGGAGTACCTTAAGTTATAATAGCAGTCACTTAAGCTATAATAGGAGTACCTTAAGTTATAATAGGAGTACATTAAGTTATGATAGGAGTACCTTATGTTATAATAGGAGTACCTTATGTTATAATAGGAGTACCTTAAGTTATAATAGGAGTCCCTTAAGTTATAATAGGATTTCCTTAAGTTATAATAGGAGTACATTAAGTTATAATAGGAGTACCTTAAATTATAATAGGAGTACCTTAGGTTATAATAGGAGCACCTTAAGTTATAATAGAAGTACCTTAAGTTATAATAGGAGTCCCTTAAGTTATAATAGGAGTACCTTAAGTTATAATAGGAGTACCTTAAGTTATAATAGGAGTCCCTTAAGTTATAATAGGAGTACCTTAAGTTATAATATGAGTCCCTTAAGTTATATTAGGAGTACCTTAAGTTATAATAGGAGTACCTTAAATTATAATAGAAGTACCTTAAGTTATAATAGGAGTCCCTTAAGTTATTATAGGCGTATCTTAAGTTATAATAGGAGTACTGTAAGCTATAATAGGAGTACCTTAAGTTATAATAGGAGTACCTTAAGTTATAATAGGAGCACCTTAAGTTATAATAGGAGTACCTTAGGTTATAATAGGAGTACCTTAAGTTATAATAGGAGTACCTTAAGTTATAATAGGAGTACCTTAAGTTATAATAGGGGTACCTTAAGTTATAATAGAAGTTATAATGGGAGTACCTTAAGTTATAATAGCAGTCACTTAAGCTATAATAGGAGTACCTTAAGTTATAATAGGAGTCACTTAAGTTATAATAGGAGTACCTTAAGTTATAATATGAATACCTTAGGTTCTAATAGGAGTCCCTTACGTTATAATAGGAGTACCTTAAGTTATAATAGGAGTACCTTGAGTTATAATAGGAGTACATTAAGTTATAATAGGAGTACCTTAAGTTATAATAGGAGTACCTTTAGTTATAATAGGAGCACCTTAAGTTATAATAGGAGTACCTTAAGTTATAATAGGAGCACCTTAAGTTATAATAGGAGTACCTTAATTTATAATAGGAGTACCTTAAGTTATAATAGGAGTCCCTTATGTTATAATAGGAGTCCCTTCTGTTATAATAGGAGTCCCTTAAATTATAATAGGAGTACCTTAAGTTATAATAGGAGTACGTTAGGTTCCAATAGGAGTCCCTTAAGTTATAATAGGAGTACCTTAAGTTATAATAGGAGTCCCTTATGTTATAATAGGAGTACCTTAAGCTATAATAGGAGTACCTTATGTTATAATAGGAGTCCCTTACGTTATAATAGTAGGACGTTAAGCTATAATAGGAGTACCTTAAGTTATAATAGGAGTACCTTAAGTTATAATAGAAGTACCTTAAGTTATAATAGAAGTTATAATAGGAGTACCTTATGTTATAATAGGAGTCCCTTAAGTTATAATAGGAGTACCTTAAGTTATAATAGGAGTACCTTAAGTTATAATAGGAGTACCTTAAGTTATAATAGGAGTACCTTAAGCTTTAATATGAGTACCTTAAGTTATAATAGAAGTTATAATAGGAGTACCTTAAGCTATATTAGGAGTACCTTAAGTTATAATAGGAGTCCCTTAAGCTATAATAGGAGTACCTTAAGTTATAATAGGAGTACCTTAAGTTATAATAGGAGTACCTTAAGTTATAATATGAGTCCCTTGAGTAATAATAGGAGTACTTAAGTTATAATAGGAGCACCTTAAGTTATAATAGGAGTACCTTAAGTTATAATATGAGTACCTTAAGTTATAATAAGAGTCCTTTAAGCTATAATAGGAGTCCCTTAAGTTATAATAGGAGTCCCTTAAGTTATAATAGGAGTACCTTATGTTATAATAGGAGTCCCTTAAGTTATAATAGGAGTACCTTAAGTTATAATAGGAGTACCTTAAGTTATAATAGGAGTACCTTATGTTATAATAGGAGTCCCTTAAGCAATAATAGGAGTACTTAAGTTATAATAGGAGTACCTTAAGTTATAATAGGAGTACCTTAAGTTATAATAGGAGTACCTTAAGCTATAATAGGTGTACCTTAAGTTATAATATGAGTACCTTAAGTTATAATAGAAGTTATAATAGATGTACCTTAAGATATATTAGGAGTTCCTTAAGTTATAATAGGAGTCCCTTAAGTTATAATAGGAGTACCTTATGTTATAATAGGAGTCCCTTAAGCTATAATAGGAGTACCTTAAGTTATAATAGGAGTACCTTAAATTATAATAGGAGTACCTTAAGTTATAATAGGAGCACCATAAGTTATAATAGGAGTACCTTAAGTTATAATAGGAGTACCTTAAGTTGTAATAGGAGTACCTTAAGTTATAATAGGAGTACCTTAAGTTATAATAGGAGTACCTTAAACTTTAATATGAGTACCTAAAGTTATAATAGAAGTTATAATAGGAGTACCTTAAGCTATATTAGGAGTACCTTAAGTTATAATAGGAGTCCCTTAAGCTATAATAGGAGTACCTTAAGTTATAATAGGAGTACCTTAAGCTATAATAGGAGTACCTTAAGTTATAATAGGAGTCCCTTGAGTAATAATAGGAGTACTTAAGTTATAATAGGAGCACCTTAAGTTATAATAGGAGTACCTTAAGTTATATTAGGAGTACCTTAAGTTATAATAAGAGTCCTTTAAGCTATAATAGGAGTAGCTTAAGTTATAATAGGAGTACCTTAGGTTCTAATAGGAATCCCTTAAGTTATAATAGGAGTACCTTAAGTTATAATAGGAGTACCTTAAGTTATAATAGGAGTCCCTTAAGTTATAATAGGAGTACCTTAAGTTATAATAGGAGTACCTTAAGTTATAATAGGAGTACCTTAGGTTATAATAGGAGTCCCTTAAGATATAATAGGAGTCCCTTAAGTTATAATAGGAGTCCCTTAAGTTATAATAGGAGTACCTTAAATTATAATAGGAGTACCTTAATTTATAATAGGAGCACCTTAAGTTATAATAGGAGTACCTTAGGTTATAATAGGAGTACCTTAGGTTATAATAGGAGTACCTTAAGTTATAATAGGAGTACCTTAAGTTATAATAGGAGTACCTTAAGTTATAATAGGAGTCCCTTAAGTTATAATAGGAGTCCCTTAAGTTATATTAGGAATCTCTTAAGTTATAATAGGAGTCCCTTAAGCTATAATAGGAGTACCTTAAGTTATAATAGGAGTACCTTAAGCTATAATAGGAGTACATTAAGTTGTGATAGGAGTACCTTATGTTATAATAGGAGTACCTTATGTTATAATAGGAGTACCTTAAGTTATAATAGGAGTCCTTTAAGTTATAATAGGATTTCCTTAAGTTATAATAGGAGTACATTAAGTTATAATAGGAGTACCTTAAATTATAATAGGAGTACCTTAGGTTATAATAGGAGCACCTTAAGTTATAATAGAAGTACCTTAAGTTATAATAGGAGTCCCTTAAGTTATAATAGGAGTACCTTAAGTTATAATAGGAGTACCTTAAGTTATAATAGGAGTCCCTTAAGTTATAATAGGAGTACCTTAAGTTAAAATAGGAGTACCTTAAGTTATAATAGAAGTACCTTAAGTTATAATAGGAGTCCCTTAAGTTATTATAGGCGTACCTTAAGTTATAATAGGAGTACCTTAAGTTATAATAGGAGTCCCTTAAGTTATAATAGGAGTACCTTAAGTTATAATAGGAGTACCTTAAGTTATAATAGAAGTACCTTAAGTTATAATAGGAGTCCCTTAAGTTATTATAGAAGTTATAATAGGAGTCCCTTAAGTTATAATAGGAGTACCTTAAGTTAAAATAGGAGTACCTTAAGTTATAATAGAAGTACCTTAAGTTATAATAGGAGTCCCTTAAGTTATTATAGGCGTACCTTAAGTTATAATAGGAGTACCTTAAGTTATAATAGGAGTCCCTTAAGTTATAATAGGAGTACCTTAAGTTATAATAGGAGTACCTTAAGTTATAATAGAAGTACCTTAAGTTATAATAGGAGTCCCTTAAGTTATTATAGGCGTACCTTAAGTTATAATAGGAGTACTGTAAGCTATAATAGGAGTACCTTAAGTTATAATAGGAGTACCTTAAGTTATAATAGGAGCACCTTAAGTTATAATAGGAGTACCTTAGGTTATAATAGGAGTACCTTAAGTTATAATAGGAGTACCTTAAGTTATAATAAGAGTACCTTAAGTTATAATAGGGGTACCTTAAGTTATAATAGAAGTTATAATGGGAGTACCTTAAGTTATAATAGCAGTCACTTAAGCTATAATAGGAGTACCTTAAGTTATAATAGGAGTCACTTAAGTTATAATAGGAGTACCTTAAGTTATAATATGAATACCTTAGGTTCTAATAGGAGTCCCTTACGTTATAATAGGAGTACCTTAAGTTATAATAGGAGTACCTTAAGTTATAATAGGAGTACATTAAGTTATAATAGGAGTACCTTAAGTTATAATAGGAGTACCTTTAGTTATAATAGGAGCACCTTAAGTTATAATAGGAGTACCTTAAGTTATAATAGGAGCACCTTAAGTTATAATAGGAGTACCTTAAGTTATAATAGGAGTACCTTAAGTTATAATAGGAGTCCCTTATGTTATAATAGGAGTCCCTTCTGTTATAATAGGAGTCCCTTAAATTATAATAGGAGTACCTTAAGTTATAATAGGAGTACGTTAGGTTCCAATAGGAGTCCCTTAAGTTATAATAGGGGTACCTTAAGTTATAATAGGAGTACCTTAGGTTATAATAGGAGTCCCTTATGTTATAATAGGAGTACCTTAAGCTATAATAGGAGTACCTTATGTTATAATAGGAGTCCCTTACGTTATAATAGGAGGACGTTAAGCTATAATAGGAGTACCTTAAGTTATAATAGGAGTACCTTAAGTTACAATAGAAGTACCTTAAGTTATAATAGAAGTTATAATAGGAGTACCTTAAGTTATAATAGGAGTACCTTAAGTTATAATAGGAGTACCTTATGTTATAATAGGAGTACCTTAAGTTATAATAGGAGTACCTTAAGTTATAATAGAAGTTATAATAGGAGTACCTTAAGTTATAATAGGAGTACCTTAAGTTATAATAGGAGTCCCTTAAGTTATAATAGGAGTACCTTAAGTTATAATAGGAGTACCTTAGGTTCTAGTATGAGTCCCTTAAGTTATAATAGGAGTACCTTAAGTTATAATAGGAGTACCTTAAGTTATAATAGGAGTACCTTAAGTTATAATAGGAGTACCTTTAGTTATAATAGGAGCACCTTAAGTTATAATAGGAGTACCTTAAGTTATAATAGGAGTACGTTAGGTTCTAATAGGAGTCCCTTAAGTTATAATAGTAGTACCTTAAGTTATAATAGGAGTACATTAAGTTATAATAGGAGTCCCTTTTGTTATAGTAGGAGTACCTTAAGCTATAATAGGAGTACCTTAAGTTATAATAGGAGTCCCTTACGTTATAATAGGAGGACCTTAAGCTATAATAGGAGTACCTTAAGTTATAATAGGAGTACCTTAAGTTATAATAGAAGTCCCTTAAGTTATAATAGAAGTTATAATAGGAGTACCTTAAGTTATTATAGGAGTACCTTAAGTTATAATAGGAGTCCCTTAAGTTATAATAGGAGTACCTTAGGTTCTAATATGAGTCCTTAAGTTATAATAGGAGTACCTTAAGTTATAATAGGAGTACCTTAAGTTATAATAGGAGTACCTTAAGTTATAATAGGAGTCCCTTAAGTTATAATAGGAGTACCTTAAGTTATAATAGGAGTACCTTAGGTTGTAATAGGAGTCCCTTAAGTTATAATAGGAGTATCTTAAGTTATAATAGGAGTACCTTAAGTTAAAATAGGAGTCCCTTAAGTTATAATAGGGGTCCCTTCTGTTATAATAGGAGTCCCTTAAGTTATAATAGGAGTACCTTAAATTATAATAGGAGTACCTTAGGTTCTAATAGGAGTCCCTTACGTTATAATAGGAGTACCTTAAGTTATAATATGAGTACGTTAAGTTATAATATGAGTACCTTAAGTTATAATAGGAGTACCTTAAGTTATAATAGGAGTCCCTTTTGTTATAGTAGGAGTACCTTAAGCTATAATAGGAGTATCTTAAGTTATAATAGGAGTCCCTTACGTTATAATAGGAGGACCTTAAGCTATAATAGGAGTACCTTAAGTTATAATAGGAGTACCTTAAGTTATAATAGAAGTACCTTAAGTTATAATAGAAGTTATAATAGGAGTACCTTAAGTTATTATAGGAGTATCTTAAGTTATAATAGGAGTCCCTTAAGTTATAATAGGAGTACCTTAGGTTCTAATATGAGTCCTTAAGTTATAATAGGAGTACCTTAAGTTATAATAGGAGTACCTTAAGTTATAATAGGAGTACCTTAAGTTATAATAGGAGTCCCTTAAGTTATAATAGGAGTACCTTAAGTTATAATAGGAGTACCTTAGGTTGTAATAGGAGTCCCTTAAGTTATAATAGGAGTATCTTAAGTTATAATAGGAGTACCTTAAGTTATAATAGGAGTCCCTTAAGTTATAATAGGGGTCCCTTCTGTTATAATAGGAGTCCCTTAAGTTATAATAGGAGTACCTTAAATTATAATAGGAGTACCTTAGGTTCTAATAGGAGTCCCTTACGTTATAATAGGAGTACCTTAAGTTATAATATGAGTACGTTAAGTTATAATATGAGTACATTAAATTATAATAGGAGTACCTTAAGCTATAATAGGAGTACCTTAAGTTATAATAGGAGTCCCTTAGGTAATAATAGGAGTCCCTTCTGTCATAATAGGAATGTCTTAAGTTATTATAGGAATCCCTTAAGTCATTCTGGAAATCTTTTAAGTAATTTTTTAAATCTCTTCCGTCACTAAGAATGTATATATATCTAACCAAGAAACCGTCATAACAAGTAGTGACTTAACTAGGAGCATTCATTGTTCCTGTTATTGTACTGTCCATGTTTATATTCATTGTTCCTGCTATTGTACTGTCCATGTTTATATTCATTGTTCCTGCTATTGTACTGTCCATGTGTATATTCATTGTTCCTGCTATTGTACTGTCCATGTTTATGTTCATTGTTCCTGCTATTGTACTGTCCATGTTTATGCTCATTGTTCCTGCTATTGTACTGTCCATGTTTATATTCATTGTTCCTGCTATTGTACTGTTCATGTTTATATTCATTGTTCCTGCTATTGTACTGTTCATGTTTATATTCATTGTTCCTGCTATTATACTGTCCATGTTTATATTCATTGTTCCTGCTATTGTACTGTCCATGTTTATATTCATTGTTCCTGCTATTGTACTGTCCATGTTTATATTCATTGTTCCTGCTATTGTACTGTCCATGTTTATATTCATTGTTCCTGCTATTGTACTGTTCATGTTTATATTCATTGTTCCTGCTATTGTACTGTCCATGTTTATATTTATTGTTCCTGCTAGTGTACTGTCCATGTTTATATTCATTATTCCTGCTATTGTACTGTCCATGTTTATATTCATTGTTCCTGCTATTGTACACTCCATGTTTATATTCATTGTTCCTGCTATTGTACTGTCTATGTTTATATTCATTGTTCCTGCTATTGTACTGTCCATGCTTATATTCATTGTTCCTGCTATTGTACTGTCCATGTTTATATTCATTGTTCCTGCTATTGTACTGTCCATGTTTATATTCATTGTTCCTGCTATTGTACTGTCCATGTTTATATTCATTGTTCCTGCTATTGTACTGTCCATGTTTATATTCATTGTTCCTGCTATTGTACTGTCCATGTTTATATTCATTGTTCCTGCTATTGTACTGTCCATGTTTATATTCATTGTTCCTGCTATTGTACTGTCCATGTTTATATTCATTGTTTCTGCTATTGTACTGTCCATGTTTATATTCATTGTTCCTGCTATTGTACTGTCCATGTTTATATTCATTGTTCCTGCTATTGTACTGTCCATGTTTATATTCATTGTTCCTGCTATTGTACTGTCCATGTTTATATTCATTGTTCCTGCTATTGTACTGTCCATGTTTATATTCATTGTTCCTGCTATTGTACTGTCCATGTTTATATTTATTGTTCCTGCTAGTGTACTGTCCATGTTTATATTAATTATTCCTGCTATTGTACTGTCCATGTTTATATTCATTGTTCCTGCTATTGTACTGTCCATGTTTATATTCATTGTTCCTGCTATTGTACTGTCCATGTTTATATTCATTGTTCCTGCTATTGTACTGTCCATGTTTATATTCATTGTTCCTGCTATTGTACTGTCCATGTTTATATTCATTGTTCCTGCTATTGTACTGTCCATGTTTATATTCATTGTTCCTGCTATTGTACTGTCCATGTTTATATTCATTGTTCCTGCTATTGTACTGTCCATGTGTATATTCATTGTTCCTGCTATTGTACTGTCCATGTTTATGTTCATTGTTCCTGCTATTGTACTGTCCATGTTTATGTTCATTGTTCCTGCTATTGTACTGTCCATGTTTATATTCATTGTTCCTGCTATTGTACTGTTCATGTTTATATTCATTGTTCCTGCTATTGTACTGTTCATGTTTATATTCATTGTTCCTGCTATTGTACTGTCCATGTTTATATTCATTGTTCCTGCTATTGTACTGTCCATGTTTATATTCATTGTTCCTGCTATTGTACTGTCCATGTTTATATTCATTGTTCCTGCTATTGTACTGTCCATGTTTATATTCATTGTTCCTGCTATTGTACTGTTCATGTTTATATTCATTGTTCCTGCTATTGTACTGTCCATGTTTATATTGATTGTTCCTGCTAGTGTACTGTCCATGTTTATATTCATTATTCCTGCTATTGTACTGTCCATGTTTATATTCATTGTTCCTGCTATTGTACTGTCCATGTTTATATTCATTGTTCCTGCTATTGTACTGTCTATGTTTATATTCATTGTTCCTGCTATTGTACTGTCCATGCTTATATTCATTGTTCCTGCTATTGTACTGTCCATGTTTATATTCATTGTTCCTGCTATTGTACTGTCCATGTTTATATTCATTGTTCCTGCTATTGTACTGTCCATGTTTATATTCATTGTTCCTGCTATTGTACTGTCCATGTTTATATTCATTGTTCCTGCTATTGTACTGTCCATGTTTATATTCATTGTTCCTGCTATTGTACTGTCCATGTTTATATTCATTGTTCCTGCTATTGTACTGTCCATGTTTATATTCATTGTTTCTGCTATTGTACTGTCCATGTTTATATTCATTGTTCCTGCTATTGTACTGTCCATGTTTATATTCATTGTTCCTGCTATTGTACTGTCCATGTTTATATTCATTGTTCCTGCTATTGTACTGTCCATGTTTATATTCATTGTTCCTGCTATTGTACTGTCCATGTTTATATTCATTGTTCCTGCTATTGTACTGTCCATGTTTATATTTATTGTTCCTGCTAGTGTACTGTCCATGTTTATATTAATTATTCCTGCTATTGTACTGTCCATGTTTATATTCATTGTTCCTGCTATTGTACTGTCCATGTTTATATTCATTGTTCCTGCTATTGTACTGTCCATGTTTATATTCATTGTTCCTGCTATTGTACTGTCCATGTTTATATTCATTGTTCCTGCTATTGTACTGTCCATGTTTATATTCATTGTTCCTGCTATTGTACTGTCCATGTTTATATTCATTGTTCCTGCTATTGTACTGTCCATGTTTATATTCATTGTTCCTGCTATTGTACTGTCCATGTTTATATTCATTGTTCCTGCTATTGTACTGTTCATGTTTATATTCATTGTTCCTGCTATTGTACTGTCCATGTTTATATTTATTGTTCCTGCTAGTGTACTGTCCATGTTTATATTCATTATTCCTGCTATTGTACTGTCCATGTTTATATTCATTGTTCCTGCTATTGTACTGTCCATGTTTATATTCATTGTTCCTGCTATTGTACTGTCTATGTTTATATTCATTGTTCCTGCTATTGTACTGTCCATGCTTATATTCATTGTTCCTGCTATTGTACTGTCCATGTTTATATTCATTGTTCCTGCTATTGTACTGTCCATGTTTATATTCATTGTTCCTGCTATTGTACTGTCCATGTTTATATTCATTGTTCCTGCTATTGTACTGTCCATGTTTATATTCATTGTTCCTGCTATTGTACTGTCCATGTTTATATTCATTGTTCCTGCTATTGTACTGTCCATGTTTATATTCATTGTTCCTGCTATTGTACTGTCCATGTTTATATTCATTGTTCCTGCTATTGTACTGTCCATGTTTATATTCATTGTTCCTGCTATTGTACTGTCCATGTTTATATTCATTGTTTCTGCTATTGTACTGTCCATGTTTATATTCATTGTTCCTGCTATTGTACTGTCCATGTTTATATTCATTGTTCCTGCTATTGTACTGTCCATGTTTATATTCATTGTTCCTGCTATTGTACTGTCCATGTTTATATTCATTGTTCCTGCTATTGTACTGTCCATGTTTATATTCATTGTTCCTGCTATTGTACTGTCCATGTTTATATTTATTGTTCCTGCTAGTGTACTGTCCATGTTTATATTAATTATTCCTGCTATTGTACTGTCCATGTTTATATTCATTGTTCCTGCTATTGTACTGTCCATGTTTATATTCATTGTTCCTGCTATTGTACTGTCCATGTTTATATTCATTGTTCCTGCTATTGTACTGTCCATGTTTATATTCATTGTTCCTGCTATTGTACTGTCCATGTTTATATTCATTGTTCCTGCTATTGTACTGTCCATGTTTATATGCATTGTTCCTGCTATTGTACTGTCCATGTTTATATTCATTGTTCCTGCTATTGTACTGTCCATGTTTATATTCATGTTCCTGCTATTGTACTGTCCATGTTTATATTCATTGTTTCTGCTATTGTACTGTCCATGTTTATATTCATTGTTCCTGCTATTGTACTGTCCATGTTTATATTCATTGTTCCTGCTATTGTACTGTCCATGTTTATATTCATTGTTCCTGCTATTGTACTGTCCATGTTTATATTCATTGTTCCTGCTATTGTACTGTCCATGTTTATATTCATTGTTCCTGCTATTGTACTGTCCATGTTTATATTCATTGTTCCTGCTATTGTACTGTCCATGTTTATATTCATTGTTCCTGCTATTGTACTGTCCATGTTTATATTCATTGTTCCTGCTATTGTACTGTCCATGTTTATATTCATTGTTCCTGCTATTGTACTGTCCATGTTTATATTCATTGTTCCTGCTATTGTACTGTCCATGTTTATATTTATTGTTCCTGCTATTGTACTGTCCATGTTTATATTCATTGTTCCTGCTATTGTACTGTCCATGCTTATATTCATTGTTCCTGCTATTGTACTGTCCATGTTTATATTCATTATTC
Source organism: Bathymodiolus septemdierum (assembly GCA_963383655.1). Lineage (NCBI taxonomy): Eukaryota > Metazoa > Mollusca > Bivalvia > Mytilida > Modiolidae > Bathymodiolus > Bathymodiolus septemdierum. The sequence goes on from OY726517.1 coordinate 132,157,209, forward strand.
CTGCTATTGTACTGTCCATGTTTATATTCATTGTTCCTGCTATTGTACTGTCCATGTTTATATTCATTGTTCCTGCTATTGTACTGTCCATGTTTATATTCATTGTTCCTGCTATTGTACTGTCCATGTTTATATTCATTGTTCCTGCTATTGTACTGTCCATGTTTATATTCATTGTTCCTGCTATTGTACTGTCCATGTGTTGTTATTAATATTTGTAATAGTCTCTGTGGTCTTTTTGAGTGCTAGCGAATCTGTACAGGTGTTTGTGGTGTTTATTAATATCTGTATTATCGTTGGGGATATAATTATCAGAGGATTGGAATCTCATTGAATGGTTTAACCCCGTTAAATGTCTATGCCTGTCCCAGTCGAGGATCTAAATTTCCAATGCTGTATGGCATGGTCTTTTGTTGTGTTCAATGTTTAGAAGTGAGAGGTGCTTAACTATTTTGTTGATATAGGTGAAAGTGTTGATCATCACTGTTTATACTCTCTTTTCATAATACGGCTACAAATGTTGAATATAAATTCATTTTAACTGAGCTAATCTCCCAATTATTCTATGCTATATACTATTATTGTTTTCTAATTAACTCTTATATCGGTGTTGTGTTATCTAAGCTGTATGGTGTACACCAATATTTAAACCTGAACAACATATTGTGTAATCAAGGCCATAGATGGTATATGTTCTTATTGAGAACACCAATATATATTTTACAAGAACATGATGTTGTGTTGTCCATACATAAATAGTATATATTAAGCAAAAGTAGCTGTCCCTTCATGACATATCCATTATTAGCACTTTTCTGATATTGATTAGTACCTTCTTGTTGGTTTAAGTCAAGGTTTAATGAAGTTCCCCTTATATAAACATCATATTAGCTAATCCATAGCACGCAGGGTATGTATGTTTGGATAAGAAACTGTTTCTTTTTTTGCGCGGGTTCTCGCTGTCTAAGGTTTTGTATGTTTTATGATTTTCAGATTACAATGCATCTTGGGAGCTTTCTGACATTTGATTGAAAGGGTTTGTGAAAAACATAAATAGAGCTTTAAACTATCAATTTCATTCACTACAGTAAATAAATTAATTTAGAAATTAGAGGCTGATGAAAAATCTGATTAATAACTATTTATCCTGGTGGTACCATCCACCCTTTAATTAATGTTTTCGGCAGTGACATGGTTTATAAGATATATATATTTTGCTTTGAAATTTACAGCTCTTAAATTATGTAATTATTACCAAGATTAAGATTCATCTCTCGTTGTCACCGGTCAACTTGGTCGACTGTGGTTGTCTAGCTTAGGCTCCTTGGTTTCCTTGATCCCAAAGATATTTAAATTATTTGTCTTTCCAATATTTTGCCTTTACTTCCTACCTGGTGAAGGTTATTCCGGAAACTTGTCGTGCGGTCTACAATAGATAGCTACGTACTTAATAAGCTTCAGTGCAACTTTAATGACATGACAGTACCTTGGTATTGATGTTGCATGTAGCTTTCTTAAAAGTGAAGTCTTTCAGATAGATTTCCTCAGCGTATTCAAGAAAATCAGGATTATTTATTGCTGCGGTATCGTCCATGCATTTCAGACCTCAACAATGATAAATAAATAAATAAGTTTGTGTTTTGAATGATTTTGTTGATGTTGAAGTTTCAATATGGATTCATAAGAGTAGAAAAAAACCGGAAACCAGGGGACAATAGAGGGAAAGTGAGAGGTAGTTATTCGTTTTGTTGGTATTGGTGGAACTGTTGATCATCACTGTTTAAACTTTCTTTTTTATTTCGTTTTTATTATATAGTAAAAAGGTATATCTAATTTGGTTTCTGGAATATCTTTAGGCTGCATGTAAATCAAAGAACCTAATCAGAATATCCAAAATCGGCTATGGTTATCCATGTATTGGTGAAGATTCTCCTTAGTTTTAACAAATCACATTATGTATACATTGTTTGTATATTTAGAATACATACCGCGGTAAATATTTGACAATTGATACGTTTTTTCTTGTGTTATTACAGTTATATCAAGATGAAGTTGTCTTGAACTCTGACCTAGTATAAATAAGGAATTTATTGAAGTATACATAAAACAAATTGGAATTTAAAATGAAATTATCATTTTTAAGTGTGCAGTGGAGTGTGAAAATTCGCCTCCGAAAAGTCAGGTTAAATCAAACACTGAAAGTCTGTATAATTGTGCTGAGAGTAATTATCTTTAACCAACAGGTTATACCTTCTCACTTAATCATGAACATCCAAGGTTCTTGTCATTGTGCTGTCAATGTTTATATTGAAATTATTTTTGTGACAGTGTGTTTACTTTTTGAGTGAAAGTGAGTTCAGGTTATTTTTGTTTTTTGTTTATATATCTGTTTACTTTTCGTGTTGGAGATCCAATTATGAAGAAGGGAAAATCGCATAGGTGGTTTCATTGTTAGTGTGCTCGCCTCGAGTGTGGCAGATCGCGTGTTCGAGCCCCGATTGGGCCAACCCAGAGACTATGAAATTGGTATATGTTGCATCTCCGCGATGAAGCACACATTAAGAATGAATAGCAGACTAGTTGGCTCGGAATCAGGATAATGTGTTTGAGTGGGGCGACATGTCTATTCGCGGGCTGTTGTTTCAGTGAGTTAGTACTATAAAAATCAAACTAAGCGTGTTGGTCTAGTACAATGCGGACCTCATCATCTCATTGAAAATTAACTTGTTATCGCCATGATATAGCTGAACAATTGCTGAGTAGGCGTTAAACAACAATCACTCACTCATGAAGGGAACTGTTGGGATTCCATTAATCAATCTGTTCAACGCCGCCTCATAGATGTGCCTGTCCCTATCCAAGATATGGATTTCAATCGGTATATGTCACGGTCTTTTTTTGTATTCAATAAAAAAAAATTAATTTGTTAGAATTTTGGTATGTTTCTCTTGATAGATGGAAAGTGATCTTTTTGGAAACCCTGAATTTGCTTTTAATAGATAGAGAAAATGAGGTATATTTTGATCATGGTCAAGGTATTCAAATATATTTTTACATAATGATTTAGACAATAAGAGTTTTTCTTTTTAATTTCATATAAAATTATGATTTTAAAGTTTTCTTTTGTGTTTTTTTTTTTTTTGGAAATGTTTGCCCGTAACATTCATGTCCTTCCTTATACCAAACAGCTACGTCTCCCTTACCATATCAAAACGGGATGTTTATTTTTTTTCATGTAAAATTATGATTTTACAGGTATTTTCGTTGTTGAAAACTTTGACCGTAACATTCATGCTCTTCCTTATATCAAGCAGCTACGTCTTCCTTACCATATCAAAACAGGATGTTTATTTTTTTTTCCTGTAAAATAATGATTTTACAGGTATTTTTTGTTGAAAACTTTGAACGTAACATGAATAACTATCTATGTCTTCGTTTCATTCATAATAATGACATAAATACCTGATGTGCGTCGTCTTAAACTGATGAAGGTGTAATATGCACGTCATGTTTAAAAAAAAAACTAAATATACACACAGATGTTATTGTTGCTATTTCCGCATTCATTTCTGAATTTTTCACAGTACAAAAAGAGGTCTATTTGTTCTTTTTAATTGTTTTGTCTCCTAATTATGAAGTACATAGCAAACATGACATTATTTAAATTTGTAATGTTTGAAAAAATAACTTAGGTAAATATAAACATAGATTTATACGGAAAAGCAATCTGTGGTTTTAATTTAATATACATCTGCTAGTACTTCATCATGTACAATTGTGCTATGTAATACATGTTATTGTATAAAAAAGAATACAACAATTAAAACATATTTGTGGTTTTATACGTAAATGAGAGCATACAGTGTGGACGTATATTACATGTAAAGTTTAATTAAAATATAAACGTACTCTAGCTGAAAGCTTACTATGGGCCGTCGTGATCGTATGGTAGTTGCATTTTTTAACTGCCTATGTAATCAGTGGCAGTGCATATCACCACTAACGTTGCGAGTTCGAACCACGCTCAGGCGATGTGTACTCAATACAACATTATGTGATATAGTTTGTCAGTGACTTACGGCAGGAGATTTTCTTTCGGTTTCCTCCACCAATAAAACTGACCACCACGATCTAACTGAAATATTGTTGAAAGAGATGTTAAACATCATAACCCAGGCGAGGATCCAGGGGGGAGGGGTGCACCCGGCGCGCCCCCCCCCCCTAAAATTGGAAAAAATATGATTTTTTTTGGCGTAAAATCGTGATTTTTCACACGAAATACCCAAACAAATTTCGCGCCTACCTCCGCTCGGCGCAATTTTTTTAAGTGCACCCCCCTAACTTGAAATCCTGGATTTTAAGACTTTCCTCCAAGGTCATTAATTGCTTTGAAAAATACGAGGTGGATATATGTACTTCTAACGGGGGGTATTGTCCTTGTCAATTATTTCCCTTTACAAGGAAGATTATAGTTTACCCAGAATATCCCGTCCATGCACATACAATAAGATGTTTTAACAACATAATACTACAAAGTGCAATAACGTTTTTTGTGATCATTTATTAGCATACCATACTTATTTTAGTGCATTAAGTACGCGGAAGAAATGCGTTTTATTTTTGCAACGTAATAAATGCTATAAAATGCATTAATGTTATTATTATTTTTTGCAGATATGCATATTACTTTTAATTTTAAGCAGAAGCAGAATTTCCATAGGTATTTCGGTAATAAATTTTGCTTAATATTTTTGTTGCAAAATTCCAAACTTTACTACAGATATTTTTCGACTATCTTTCTAAAGTTACAGACACAAGGAAAGCATTTGTAATGTGGAACCAAAAATAACGAAATTATTATACATCCATAGAGGTCTATTGAAATATGACTACTTAATAATTGCAAAAATTTGGATTATGTTTTTTCTATCAACTAACATATTCTTTTTTTTCTGAAAATATTTCTTGATAAAATTGTAAATAATAGATTTCTTAAATCACATGGGCATTATAATAAAATAATAAGTAGTCATATATTTTTCACAAGATAACATTATCACGTGAATAAACAGACAGGTAAAGATAACAACAAATCAAGGTGCTTTGATATAATCTGTACTGTGGTAATCGGGTTTGACTTTAGTTTAGTTCTTTCGCAACACAAAAATGAAAATTTTAGGAAGTTTCGTCTTAAATTGTGTGATTTTCACATTTATTTCTTATTTCACGAATGGATTTAATTTGGTTATTGTTCATACCAATGACGTACATGCTCACATTGAGCAAATGAATGCATATACATCCGGATGTAAAAAGACAGACGAGGCAAAAGGGAAATGTTACGGCGGAATATCTAGAAGAGTAACGAAAGTTAAAGAACTCCGCAGTCAATATGATAATGTAATTCTATTGGATGCCGGAGACCAATACCAAGGATCTTTATGGTTTAATATTTTCAAAGGTAGAGAAGCGGCACTGTTGATGAACAAATTGAAATATGATGCAATGGTGAGTTTTCTTGTAATATTTATTCTAATTGTATTTAAAAAGAGTGAGTGAGTGATTGTTGTTTGACGCCAACTCGGCAATTTTTCAGCTATATCATGTCGAGAACAAGTTAATTGTTAATGAGATGATGATGAGGTCCGCTTTGTACTAGACCAACACGCTTAGTTGGATTTTTATAGTACTAGTTCACTGCAACAACAGTCCGCAGATAAACATGTCGCACTACTCGGACACATTATCCGGAGGCAACCAGTCTTTCTCCTTTATGCTGCGTATTTAGAGGAGAAGCAACAAATACCAATGTTGCAGTCTTTGACTTGACCCGATTGGGGCTCGAACCCACGATGTACCGCACTAGAGGCGAGCATGCCACCCATTACACCACCGATGCGGTTGTTTATTTAAAAAGAATATTTACAAAGGCCAATATCTAACATACTCGTATTCGAGGTTTAACTACAGAGAAAATAATGCCATGTCCATCATGTTGCCGTTTACTAATAATTGGTTGTGGTGGCGCTTGCAATGATATCTATAGTTCATATTTCAAAATAAGCCACGGTGGTGTGATGATTAGCGTGCTCGCCTCGAGTTGAATAAATCTTTGGTTATATCCACAGTGTGGCAAAACCAAAGTTAGACTATACAATTGATCGTCATTTTTTGCTCTTTTCTCTGCTAATCAAACAACAATAATGTATAAGAGAAAAGACTGGTGAAAGGTCCTTGGACTGTTGTTTCAGTGAATTAAGACTATAAATTATCGCATCAAAAAGTAGTAAAAACGTAGATATCAAATTATGGAAGTAATATTTATACCACGGGTTTCAGAGTTAAACGGTCAACAATCGAACCCGTTTTAATTTATAAATGCGTTGTAATATGAAGCCATGCAATATCATATTAATCTCGTTGATTATTGCACGGCTCTCTGAGAGTAATACAACTACCTAGATTTAAAGTGCGCAATATCTCGTATCTGCGTGTATTATTTCATATTTCATAGCTGTTGTATACATTCTGGTATATAAACCATAAAAAGATCAAAGGAAAACAATGCATTCATGTTACAATCTATAATAAAGGAAGTGGAAGAAACGGTGATTTTGGACCACAAATTGTTGACACATTAAACAGCGTGGTATGTCTGGTAAATGCACATCTATGTGAGAACAAAACCACAAATATTGAATTATTCTTGTAATATTCCACAAATATTCATGAAAAAATAAAATAAATTTACATTCCTTGAATCCAAATATAACATATAGATATTCATTAGCTAAACATACATTACTCCGGTTTTCAAATAATCCATTTGGAAAATATATTGGACATAATTATGCAATAGTTTCACAAACACCAATATATACAGTCCGACCAAAGTTAAGCACAACCTGACTTGTTTCAATAATATCGTTTCTAATAATGAACTTATTTCAAATAGGTTTGCTGTTTTCGTTACCTGTATACACATACTTACTTACCTGTGAAACAGGTTATAGATCGATTTTTATTTATGTGTATATGACAGGGTGTGTAAAGTGCCACGTGTACTTTTCAACATTTGTGTTTGCGAACGAAAGCTGATTTTTTGTTTGCAGAGTTTTATGTTTCATTTTCTGTTGGTTTGGTATGGTGCGGCGAAAATTAACCATACCAGAAAGGTGGCAAGCTGTTGGCATGCATAACGGTGGTTTTAGCCATAGAAGGGTGGCAGACCACTTCAGGGTTAACCAGTCCATCATTGTACGACTGATGCAGCGTTTTCGTCAAACGGGGAATGATACTGACCGTCCACGTGCCGAGAGAGGACCGGCTCATATCCAGACGGGCGCGGCAACGGCCGTTCAGTACAGCTGGTGCACTTCGTGGTAATTTAGCGTTTGGAGGCCACATTAGCATACGCACTGTAATCAGACGCCTCCACCATCAGGCAATGCGAGCGCGACAACCCATAAAACGTCCACAGTTGACATTACGTCATCGCCATGCTCGACTTGACTGGTCACATGATCATTTGAGGTGGACTATTCGCACATGGAGACGGGTCCACTGGTCGTTTTTTGTTACGCCCTACCGACGGTCGTGGAAGGGTTTGGCGCCAACGAAACACTTCATTTCAGGACAACCACATTTTGGGCACAACTGCTTTTGGGGGTGGTGGTGTAACTGTCTGGGGTTGTTTTTCCTTTGACTGTAAATTGGACTTGTACGTTCTTGATGGTAATCGGACAAGCCAAAAATACCGTGACAATGTGCTCGCTCCACGCGTAGTCCCCCATTTCGACAATCATGCGTTGGCTGACAGGCAAATGTTCATGGACGACAACGCTAGGCCACATAGAACACGAATTGTACAACATTTGTTACAGCAAGAGGCTGTTCAGACAATTCCATGGCCTGTGATGTCGCCAGACATGAACCCTATAGTGCATGTATGGGACTGTATTGCCCGAAAAATTAACCAACGCAATCTAAAATGTCAAAATATTGACGAATTAAGAACAGCTATCTTACAGGAGTGCAACAGTTCCCCCCAAGAACGGCTTAGGCGTCTTGTGCGAAGCATGACGAGGAGTGTTATTACAGAACTTCACAATAAACGCGGTGGATATACTCGTTATTGATTTTTATGTCTTACACATACGCACAATAGATGCATTTAAAAGTTCTTAAAATCTGACGACTCTGCATTTTAATGCAATGTTAAAAACTTCCATCAAAGACAAACTGGTTTTTTACGTTTTTCCAGCGCCTGTTTTGAACCCCATTTTTGCCACGTCATAGTCACGTCTTTCAGGATGATAAATACTTCGTAGATTCGTAATTTTAGAGCCCTTGGTGTAGTCTTTTAAGAAGTGTAAGAAAAATGGTGATATCTATTTTATTGTTTTAACAGTATTGATGTAAAATAAATATATCGATAAAAATATAGGGTGGTGCTTAACTTTGGTCGGAGTGTATATTTTAAATTAATTCTCAGCCCTAAAGCTACATGTATGTACATTGTGTATCCTTCTGGAAAAAAATCCAAATATATTATCTAATTAAATTTACATAGACCTTAACATATCGACACTATGAAATGTAATCATTAGGAATACGATCATACGTGTTACATAAGTATCATAAAAATAAAATTATCTATGTTGTGAAGTTTAATATTGTCATTCATTGTTGTGATAATACATGTTATTGTCGTTTTGAGCAGAAACGAATCTGTGCAGGGTTCTTTTTGTATTGCCATTATATATACAGATATCAAAAGGAGAGGATTAGGATCCAATTAAGCGGTTTGATCCCGCCACATTTGTTATGCCTGTACCACGCCATGACCTGCATATACAAACTTATAATTACATGTATGTCGTGGTCTTCTTTGTGTTCAGTGAGTTGTGGTGAGAGATTTTTACGGTCGCGATTTTATCTCCCGATTACAATTCTTTTCTTTTTCCTCCCATAATGTTTACATTGGATATAAACCGGAAACAGGCGACCAATTGTGTGAAAGACGAAAGATATAACATTTCAACTAAGCAATCGTGCTTAGAGTGTATACTTACACTCGCATCCATGTTACATTGACACCATATTTAATAATTTTGTCAGAAGACTAAATTTATCCTTAGTATTCCGGTAAATTGATATGAAACGAAACAACACTAACCTTTAATGTTTGTATGTACTGCTCCTGGTTACTGTTTATATTTATGAAATAGCTAAATAAAGACGTTAATGATTTTTTCGGCCACACGCATGTGCGAAGTAAAGTATATCAGGAATTTTATCATTAAATTTTTAGCATAGTCAATGCAGGAAGTTATATTAGATTTAGATAAAACAATTATATCATTTTTATTTCATATTGCCTAAGTATGATTAGTGTAATGGCGAGTCTCTCCCGAAGACCATTAATTTCTTCATGTTAATAACACCGTAGATATCAAGTTTCGTACGCACGAGGCGTTTCTGGAATAAACTCATCAGGTATCGAAAGATAGCATGCTTAATAAATATTAATCAGATTCAAAGTAACATTTATTATTTCTTTATCCACAAGTGCAGAGATCGACGCCTGCCACCAGATTATCTTACTAAGCTTATTGACAGTAAATGCAACTACACTACGAATATTAAATTACCTAATAATATATTGTGCAAAATTAAGTTTTTCTTCAATATATTGATAATATAAAGCCGTGGAATTTCAGGTATAAAGGTACAGATGATTGATTGTTTTATATCATTGATTATATATCTAGTTACTAAGTTACTCAAATGGTGTATTGCTATTTAATTATTTAAACGATCTAGCACCGGAACATTGAATACCTGTCTTTACGTAGAGTTTATATATAGTGAGTGAGTGATTGTTGTTTTACGCCAACTCAGCAATTTTTTAGCTATATCATGGCGAGAAAAAGTTAATTGTCAATGAGATGGTGATGATGTCCGTACTAGAACATACAAGCTTAGTTGGACTTTTACAGTGCTAGTTCACTGAAACAACAGTCCGCGGACAAACATATCGACCCACTCGGACACATTATCTTGATTCCGAGCAAACCAATATTTCCTCTTTCTCCTTGATGCTTTGTGCTTAGCAGAGAGGCAACAAATACCAATTTTATAGTATTAGGTTTGACCTGAGCACTGCTCGAAACCACGATTTACCGGACTCGGAAGCGAGCACGCTAACCATTACACCACCGATTCGGTTGTGTTTATATGTACTTTATATTTGTCTTTGTATATGTGTGTTAGAGTTATCGATTTGACCTCTTTCTAAGAATGTTCTGTTGAATATTGAAACTGTTCCGATATATTGTTTTTCATTTTATGTCTCCAGAATTTAAACCACGATATAATTGAAATAGTGTTGAAAGTGGCGTTAAACACCATAAACCTAAACCCATCCAGAATTTAAACATGTTATTAGACACCAGGAATAAATTGATAGGGGGAACGATATAACTATATGTTCTTGATATACTTTGATTCGACATATATCACAAAGGTTAAATAAACAGGATATATAATTATTTACACTATGTAATTATTTACACTATGTAATTATTTACACTATGTAAAATAGATGATAAACACACTGCTGTAGTGTTTATGATGTAATTTATCCTTGAGGTGGGATTTTGTTTGTATTGTTGCATCCTGGTTTGGCTCAATTAATCAAATAAATATGTCAAACTTTATCAATTAGTGCAAATATAAACATTAGAGTTTTATTTAGGGTTAGGGTTATGCACTTTCAACAATATTTCAGAGTACCCGGAGAAAACCACCGACCTGACGTAAGTCATTGACAAACTTTATCACATAATGTTGTATCGAGTACATTTCGCTTGAGCGGGGTTTGCGAACGCGCAACGTTTGTGGTGATAGACACTGATAGCATAGGTAGTTATAAATCCAACTACTATACGATCACAACCACGACGGCCCTCGAGTTTTCTATAGCTAAACTGTTTATTACCAATTATTTATTCAAGCTGTTCAGATTATGTACATTGCGCTTTATATTTATCCTAAAACTCACTTTGCATAAATAGAAAGTTTTCAAAACTTGACATTTATTTACACATAAGTTAAAGATATTTTCCTATATATATCTACTGGAGAGGACGGTCGGTGGTCGTTATTAATTGGTGATTGTAAAAGGAAAACTCGTCCACAAATAAAACTTTTCTCACAACTTTTTTAATTTTACATATTGTAACATCATTAATGTACATACATTACAATTGAAACAAAATAAGTTTCCCGTTTCGGATATAACGGATTTCTTTTTCCGGCCTTGGGTTTCTTTTTCCGCCTTCCTACTCGTAAACATTAAAATTGGGATAGGGTCTAGGGAAGCTGTGAATTAATGTAAATTGTTTGACACTAAAGGAATAAGCAAAAATGTATACAATGAGGTTAAAAATAAGAATGGCGATACCTAATATAATAAGCATGACGTGTTTCTGGAATTACCTTCATCAGGTGCTCAAAGTCTTTTTTAAGTCAATAGATTAGAAAGTCAAATAATTCAAAAGTTGTTGCCAACAGGAAAAACAAAAGATCCTATAGAAGAAATTAAAAAAATCAACTATGGTTAGCTGTGCCTAAAACTTTCTACTCTGAAATGCAACCAGATTTGACCTAGCTTTACGAGATAGAAATGCTGAAAAGGCAGTCAAAAGGGACCAACGCGCAAAATCATATATATTTAGCTTAAACAAGATAGCTAAAATCGACTATGATTACCAGTGCCTGAGGGACATTGATTCTACTACTCTACTCTCATCCAATAACAGCTGTTTAACAGAAACAAGATGTAACCACAAATTATCAAATTATACCCCTAATAATAAACACACTCGATAATTGATTTACCAAAAACATTATGTTAACAGAAATAAATATTTATAAACATTGATGAGAATGGAATGCCATCAATTAAGCACAATTAACGTACAACGTTTATATTTTTCAGACATTTGGTAATCATGAATTTGATAACGGTGTAAGCGGCCTTGTCCCTTTTCTAGATAATATAACATTTCCCGTGATTAACTGTAATATAGATACCTCTAGAGAGCTACGATTACAGGGACGATTCAACAAGTCCGTTATCCTTGATGTCAATGGCGAAAAAATTGGTGTAGTCGGTTATATAACAGATGAGACTAGCTTCCTGTCTAATCCAGGTTTGTATGTGTTTGAGTTTTGAATTAAATACATAATCTGCTTATCAACCTAAAAAAGCAATTTCAGCTTAACAAAAAATGGCAATGCTATGAAAAAGATAGGCACCGGCTTCTTATGTAGATATAAATCGAACTACCACACGGTCACGATCAAGCCGGCCCCTAAAACTTATTGTACAACACTAACTTGATGCATGGAAAATCTAATTCGGATATACGGTATTATTTTAACAAAGGCAAAAGGGCTACACCAAACGCATCATACGATCAAGAAGGAATTCCATAAGGAATTTTGAGAGAGAAAAAAACTCATGAAAATCGTTTGCCCCTTTTGGCCCTTTTGTATCTCGGAAAAGGTACGAACTACAACAGATCTGTTCAAATACCACTGATAAGAATTTTATGAGGAATGGAAAAGAAATCATGTAATTGGACCTAAAATTAAACAAAATAGTTATCATTTTGCGCGTTGGTCCGTTTTGGCTACCTTTTCACCATTTTACTCTCGTAGTAAAGTATAAGATCTAGGTCAAATTTGGTTACATCGCAGAGCAGAAAATTTCATAAGGAATACAAAATGTGAACGTAAAATGAAAATTATTGGATTTTTGCTCATTTTGAGCTCCCCTTTTTGATCTTGGTAGCGATAAGAACAACACCAAATAGTTTGTCATACCACATAAGGAAGCCTACTTCACAAAAGGCATACTTCATAAAGAAAGTTTCGCAACAAATAAAAACGCAAATAACACAAATAAATAACTAAATTAGTTTTCCATCTTCTTTTATACGAGATTCCTTGGTGGTTAATTTACTTATGTTTGATATAGGTCTAAAACGTTCATTATATCATATATCACTGGTGTTATCAGTGTTTTAGAAGTGACAATGTCCTTAATGTACTGCCAATAATTGCCGAAGGGAGGAATTTCCGTCTATGAGATTAAATTTTGTTTATGCACATGGCTTAGATATTATTGTGGTTCGATTTTTTCATATTTTTTATATTGTCTTTCTTATTATATATATATTTTTTAAATTTCTTTAGTTACCCAGGGTATTTTTTGTTTTGTTTTATTTTTATTTCCTTTTCGTTTTGCCACTTGTGGGATATGCTGTTTAACTAGTTGGTTCATGGTTGATGTGTAAACAGAAGCTGGAAGGCATGAAGTTCCTGGTCCATTAGTGGAACCCGTAGTGTTACTATCATAGGAGCTTATTTATTTTCTTTTTTACCTATACTGAATTATACAAATAGCAAAATAATATATTAGAAATTTTTAAAATCTATTTATCATATACTTAGTACTAAATAAAGGAAATTTGCATATATTATACTGAAAGAACATTACGACTGTATTTGTCTGCCGTGACTGAAATCGATATCATCACCCCTTTATCATACCCCTTAACATGATATTGATCACGTGACTAAAGGTTCATAATACAGAACAAGACTTTCTCATGTTTAAGTATATGATAAACATAATATGATATGGCTCTTTCCGTATCACATCCCTTATCAACCCTCGACCAATATCATCCCTCGAGCTGAAGCTCTCGGGATGATATTGGTCTCTCGGGTTGATACGGGATGTGATACGGAAAGAGACATATAATATTCTCTATATAATAAATATAGTATAGCTAATCGTAGATTTTGAATATCAAAATAAGACCACAAGTGACCGAAGTACGCTTAGGGATTAAACGAGTGGGCGGAACTCGAGTTTAATCGTTAATGCGTATTCGGTCACGAGTGGTCTTATTTTGATATTCAAAATGTATGACTTAGTTATACTGTTTATTATATAGATAGGTGTGAATTATGAGGATTTATTCGTGAAATAAATTCCGGTATTTCACATGTGAAATATCAGTTTTTCCCGCCGGAACTACTTTTGCAAAACTATAAGTGTGGTGGTTACGTCCCTTGTTGTGTTACGGTGAATACACATGCGATTGTAAATTAAACAAATTCCGCGAAATGTTATTGACGACTTTGACGTATAACCAACATGACGTCATTGACGCCATATGAAGACTTCCAGTTTGAAACGTAAAGATTAGACGTTATTTGGCTTCGTATACGCTTCAATTGTGATCTAATTTGACTAAAATAAGCTTTAATGGTAAACATTTTAATTATTATTGGGCACTGTTGTAAATATTAAAAATAGGATTTCACATTTTCAAGATGGCAGATCCTTCCAGCTGAGCCATGTAGTATCATTGCTCGTAGATTCATACGCGTGCAATGAAATATACAAATAACAAAAATAATATATAAGAAATTGTGAAAGTCTATATAATAAACAGTATAACTAAATCATACATTTTGAATATCAAAATAAGACCACTTGTGACCGAATACGCATTAACGATTAAACTCGTGGACGGAACAAGTTCCGCCCACTCGTTTAATCCTTGTGCGTACTTCGGTCACTCGTGGTCTTATTTTGATATTCAAAATCTACGATTAGTTATACTATATTTATTATATAGACTTTCAAAATTTCTGATATATTATTTTTGTTATTTGTTTATTTCATTCCACGCGTGTGAATCTACGAGCAATGATACTAAGGGGTTCAGTTGGAAGGGTCTGCCATCTTGAAGATGTGAAATTCTACATGTCATATTTACAACAATGCACAAAAATAATTAAAATGCTTACCTTGAAAACTTATTTTAGTTAAATTTGATCAAAATTTAAGCGTACAGGAAGCCAAATAACGTCTAATCTTTACGTTTCAAACTGGAAGTCTTCATATGACATCAATGACGTCATGTTGGTTATGTGCCAAAGTCGACAATGACATTTCGCGGAATTTTTTCAGTTTACAATCGTATTAAACTGACGAGTTATGTCCCCTAGCTCGTACCTCGGCTTTATATCCATTAGATTGAGACAGCCAATTGTCAGTCTAACAATCGTATGTGTATTCAATGTAGCACAACAAGGGACGTAATCACCACACATATAGCTATGTAAAAGTAGTTCCGACGGGAAAAAACTGATATTTTCACATGTGAAAATACAGGAATTTATTTCACGAATAAAATTCCTATAATTCACACCTATCTATAACTAAATCATACATTTTGAATATCAAAATAAGACCACTCGTAACCGAATACGCATTAACGATTAAACTCGTGGTCGTTTAATCCTTATGCGTCCTTCGGTCACTCGTGGTCTTATTTTGATATTCAAAATCTACGAATAGGTATACTATATGTATTCAAAAATTTCATAAAATTTCAAATTTTTCAATTTCAAAATTTTAGTTTTCATAAAATTTCATAATTTTAATATTTAGATAATAATATTGAAAAACATATGCAATATAAAAATGAAGTACTTTTTACTCTCTCAATATGCTATATATTGACCTATGGTCCATATATAACATATTGACCTCGTAAAAAATCCATAATTGATAAGTATTGCACGGATGTTACTAATTATAGTAACACCCATGCAATATATAAAAAGGTCAAATTTCAAGCATTTTTCAAATTTTCTAAAAATTTCAAAAATTTCCAAAAATTTCAAAAATTTCAAAAAAATTCAAAATTTTCATAAAATTTCAAAACTCTCAAAAATTTCTTTAAGATTTCAAAATTTTCAAAAAATTTCAAAATGATAAAATTTTCAAAGCGTTATTAAATCTAATATGACGTCTATAAAACGGCACAATGTGACTCCCGCTGTGAAATTACCGTGACGACCAAGTGTAAACAAACAAAACACCGGCATATAACGTATTTTTAAAGTCCTTAAAATAAAAATTCCCCCTCAGTTATAAATAAATATTCTGTAACTAAGTATTTTTTGATCATTTGTTTTGAAAATTTACATTTGGGGATCCCCAGTGGCAGTACGCACACATACATTCCATTGATATGTGTCGGACAAAATGCACTAACCTTGTTTTTCTACGTATACATTGATAACTAGACGGTGATGTAATTAAGTTACTGATATTTTCCAATTTGATGGCATTTTGAATTTTGCTACTCAAACAAGTAAAATGCTCACAAAATCGTATAATAAATCAGTAACCAGCTTGTGTCAATCAGCGTCCCTTGTAAACAACGTCACAGGATGACGATATATTACAAAAGTCAAAGCCGATAGATGGTTGTCTTAAGTATTTATTCCGGAATTTTTTTATGTCAACAATACAAGCTTTTTTTTTCATTGTCATTTTTTTTTTATTTCATATCTAACAATAATATAGACGATTATTAACAACTGTTCAAGTGTTCGATATTATGTTTGACAACTCCGCTCCGCCATCTTGTTAGCGCAAGAAATGATGAACGAATGAACTCCGACTTTTTTTTTAATATTTTTACGCAGGAATTATTCAATCGAATCTATGTTGGAAAATACACAATAAATATGTTTTTCATGTTAACATCCATATCTTTGTTTTAAAATAACTCGTTCAAATACAAATAATTCAAAATCAATTCAAAATTTCCGAAGGAGGTAAATGGAACAGCCACCAAATGCCGTGTGTATGCAGTTCACGAATGGTTAAAAATTACCGTATTTGTCCTATCAGAATCGAAATAATTCATGGCAGGCATAGAGTTGTGCAAATTTACACATGGGCTGTGCCTTTATATTCTTAGATTTTAATTCGAATATTGAAACCCAGCCGATGTGTATATTTGCACAACTCTATGCCTGCCATGAATTATTTCTTAAATATATCGGGTAGTAAAGATCAAAGGAAACTGTAACAAATTATCGATAAATCCATTTTTTTTCGCTCGACAAGGATTATCAGGTCCATATCAGATTCGCTCTTCGAGCTCGTCTGATATGGACCTGATAATCCTTGTCTTGCGAAAAAAGATACTAATAATTAATATTTATCTAACATTATATACGTTTTCCTTTGAAATTAACGAAAGTCGCCTGTCTGATACAAGGTGTTTGATACAAGATGTTGTATCACCACACTGTGTTGATAAAAGAATGGCGTGACGTTGCACGAGACGTTCTCTGTCGAACTACTTTGACATGGCGTCATACCATTGGAAAGTGAGACAAAACACAGTAACCTTAAGTTGGTGAATGAACAGAAAAAATAACGTGACGTCATACACAAAATGTAGTATCCCTCAGAGTATTGTACACATTTTAATTCAACCCTTGCTATTTCTTTAAAATTCGTTTTTATTGAAATGTTAGATAAACTTATTACATACATAGTGTGGTGGTACAAGACTGTGCATCAGGTCTTGTCTGTTGCGTGAACTAACCGCATCACAACTCGTCGCTATGGTGACTCGTAGTGATACTGGTTCACACAACAGACTCGACCTGATACAACGTCTTGTACCACCACACTATGCATGTAATGGGTATTTATCGGTAATATGCTACAGTTTCCTTTGATCTTTACTACCAGATAAATTTAGTAACAACGTTCAGTTGATCACCGACTCGTGATATTAGAAATAATCAGCTGTTGGTCATTTGTCATGCGCGGTCCAACGTGACGTCACTAAACCTTTCATTAAAAAAAAAGGTCAAAACACAACAAATAAATCACAAAGCTGTGTTAAAATTGTGAAATTACCGATAAAAAAATTATTAGTTTTAGAAAAAAAGTCAATATACAACAAAAAAATCACAAAGCTGTATTAAAATTGTAAAATTACCAATAACAAAATTATTAGTATTTTTTTTCGCTCGAAAATTCGCTCTTCGAGCTCATAAGGGGTGCGGTCAACATCGTAGCTGCTAGGTTGAGTTACGTTGAAAAATCCTATTGCACGGAAAGCTAGCCTAGCCGCTACATAGCTCTAGCTAGCTTAAAAAATGTCTGCTAGCTTCTGAATCCAAGATGGCGGCTAGAACTAAATTTAATTTCATAAGGTAAAAATAGTGGCATTGCAGGAAGTGACTTTTAATACGGATGATAATTTACTAAGGTAACTAGACAAATGCGATTAGCTAAAATGTTCCAAGAAATTATTCTTTATGATTGGCGCCATATTTGTTTGCACTGCTACGTAGCTAATCGTTCAATAACGCCATGCCTAGTTTACCTAGCAGCTAGGCTAGCTGCTACGATATTGAACGCGGCCCTGATATGGAACTGATAATCCTTGTCTTGCGAAAAAATACTAATAATTAATATTTATTGCTATTTTGTTTATTTTCCCTTTGATGTTTAAAACCAATATATTCATATCACGTAAGCGCCGAGATGATTCCAATTATCGCTAAGCGTTGTCAAGGACGCACGTAGTATTATCGCTGTTTTCTAATATGACGCTATAATGACGTCACATTACCAAATCCCCGATAATAAGTGATTAACGATATAAAATATTAATTGTGTTTAAAAAAATGTGAGTATATCAACAACAATTATTTAATTATGAATACAAAATAGCGATAGAATAATTAAAGATGTTTTTTAAAACTCGAGGACGTTTCTCATTCATCTCTCATCTCAGGGCGTCGCCCCTCGATAAGAGATGACTGAGAAAAGCCCTCTCGTTTTAAAAAAAACATCGTTAGTCACTTATTATAGACCTAAAAATATATATCGACCTCTGACTTCGTCCTCTGTCCATATACATTTATAGGTCTATAAATCCATGTATTGACGTCAATGCTATATTTGTATAGGATCCATACAAAATAAAATTCAGATAAAACAGACGTTTGTTGTTTTTTTTTAATTCATATTATTATGATACACGCATATCAGAAACATCTCGCATAGGGTCATGTCAGAAGTAATATCTTCAACCGACCACTCCGGTTTCCCCCCACCAATAAAACTGACCGCCACCATATAACTGAAATATTGTTGAAAGTGGTGATTATCGCCATAACCATTACCGTATTTCAGAAATCTCCCACATGGCTGTTAAAGACGTATTACGCCCAGATTGTACATACGGTATGCGGATGTCATGTTATGCAAAACAGTTGTATAAATCATAGAGACAAACAATTGGAAGCTTTGGCAACAGAGATTATTTGCACAGATTTCTGTTTTTCTACGTCAGCGTTGACCTAATTTTATAATCTCGATTCTCTGTGCATGTTATTTTAGATCTCTTATCTGCCCTGTTTTAATTACGATTGGTTTTAAAGTACAAATGTACAATGATAAAAAAAAAAACAGAAGGAAGTTAACACAGGGATAGTCAATAATTCCAATATCAAGGAAACGTTAAACTACGTATCACCTGAAATTATTTAACGCAAAAAAGATCATGATATATGCCGATTGAAATGTATGTCCTTGATTTGGACAAGCACAAATACATGGCGGGGTTAAACATATTCTTTATGATTAGGTTTGTTTTAATCAATGCATCATATAAGATGTAATAGATATAATCGATAAGCTATAGATATATACAACGGACATTTCAATAAACTCTATGGTCAATTCAAATCAATTCCTATTGGTAAGCATTTATTTAGTAGGTTATTGATATTCTGTAAACGTTTGTGTCTTATTTTTGTTACTCTTCTTAGAAATAGTTTTCCAAAGAAATCAATCTTCTATAATAAAACTATTGAGTTTCAAAAAACAATGTATTGCCCTCGCCTCAATTAATAAAACTGTTTTTCCAAAACAAATCCCGCTTATTCGGTCTAAAATATTTCTTCGTATCACATATACATTACATGAATAAGCTTTGCGTTGGCAGTCCGTTCTCACGATAAGCACTAGTCCTCCCACCCAAGACCAGTAAAACTTTGTTCGGACCAGTATATTTTTCAGTTTTTATTTTGAACTATATACAAGTATATACAATACTTGTGCATTGTCGAAGCATATAGGAAATATGTGAATGAGGCTTAGAAACGGGGGAAAAGCACACAAATACATGACCTCTTATTTTCCTGACTTGATACAGGTGATACTATTAGCACACAAATACATGACCTCTCATTTTTCTGACTTGATACAGGCATTTCAATAAACTGTGGCTGGGTTAAACTAGTTATTTAATTACCACAATCTCCACCTCTTTAAGCTAAAATTCACTTCGTGAGTAAGATTTGGCGATTTTGACTATACTCTTTAGGCCAAAGAGTTTTAATTTATGTTGCTCTCCAATCTTTTCACGTAGTTCTAAGGTTAACCAAGTAATGCGTTGCGCGCACTAATTTGCCGACAAATACGTATCTTCGGTTTTGAATATTGAAGTTACATAAGTGATGAAAGCACAATACCAATGTCACATGGAAATTCATTTAACAAATGTTATGAAAACGAAACCTTTAAATGTCAGAGTTAATCAAAATAACAAAACTGAATACATCGTAAAGTATTATTCTGTACAAAACACTATAAAATGCATCCAGATTGTAAAGCGAAATGGTGGTCCTATTAAGTGCTTGTTAACATGGCGTAGCACGACCCTTTCATTTCCAGTTCACGTGAAAGTGCATGCACACTGATGGAAATAAACGATGCTTTTACACTATTTTATATCATTTTTTTTATTTTTACGAGAGTATAATTATATTATCCGCAGCTTCCTTACACATCAATAGTTTTAAGTTATTTTTACAAAATACCTCACTCTTCCGCATAATCTTATTGATATGATTGCATTTGTTTCAAGACATGATATATAAACATGCTATGCCGATGTTTGTGTTTATAGAATAAACACTTCTAATGCTTAAGGGATATGGCTTTCTTTTGAAATCACATAACTCAGATTAAAGAAGGTGAGGGTTAGTAACATCAATGATGTTTGAAACATCTAGCTGAGGTAATCATGAGAGGAGTTCCATTCATGATATTGGAAGACAACTTAATTCGTAATACATTGCACTAGAAGACACCTAGCTGAGGTTAAGGATAAGAAGGTTTTCATTCTTTGTTTGAAAACACCTAGCTATTCCAACCGTGATGAATTACAGATAAAAACTGTGATTGATCACGATTTGAAAGATCTGGATGATTGGTCAAAGAAATGTTTGATGACTTTTAACCCAGATAAAACAGAAATTATGCTATTTTCAAATACGGATATTCCAGAATTCAATTTTACATTTAATGGAAGAACTATTCCTATTACAAATTCTCACAAACATTTGGGAGTTACATTTAGCAGCGATGCTAAATGGAATATGCATGTTGAAAATATATTGTTGAGTAGTTACAAACACCTGAATGTTCTTCGAAAGTTAAAATATAAACTTTCACGGAAAAATCTAGAGAAATTACCAATTTTTTAATATGCTTGTAAAGTATGGGATAATTGTGGGGTAGGGAATTCTAATAAATTTGACCATTTGCAACTTGAGGTTGCTAGAATCGTTACTGGTCTTCCAATATTTGCTAGTTCAATTTTAATTTATAAAGAGTTATGCTGGGAATCATTGGCAGAAAGAAGAAAAAGGAGAAAATTACAAATGTTTTATAATATACAAAATAATGCACCCATGTATCTTTGTGACTTAATTCCACCATCAATTCAAAGTACAACCGTTTATCCATTGCGTAATGGAAGTGATATTATAATGCCATTTTGTAGACTATCGAATACTTATGATTAATTTATTCCTTCAACTATACGTCAATGGAATAGCTTAGATCCATCTCTTCGAAATGTGGATTCTATTGCAAAATTTAAAGCTGAATTAAGAAAGCGGAAAGATATTAGCCAAGTTCCTAAACATTACGAAATTGGACCTTGAAAACTTAATATTATTTTAATCCAGCTTCGATGTTTTGCTTCTTTTTTAAATTACGATTTGTTCCAAGTAAATATATTCTCAGATCCGTCTTGTTGTGATGCTAATCGCGAAGCATCCTATCATTTCTTCTTCGATTGTTCCCATTATTCAAATATAAGACATACATTGTTTCAAAATCTCAACTGGCTACCTAATTATTGTGCTTTAGACCTTACACTTTTGACCTGTGGTAATCCTACGCTCCCGTATGAGCAGAACGAAATTATTGTTAAGCATGTGTTTGAATATATAAAGAGGTCTGAAAGGTTTCTTGTTGTCTAGTTGTTCACCAAAACAACAATCGCACACATCATCACCACTAACCCTCTCTCTCATTCCTTTCTTCATTCTCTGTTTTTGTTCAATCTACACATATTAATGTAAAAATATTTATATACATGCATGCTCTATCAAATAATGTTGTAACTTATTGTATATAGGAGAAGACTTCATAAGTTTGTTTAACTTGTGTCTTATCCTTTTTGCACATTTGAGCAAATAAAATATGTTTAAACTAAGCTAAACTAAACACCTAGCTGAAGTTGGAGATGGGATAGTTTTCATGCTTTATGTTTGAAGACAGCTTAATTCATGATTTTAGAAGATGCTTAGTTGAGGTTAAAGTAGGGTTTTCATTCTTTATGTTTGAAAATATCTAGATGAGGTTATGATGAGAGGAGTTCCATTCCATGACAATGAAAGACACCTAGCTGAGGTTAGGGAGATGAAGGTTTACATTCTTTATTATTTGAAAACACCTAACCGAGCTTGGAGATGGGAGAGTTTTCATTTGATATGTTGGACGACTCATAGTTATTGATGAGGGTGGGTGGGTTGTCAAGAAGACACCTAGCTGAGGTTAAGAATAGGAGGGTTTTCATTCTTTTGTTTAAGCACACATAGCTGAGGTTAGAGATGGCAGAGTTTTCATTTAATATGTTAGAAGACTCATAGTTAGGATGAGGGTGGATGGGTTGTTATTAATTGTGTTAGAAGTTTTGAATGTCACAAAGAAAAGGAAAAGACCTTGGACAAAATGAGCAGGGTTAGAAAATTGTCCTTACAACGGATAAAAAACGATCACTTCGAATTCAAACAAAGTGTATTGATAATTAGGAGCTGTTGCAAGTTTTCCTTCATCCTCCACCAGTAAAACTGACCGCCACGATATAGCTGAAATATTGTTGAAAGTGGCGTTAAACACCATAAACCAAGAATTGATAATAATCCAAATAGCTTAGGATGTATCAATATGGCGGTCGTAGATAAATGATATTGAATACCATGCGCAAATGTTGCATAGATTAAATTGCAACCAATCAAAATGAAGATTATCCCAGAAAACAAGCCAAATGTGTTTCAATTGTGTCGTATTTGAATCCAGATCGTTGCTTTACTCGTACATCGAATGTTAATTGATTCTGCACAGCACAGTACTCCTGTCAAAAGATTATTGCTTTTAATTTGTAGTGTGACGACAACAAATGACCTCAATGATCTGGTACATGTTTCATGTAGAGTACAATTAACCACAAACTAAAATACAATGAATTTGAAAGAATCATAGATTATTACATAGCATTTTCCATATTGGCCCTGGTATTAGCCCGAGACTCCCATATCAAGCCCGACAGCGAAGCTGGAGGGCTGATATGGGTCGAAGGCTAATACCAGGGACAATATGGAAAATGCCATGTAATGATCTATTTATCACATATTTTCATAATGAATATTACATTTTAATATTCAACATATTTATATCACAGATATATCATATTAATCAAATTTTTGACAAAAATCCAACAAATTTAACAAATTAACATGCAAAAATGTATATGTAACCAGTTTACTTCTCTGAGCCATAAATATTTATTGTTACGTTACCAATGGATGCATATGGTAAAATTGAAAATCTAGAGCTGTTTCCACTGTTAATTTTGACATTTGTTTCTCCAATATTATATTTAAAATTTTCAATTGTTTGAACAAAATTATCTAAGTCTATATTGTTAAATATGTAATCATCATTAGGAAACTCTGACTGGTCTTCATTCATGTCAATATGAGGAGTAGGATTATTTACAGATCTACTAGTATTAGTTTCTGATAATATTTTCATGTCACTTTTAGTTTTCATTTTTGTGTTATTGTTTTTCATTGCATCAATAAATCTACTCGTGTCATCACTGGAAACGTGCAGAAATCTGACATCGTCTGTTGCGTCGCCGGATGCCATCTTTGTTTACCTATTTTGACAGTTCACCGGAAGTTGAATTTCGGGGGTACAATACGGGTTTATGAGGGCAAATACGGATAGTTTAGGGCAAATACGGATATTTGTTCCGAGGGCAAGTAACAAGCACTGACTTCCGGCTATTATTGGACATGCAAACACGAACATATTGCAACAAAATATGTGATAAAGCAGTATATTACGAATTTAGTTTGTTACACATATATTCATTGGTTCTTCAGCCCTGAATGTCAGCATATATTCGGAAAACAGACGGGGTATATATTTCAGTCCCCAAAAACGATTAAAACATGGACGACAAAACATTAGGCTTCACTGAATCAATGGTATAATACGGGATAATAAATGTATTTTTACCAAATTAAATGCTGTTTTTATACTCAAAACGGCTGCATGAACAAAACAATATTACAACGGTTAATTCTGTCACAAATACCTGATCGATTCAGCAAACTCCTATGTTCCACGGCTGTACCATAGCAAATAAACAAAACGTTGAGCCTTGAAAACTTTCGACGTCATGGGGCCACACCAAGGTTTTATTTACATGTAGTTAATATTTAAATTATTGAAACTGTTTCGCAAACCTGTTGTTTTGTTATGTGATATATTAATGTTATATTTATAAAGTTTATAAAATTTACTACATATGAAACTGTATTGATTTAGAAATTTAGTACAGTATTTTCCTTCATGAGACACCTTATACATGAAATATGACGTGACACATATGTTGACGTCATTGAAGAATGACGTCAAAGGTACGGACATCTAGAGATATGAAAAATGAAAATAAAAGAGGCAAATTTATTTAATACAGTTGGATGTTGTATTTAAAAAAAAAGGTTGAATCCGTAATATATCTGTTATTCAGCTATCAGACAGGGTATATAATGTGACATTCCCGGCTTATGATATATATTTCCTTCGGCTGCGCCTCAGGGAATATAGATCCTAAGCCGGGAATGTCACATTATATACCCTGTCTGATAGCTGAATAACATATAATATATCAATTTATTATATTAAATATATTTTATATTTTAAGGCGAAACTCTGACATTTAATCCTGTCGTTGAAGCAGTTCGTAGAGAAGTTAATTCACTTAAAAACCAGGGCATCAAGATCATTATAGGATTGGGCCATTATGGATATGGAAACGATAAAAAGTTAGCAGCAGCGGTAGATGGTCTGGACGTCATCGTGGGAGGACATACCCATTCCTTCCTGTATACTGGTGAGAATACCGTAGTAACATTTAAAAATGGACAATCAAGACACACTGGCAACATAGGGTACACAAGACGAAGTCAAACAAAGCAATAACACAGCACAATAGGTTTTACACACCATTAGTACTATACTCAAACAAACACAAATAACGTATATAAGGGTAATAACAAAATTACCGAACTCCGAACAATCTTCCAAAGGGAAAGTCAAAACTCATAAGTATATAAACAGACAAAATCAGTCAACAACCTGAAAACTATGAAAACCGTAATGAGACATGAGCCCTACTACAAACAACTGGAGGTAAAAACGAACCGAACATCGTTTGTATACGGAAATAGGTGCGGACATCACAACACGGAACTCAGAACGTAAAGACACATAATAGGACAAAAACACTAAAAAGATGAGCATTAAGAGTATTAACCCTAAACATGTGAGATCATATGACTATGTAAGGAAAGTTTAAGAATACCAAAGTAGTAATCAGAAGCCGAATATCGAAGGACAGACAAAATACTGGGGGGAAAAAAGACAGAAGGATAAACAATGATCTACCAACAATAACTCAGAAAATTAAACTCGTGGCTGCTAATAATGATTTGGAGTTTTTGTTTATTTGACAAGACCTTGTCATGTTGAGATAATGCTGGTTATAAATAGGCTTTTAATCAGTATTGTACTTATAACATACATCCATGAAAATTGACCACATAGCTTCAATATTGATATTTCTAACAGGTAAAAGTCGTTTCTGTGGATATATTGATATTACAAAATTTCGTTCGTTCGCCGTTTTGTGTGTCCTGGACAACTCGAATATTTCGAAATCGAATTCAATAATTAATCAATCCTGTTGACTTACAGGTATTATTTCCTAATATTGTGTGTACATATTTAAAATATATATCTGATGGCAAGAGCACGATATATTTGATGTTTGACAGAAAGAAACAAGCACACTTACATTTTCTCCTACTTAATATCAGAGTTACAACTTTACAGATACGTATATAGAATCACTTATTTTCCTTTTAAGCCAAATTAGTGATAATATTTCCCCTTCTAATGATGTGCAATGACTACTAAATAATGTTTATCTTGGTCATTATTGAGATACCGTTTTCGATGTAGTGTTTTGTGGATGATATTTGTTTTACCCTTTTCATTTCTGTAATGACATTGTCTGTCCTTCTTGATCTACCCTATGGTACCATTTCTGTAATGACATTGTCTGTCCTTCTTGATCTACCCTATGGTACCATTTCTGTAATGATATTGTCTGTCCTTCTTGATCTACCCTATGGTATCATCAAACTGTTCTTATAATACACAGAAAACTAATAAATGACAGTAAAATATAATAGATTGAAATATCACAAAACGTAGCTCTGGCCAAATGCATAGGGAGTATTCCATACATTTTATTCAATTTGTTTGTATAACTTGTTTGATCTTCAGCATGATGTCATCGCAAAACTACAATTGTTATGGTGTCACTACAGTTCAGAATATGTGCCGTTATTGGAGCAGGAGATACAAAACATTCCTAAACATAGTATCACATCCAATTTTCGTGATCGTTCGTATTGCCGTCACTTTTATTTTGCTGATAAGTTTGTACAATAATGTTTCGTTGTATCTGGCCGATCCCCTCACTAGAATACCTCACTAGAATACCTCTTTCGACATAGCTACTCTGCATTAGGTTTTTAGTTTTAATGGATGTTAGACCCACTGGTGAAAATATACACTTTACATTTGATTTCTGCCTGGGCGTACTCTGCCGATTTAAGTTCCTTTAACAGAACTGTGTTGTGTTAAGATACACTGTTGATGTTACGTTTTATTCAAGATTGAGGTATGATGACAGGTGCATTAAAATATGCAAATATTTGCCATTCCCAAAATTATGTTGACAAAAACATCAACATATTTATTTCATATTTTGAAAGAAACGAAAACAACGAAACACATGTATGCAATGTGCAAGATATTGCTGTCCAAAACTTATGTGAATTATCAAAGCATGAATCGGTTTAATTTTCTTCAGCTAAGCTTGCAACAATTTGCCAGTCAATTTAAATAGCGTTCCAATGCACTTCTATTTTCAAGACTTATCAACCATTTATTATAGTTTTTATTGATTTGATAGAGCAATGCTATTCAACCTTTGTGGTGTTGTGAAATTGGTTATTAGAGATATAATACAATATATGTACATTGTCGGAAAATATAACATTCACTTGTGCTGGCTTTAGAAACAGACAGAGAAGCGAGTCTGTGGTGAGCCTTTGTCCTGTTTCACAACGACAACAGATGAATGTTATATTTTCCGAAAATGCTCATGTATTGTGTTTATCCTGCAATTCAAAAAACTGCATAATGCAACAGCAAAATTTTACTAAAAGAACAGAAACAAGCGCCCTTCCAATCATAATCAATGGTGTCCTCTTTTCAAGTCCGCGC
The DNA here is from genome assembly GCA_963383655.1 of Bathymodiolus septemdierum. NCBI lineage: Eukaryota > Metazoa > Mollusca > Bivalvia > Mytilida > Modiolidae > Bathymodiolus > Bathymodiolus septemdierum. The sequence continues at coordinate 132,185,134 of OY726517.1, forward strand.
AGTACCGTTCGCTCTATGCGAATCCGGTGTTACATATGTTTGTTTACTAGACGAATAAAGCACACATAAAAATGTTTGTATACCTTTATTGTACGGTAAACGATTGATTGCAAGATAATATTATAATCTGCATTGATATCAATTGACATATTATTTGTACTTTTAGGATTTAACAATATTTTATCTGGTTTTATAATGACGGGATTTAAAGCCACTTTCGACTATACTAGTATATAATTTTATATCGTTGTGGTAAGTCAAATCAGTGAAAGAAATCGGAGTACCAAGAGAAACTACCAATCTTACCGCAAGCCCATGACCAACTATATCACACAAAGTTGTATCGGGTACACCTTGAAATTGGGCAAGAATCACGCTTATATCTTTATTGTTGATTACTCTAACTGAATCACATGTAACTCTATTTAAAGAAAGAATTTAGAAGTGCTATTAATATTATAATTGTAATAAGGATATTAGTAATAAAATATTCAGATTTCCAGAATTATTTATTACATCAAAAGCTATTTGTAGGCAAACAACCATCAACTGACGTTTCTGAAGGGCCTTATCCAACCATCATAACAAATAAAGGTCGTGATGTGTTGGTGACACAGGCATTCTGGGCAGGGAAATATCTAGGATTCCTTAATGTGACCTTCAATGATGACGGAGACGTTTCTAGTTGGAATGGCGACCCGATACTTCTGGACAACTCGACTGCACAAGGTACGAATCTACTATTAAAACGATAGTGTATAATAATGTGACAACCATTAATCAGTAATTTTGTCAATTAATTATCTACAACCGACTTACCTTTTGAAGACGTTAAAAACACACACACACACACACCAAAAGATATACATGCCATCATGGTAGCCATTGATTACCATGAGGTGGTCAAGTTATTCATTGCTGACCGTTTAGGTGGTTGCAGCTTTTTTGCTTCATTGGAGGAGTACGTGAATGACGATTTCCTGAACCTTGTGGCAGCTACAGTATATCATGACGAGAACAAGATAAATTCGGTGAGATGATTACGTCTGCTTTGTACTAGATCCATAAGAAGTATATTTATAATTCTAGCTTACTGAGAAAAAAACAGTCTGTGGGTAGAAATGTCGTTCCACTCAGACACATTATTCTGCTCTTTCTTTATTTGATGAAGCTTTGCTTAGCGAAGAAGCAGTATATACATGATATACTAAACTTCCTACAATAAAATGTATTTAAACGGCAGAATATTAATTCAACAAATTGATAAATATATATATTTAGTACATAACATATAGAAATAGTAAATGTTCATTGGTTGTTAGATAGGCACTATATTTCAACAGTATAGTTCATTTCTTGACTACAGGAGACTATACCTCGCAACAGGCACTATGCTAAAACGACCATTCTTCCCGCGGGACTATACCTAATTTCCTGCGAATTGACGTGATGAATTTTCAATAAAAGTTACTTCCCTTGATAAGACGCTACGATTAACAGTTGATTACGTCATTGTTTACATTGCCGACATGGCTGCCAGATTCGGCAGCACTGGTGCCGACGAATTCATCACATTGCAACAGCAAAATGTAAAGACAAAAGCGGCAACCAAATATGCAGTTAAAGTTCTCTCGGACTTCATGTTGGAATAAAATTATGACGGGGAGATAGGCACAATGGATATTGTTGTACTCAATGGCATTTTACAAGACTTTTACGGCGAATGTCAGAACCAGCAAGCGGAGATTATTATTCTAAAAGCTCATTAGTTGCAATTGTTTAGCCATTAGGCATTAGACATGTTATGTACTAAATTTATTATGCCCTTCTCCCTCGGGAACCGTTCTCCTATAGTGTTGTCTGGGAAGGTATAGTGCCCTCGCCTACCGGCTTGGGCACTATACCTACCCACACAACACTATAGGAGAACGGTTCCCTTGTGAGAAGTCCATAATAGGATAATAGTACATAACATATGAAAATGCTTTATTTTGATTGGATGATTAGTGTTAATTATTGTACCTCAGTATATGAACATCACTACAAAATTTTCTACATTAAAATTGCTATTTTTCTCCTTTTCCAGTTGTTTGACTATTGAGCGGTCCATAGTTTTTAAGACTATGGACTGGCAAATGTGAATCGTTTTCGGCGGATTTTTAGGTCCGCGATCGGATTGGATAAATGTTTTATATTTATTTGGAACACTCAGACTTCATCGTCTAATTAACGAAAACTCTGAAATTTCAGTTTTCATACAATTTCATAAAATTTCAAAATTTCAAAATTCTAAAAAAAAAAAAAAAATTTAAGTTCAAAATGTCACCATGTAAATTTATGTTGCAGTCTACTTTTTCAAAAGAATCAAACTCTTATGAATGACGGGAAATAGCATAAAAATGTCCACGAGACAATATTCAGATTAATAATGCAAAATACTGACAAAAGATGCGTGATTTTATTGATCTTTATCATTTTGAGGTGATCATTCAACTATGAGTCTAATGTTTTTCGGTATAATAAAATACTTATAGACTGTGTATTCGGGAATAGCAAGTTTGTTGTCCCCTCGACCCTGACTATTGACCTCGGCTTCGCCTCGGTCAATAGTCAGTGTCTCGGGGACAACAAACTTGCTATTCCCTCATACCCAGTCAATAAGTATATACTATTTTTGAACAGTACACTTGACAACGGGTGACTATAACTAGCGACCGGAACTATACCAGGTTCAAACGATTTCCCGCGGGAACTATACCTGTGGCATAGATTTTCCCGCGTTATTTTTATATATTTTTGGCAAGATTTAAATCTGTTAAAATAGACGACGCCTTACATTGATAATGAAATAAATTCTGTTATTCTAAAATTGAATTAAATAATTTATCTATTATATTGGGGGGAGGAAATCCTTTCCACAAATCACAATGTAACCCACTTTTATTGTAAAAAGTAAAATAAAGGCCCTGTTAAGGCCCTGTTACACGGTAAAGCAAGTATTGCGATACTTGTATCATGCAACTTTTTGTATCATGATCCTTGTCAGTTTACACACTAAATCAAGTGGCATGTTTCATGCAGAGTTTGTTTACAAATTGTTCCCGCCAAAATGGAGAATCCTGACAATGAAGACATTATCATCCCTGTTTGCATTTTGCTAATTGTTGCTGGAATTCAGCAATACATCGCTACTTGTTTTTTCGTTTCCAGCCATGTTTTATTTACCATGTGCTGACCAGGTGATTTTATTTGTTGATGATGTTGTAACCTCCTGACCTCAAACCAAGATCTCTGATTGGTCAGAGATAAAATGTATCGTGATCCTTGCTGTACATAATAGAACATGTTCTATCCCAAAGTGTGTAATCATGCAACTTCTAAAAGTTGCATGATGTATAGTAAAACCACTGTTTACACTGTATTTTTTGGTTTATGATACAAGTATCATGATACTTGCTTTTCCGTGTAACAGGAGTTTAAACGACGCACGATTTTTTCATGGTAGTTCGATCTCTTTTGTATACAGGTTGTATTGTTGATATATTGATGTGAATAAAAAAATGTGGTACAAAATCTATTTTATTGGGAAATTTAAAATAATGTTAATTGTAAATGAAATTACATTTCTACGTTACTTCAATATTGTAATTCAATCACTTGACAGGCTGGGCCAAGGTGATGTATGTTTACAGGCAGAATAAGACTAAAAAGAAATAGACGGCGTTGTAGTCTGTTTATTGCTTTGCCGTCAACATGGCGAGGTTTGACAATATACCGGGGTATACGAATTTACCTTTTTTTCCCTTTTATCTCCAGATGAGATTTTATGTACTATAAATATTAGTGTCTTCTCCCTCGTGAACAGATTTCCTATAATGTTGTCTGGGTGAGGTATAGTGCCCTCGCCGTTGGCTCAGGCACTATATCTTACCAGACAACACTATAGGAGAACAGTTCCCTCAGGAGAAGACACTAATAGAATAATATTTATTTTAATAATTGTGAGGAAATTAGTACAAAAAAGTAACCGGATCAACATATTTCCATTCTAGTTAATTGAGTAAATCAGGGGTTATGAGGTTATGGTGTTTAACGCCACTTTCAACAATATTTCAGTTATATAATGGCAGTCAGTTTTATTGGTGGAGGAAACCGAGTACCCGGAGACAAACTTTATCACATAATGTTGTATCGAGTACACCCCACCTCACGACGTTAAATTAGTGTTCTACATGCGTCCCGCCCTCCAGTAGCGGTATCATTGCAATATACATTAATAGCAAGGTTAGTGTTTCCAAACTTTTCATAGCATTTTAAGACATGAAAAACTTGATTCCCCCCCCACCCCTCAATCAATCAACACACAGATTTATAAGGTAAGGGGCAGTCTTGATATCGATCGTTTGGTGGTTGGATTTACACCTACCTGTGCAATCAGTGCCTATCACCACTAAAGGTGTGAGTTCGAACCCCGATCATGTCGAGGTGTACTTGATACAACATGATATGATAAAGTTTGTCAGTGACTTGTGACAGGTCGGTGTTTTTCCGGGTACTCCGGCGTCTTCCACCGATGGATTTTCATAAAGTACTGCGTTGACTACTATTATACCTAATTTGTCCCAGTATTTTTAAAAATGCTGTTATAGTGACAACCGGAACCTTTTAACCGTAATGGAAGCGGGAGGTTTGGCGCCGTAAAATCTGATTCAACCCACCATTTCTTTGGAAATGCCTGTACCAAGTCAGGGCCTTTGCGGTTTTCCCAGTTTTCCGGTTGTTGACTGATGTTGTCTGTTTGTTGACTCGGTGTTCTGTAATTTTGTTATTACCCTTATTTTTCACCAATAAAACTGACCGCCACGATATAACTGAAATAAAATTTAAAGTGGCGTTAAATACCATACACCACCACCTATAATAATTAATGGTTTTACTCCGATATCAACAACAGAAACTGTCTATAGATCTTCGATTTTGTGCTGTTTATTTCAGATGCAGACACTGAAGCTCTCCTCGATTTAATGAGACCAGCTGTAGAGAAAGAGAAAAAAATTATCGTAGGTTACACAGCGGTCTATTTAGAGGGTGATCGAAAAGTGTGTAGACTACAAGAATGTAATATAGGTCAGTTTTATGAAACCATTCATAACCTTACATTTGTATGAAAGTTCAATGACACAGAAGAATGTAACCCAAAATTGTATTAAATATAATTTTTTAATAATAAAATGATTTGCATAGAATTATAAATTTTAATCTGAATCACAAAGAATTGTAAATTATTAAGTGAAATACATATAATTTAAATCATAAACTGAATTACATAGAATTAAAAATAAAAAATTGAATTACACAGAATTTAACCCTAAAACTCAGTTACATAGATTTTCACAAAACTCAATTACATAGATTTTCTTAAAACTCAATTCCATATAATTTAACCCCAAAACTCAGCTGCATAGAATTTAATACAGAAAATTACATGAAATAACATTTATAACGTTTCGTTTGTCTTTCCTCCTTTCATCATGAGAGAATCGTGATTTTTTTTGTTATTTGCATTTATTTACACATACTGGTGTCCAACACGATTTTTTAAAATATCAGATGATGTTCTTGTTGTTTATTTGTAACACGACAGGTGTCATTACAGGAGCAGAAACTGCTTAGTTGTTAGGGGCATCTGCGTTCATCCCCGTTTATTAGTGTGATTCGTGTTGCTCTTTTTTCCTTTCTTTTCTGTGAAGTGTTTTCTTTTTGGCTATTGTATTGTTTATCCTTCCTCAATTTATATAATTTAAGAGCCCCCTGTATCTTCAAACGTTTCTTAACCCATAGTGACCTTCAAAATATTCAGAAGAATTTGATAAATTATTATTTATCAAAACACAATTTAGATATGACAGCAATATACAACAAAAAAACCATCAAACTATGAAAGCAACCAGGAATACATGTATATTTTAATTTAAAAATAAATCTACGAATGTGTTGAATATATAATATCATTATATTAAGAGAAGTGAACAATTGTTTTTCTTTTGTAGTTTATTAATAATCAAAACAACAAGTTTAATGGAAATTTGATTAGCATTGATAGAAGGATAGAATAATATATCTATTTTCACCTTTATTTCCATTTCCACAACTTCAACCAAATGCCAAGCGACCATTCGATTACAAACGTCGACATCTAATTAACCAAAGTTCCCCTACCGCAGGTATAGGTGATCTTATCCTATTTAGGCCATCTGGTTTACTTGCTCTCAAAGACTTAAAATGTTTGGCTTTTTTCCAATCTTTTGATTATGACTGTACCTGATGAAGTATATACCAGACATGCGCACTAAGCTCGCTACCTACGTTTTTATTTCTGCACACGACCCACTTGTAGCATTCACCAAGTCCATTATTATTATTATTATATGTATGGTTGTAAATGTTTTAGTTTTAGGCTAAATTCAATGGGCATGCATCAAAACACATCCCACACATTACATGTGGGCAATATCAAGAAAAAATCATAAGATAATTCAGTTTCTATCTTGTACAAATAATGTCATGCAATCAGCCTGATCATACACTACAAAACAAGATAAAATTAAGCTAAATTGATGTAAAGCAAATATGGTTCTGAAAAAAAATATGGTTGCCAAACATCTGATAAAACTTTAATTGACATTTGAAAGGCTTTTAAATATCTGATGCAGTTTATCAGCGGATTAAATAGAAACATTGACTCGTTAATAACGTAATGTCAACATAACAGGCTGAAATTTCATTTTATTGATGAAGCATTTCACATTTTCAGAAATTCGTTTCTGTTCTGTGATGCACTGGAACGTTTTGCTTTTAAGATATTGGCAATGATAATAAATAAATATTATGCCGTAACTTTCTGTCAGTGGCTTAGGTAATATTGCGATATAATTTCATAATAAAACGAGCTTAAAAAGAGGAAAAGTTCTATTATTTATCCCTAATCTTATAAAACATGCATTGTTGTTATGGAGGGTAAGCAAATAGGATAGGATAGAAGTAGGCAGATGGTTACAATACAATTTTGAAGATGCTTAAGTGGTAATCAGAAGCCATAAATCAAAGGACATTCATTACAGTGGTCAAAGGAAAAGGGAGTAATACTAGACAATGGTTCGTAATACACTTGTCTCACAGAAAAAGTGAAGATTAGGCAATGCGAATCCCACTAACACAGGAGTGAAGTCAGATCCACCTCAAGAGATCGAAAACATGACTTGCCACACTTGAGAGTATGCTAAGCTATTACATTAGTGTATTGCTTTTAAACTTATTCTCGATACCAATATACACAAATGTAGCTGAATTGCTTGATATTAAACAGAAAACAGCCATTCAATTGATCAATATTGTTGGATTAAACTAGCAACGATCGGGTGTCCAACCCTCAAACCTGATTGCATATAAACTCGCATAGAACCGTGCGTCTCTCTCTAATTTATCTATAATTATGCAGTGAGCATGGGGAGTCTCATAAACATCGTAGGATTGCTACGTTTAACTTCTGTGGGGTTGTAAATACATGTATAATTTATTCTCCACTTGTTCTATTTGAGCAGGCAAATTTATTTGACTGGATAATATTTGCTATATGTCACTGATGGAAAGATAGTTTTTTTTTGGTACCCCTGTCACACATGTTACCTGTTGAGCGTTGGGAACCTAGTTACAAATCCAGTTTACTTCCTGTTGACAGAAAATATCAAACGCGGCAATCAAATGATAATTATATAATTCTATTATTTAATTCAAATCATAAACGTTGATGGATTATTGTCTTTGTACATGGACATCATTCACAATCAAATAACAAATTAATACAGCCCAGGGATTTCGTAAAGATATATGTTAAAATAATCAAGTTCGGATATGTTCCACTTGTCGTAAACACTTCCCGGTCCTTTCCTCATCCATGACTTTATAACTAGATTAACACGACGAGTGTCACTAGTGGAGCAGGAACTGCTAAATCTTCCGGATCACCATCAGTTTTTAGTGGGGTTCGTGTTGCTGGATCTTTAGTTTCTGTGTAATGTTTTGTAGATCGTTGTTTGTCCTTTTGTGCTTTTTCTTTTGGCCATTGTGTTGTCTGTTCGTCTTCGATTTACGGATTCTGATTACCTCTTTGGTATCTTCAAACTCTTCATAAAAGACAAAAAGCGAATTGACTGCTTAGTGTAATGAACAATCTTTGAAGAATGTACCATTTAAAACAAAACATGTTTTACGTTATGACTTTCCACAGTAATGTAATTTCTCTCTTGAATCACTGTTACTGATCATATCTGCAACATAATCAGGGTAGTATTCACAATGTCGTTGAACAATACAAATGTTTCCATGACTTTAGCGATTTTTAAATAACAATTTTACAGGAAACTTGATAACAGATGGCATGGTAACCTACTATGCATCCAGACATTCCAGTATCGACTCTTGGTCTGATAATCCTATAGCCATCATGAACTCAGGGGGAATTAGAGGACCAATTGAGCAAGGTATGTATCTTAATTGGATTCAGATTATGTTTTCTTAAGAAAAAAGAATTTGGAATATATTTCAGCTTACAAAGCAAAATATGTCAATCTAATAACGAAACGACCGCGTGTTTGTTCATTCCTATGCTTTACTTACATTGCATGTATCCAAACATGTACCATGTACATGAATTTGAAACTTATCATCCACATGATGTTGTACCGTTGCCCTGAAATAACTAAGCGAAGTTGCAAATCTATTGACTAGCGAAAACGTCCGTGAAAATGGTATTTCTTCAAATTGAAAATATTTCTTCAATTGTCGATATGATTTGTTTTTTCCTCATCTTGTGTACCCTATGCTGTCAGTTTCTCTGGATTGTCCATTTTTGATTGTCCTTTCGTTGTTCTCTAACGTTTGTTTTAGCACAGCATATATAAATTCTAAAGTGTAGAATTGTGATGTAACCATTATTATTATGTTCTGGTATGAATGCATCATAAAGCCGTTTGATTAAAATCTACTCCCATGTATTAAAGTTGTACAATCTTGGGTTTTCTGTTTGTATTACATTATCTGATTTTTGAGATCAGTTGTTGTCGTATCAAAATTTTATCTTTTAAGTTCGATATTATGGTTATGTCATTTTATCTTTATATCGTAGATAAAAAATAAATGTAACAATCCGCAGTCGTTTTATTTGAGTAGGAAAATGGCCTTAGCTGTATTTTTGTGTGCGTGTGATATCGTCACTGACTACGAAAGGAGGTATGGTTATGGTGTTTAACGCCACTTTCAACAGCTATATCGTGGTGGTCAGTTTTATTGGTGGATGAAACCGGCGTATCCCGAGAAGCCCATCGACCTGTCACAAGTAACTGACACACTTTATCACACAATGTCGTATCGAGCTGGATTCTAACTCACAACTTTAGTATTGATATCCACTGATTGCATAGGTAGTTGGAAGTCCAACTACCATGCGATCACGACCACAACGGGCCCTGTCACTGGTAATATACATGTACAGTCTGCTGGTTAACATGCTTCAATGCGAAGCGAAAGCAGCCAAGCAAATACTGACATACCGGTATTCAAGTAATCGAGTTATCACAGATAATTGACACTGAAAGCTACTATGAATGGACCAAACCTGTACTTCGAGTTATCCAATAAAACGACTTACTATCTGATTTCTAGATAATGCATTCAAAGATTTGTTTTTTAAATTCTTATATTTTTAGGAAATATATCAAAAGGTGACGTATTAACAGTGCTGCCTTTCGGTAACATGGTTGATGCATTCACTATCAGGGGGAAATACCTCAGACTAGCCTTAGAACATTCCGTAGAGAACTACGACCCAATAGATAGGCCCGGAGCTTTCCTACAAGTTTCAGGTGAATAGCATATTATATGTATATCTCATTAAGATAAAAACAGAAAACATTTGATGAGACGACTTCAAACACTGGTCAAAATAAAAATCCATTAATTTCATAAAGCTGATTCGGCCATTTGCAAAAAGAGACAACAATTGAAAAACTGTTTGGAGACTTATTGTTTTTGCTCCGTTTCTTAATATTATTATTATTATTATTAGTATTCTCCTTTTTCTTTCTTTCTTTATTTCTTTATGTGGACCATGAACTTGTCCACTGCAGATCTCAGGAACTACTGGACATAATTTCATGAAACTTGGTGGAGTCATAGATATATGTTTCTAGTTGGTCCTAAAGTTTTCAGCTTTGTGGTAAAGGGGGACAAAGTCATATTTTGAGGGGTTCAAAGGGGATGGAGGTTACTATAGAATCCTATGGGAAAGTTGAAATTTCGTACATTAATGTTGATAACTTCTAAATGGACGTAAAATTTGACTTAGTGATAGGTCACCATTAGAGGAGCAATTCTGCGTTTTCGAAATTTTCTAGATGTCTGCTATTTTCATAATGGCTGCCAAAATACGGCATAAAAAATGGGCGGTAAAAATTCAACATTGTCCGATATCATCAAAATTTTATGTGGGTAGATAATGATGTCTCGAATTGATTCCCGACATTGAAAAATTTCTACCGGTCGCCAATTTCAAAATGGCCGCCACAATACCGCAAAAATTCAACATTGTCCGATATCATCAAAATTTGATATGTGGGTAGATAATGATGTCCCGAATTGATTCCCGACATTGAAAAATTTCTATTGGTCGCCATTTTCAAAATGGCCGGCACAATATACCGCACAAATTCAACATTGTCCGATTTCAACGCCATTTCATATGTGGGTAGATTATGATGTCCCGAATTGATTCCGACATCGAAAAAATTCTACCGGTCGCCATTTTCAAAATAACCGCCACCATACCGCACAAATTCAACATTGTTCGATTTCAACGTCCTGAATTGATTCCCGACATCGAACAATTTCTACCGGTCTCCATTTTCAAAATTCAACATTGTTCGATTTCAAAGGTAGCCTTTGATTTATTTTTTAAACCTGTTGTCAGTGGCCAGCTTGGGAGACTCCATAATCGTTAGTTTATAATCATATCTTGTTTATTGAACAGATCATCATGATTTCTGTTTTGTACTGGTCCAACACACTTTTTGCAGTGATAGATCACTGCTAGAGCAGTGTGCAAAGGTAGACATGTCTCTCCGCTCGGTCAAATAATCCTCAACCCGAGTCTGCAAGTTCTTGAAGCCTTCTTATTAGCGGAGAAGCAGCACATATCAGTTTTATAGGCTTTGCTTTTACCCGACCTTGGATCGAACCCATTGTGTTTCGCGGGGTTCAGGATAATGTGTCAGAGCGAAGCGACATGTCTAACCGCTGACTTGATTCGTATTCTGTGTTAAAATCCAACTCAGCTCATTGGTCTAGAAAAATCATCGTCATCATCTCCTCAAAACAATACTAGAAAGAAGTTTTTTCATAGGTGAGTGAACACGTAGGTGGCCATCTGCTATCTTGTAGATGAACAACAGGTGCAGTCTTCCATTCTTTGCTGTTTGACAAAAAACATATCGTGGTAGAATATGGAATTTGTTGGAAGAAAATATTTCAATTTTACAAGTTTGATTGCAAAGCAAGAATAATATACAATTAATGACTTTCAATGAGGCGAATACAAAGATTGATCAACCCATGGAACATAATATTCATCGCGGCCGCCTCGACCGAGGTGAATATCATGTTTCATGGGTTGATCAATCCTTGTATTCACCGAAATTGAAAGTTATTAACTGTTTTATTATATGACATTAAATCAAGTTTAAGTCAGTATTTTATTGAATTCATCATCATTTACTGTTGCAAAGCGCCGACTTTGTTCCCCAGACATCCCTGTCTGCCCAAGGTCTGCCAATATTAATTTAATTGTGTACCGAAAGTAATTGGTAAGAACGCATCTGATTAGTACTCGATGACAAAACTTAACCCGATGATGATTGGCCACTACTTTTAAGATAATTGGGAAACACCATTTCTATTTTAAAGTGTCTGGAGAAGCTTTGGAATATTATGTTCACCTCTCGTGATTCTTTGCGCGGTGATTATAACGTTTTATCAAAGAACGTTACTAGGGACGTCAGCCAATCAGAATAGACATTATCTGAAGTCATATCATAATTATAAATAATTTGCATTTACTTCATTCTTTTTTATCTTTAAAGGTTTACGGGTTACATATAATTTATGTAAATCATCTGGTTCACGGGTAGTATCTGTGTATACAAGATGTACTGACTGTCTAATACCCAGTTTTAAACCACTAGAAGATGAGAAAGTTTATAGTGTTATAGCACTGAATTTTGTTATCAAGGGTGGTGATGGATACTCCGTTATACGAGAAAACAAAATAAAACACACCGAGTTTAGTAAGTTCGCTTTATAATTATACAAACATAGATATCAAATTTAGTGCGCATGACGCATTTCTGGAATCACCTTCATCAGGTACACTCAAAATCGAAATATTGGAAATCCATATAATTTAAAATTTTGGGAGCAGTAAGTTTTGTTTATATTTAAGTGAAACTGACAATTCATTACATGTATTCGAAAACAGTTGGGGTTAAAATTTGACGCCATCAACACTAGCCACTTTTTGTTATTTATTTCCCATAATGTGTCTTGTTTATGTAATTGATTGCCAAGTGATGTAAATATATTATATTAAGCTGTGTTGTCCCAACTTAGGTAATTCACAATGTAGAAGATCAAATATATCACATAGAATCAAACACTGAATAAGCAAACACTTGCTGTAAACAGACAGATCCAAACTCTTCCAAAGGAACATTACGGGTTATTGTAGCTAAATAATAGGATCACTTCTCTAACGTGGTCAGTGGTAACTCTAAGTTTTCCAATCGTATCACTACCTATTCCTATATTAAGCGGACATTTTTCGAAGAAACATTATATTTTAATTAGATTGGAAGATACCAATGCATGATCCCAAAATTGTCAATCAAAACTGAAAGTCACACATGTGGCGAAAAAAACCTGTCAATAATCAACAAAGCAAATATAGCAACAATAACCTCATAAAAATCCATGAGTAAACTCAAGTGCTCTGGAACGGTAAACACTTCCTGCTCCACATGTGGTACCAAAGAAGTTGCGGTTTATTTCCTATTAAAAGAAAACAAAACAAAACACGAGGGCAAGTTCACGTTGCATGAATGAATTCTAGGATCTGTGAAAAGTCCTTGAAACTCTGATGACCAGCCGCAAAATCTTAAACGACAATGAACACAGTCACATAATGTAACTGAAATATAGACTCTGACTTGGAATAGCTACAATTTAATTTAGTGATTTACAAAAACGTAGTAAGTAATTAAGGATGGAACAATGGCGTTAAAATTACATTACAAAATTCTGGTATATGGAAATTACCAATTATTCATTACTTAATTAACTTCAATGATGTCAGTTGAGACAATAAAAATAAATAGAAAAGGATTTTAAATTCTATATATTGGTTGGCTACCTACAAATATCCACTGCCAATAACTAAAATGTAATTGTTCTCTTGATTACAGATTTCTTAGACAGTACCGTGTTTATAACATATCTAAAAAGTCATCAACCAATAATAAAAGGTGTAGAAGGAAGGATAACTCTACTACATGACTGTGTCAATTCTGCATGTAGTGTCAATATTAATGTTTTATCAATTATTTGCATACTTTTGTTGAATATTTGTAAAACTTTTTTGTGATATTTTGAATAATTTGCACTTTTCCGACTATACTTCTAAAATTATACGTTTTACATGAGTTATTTCCCTTTGATGAGTTATTTTACCTTTAATACAAAGTGTTATGAAAATAACATGTTGCAACAACTTATGAATTTTCAATTTGCTATAGAATTATCGCCTAATTTCAAATATCTACAAATTATATATGAAAAAATTATACTCAAATTCGTTATCCATTCCATTGCTTTTGCTAGAGCGGATACCAATTTTCCCGTGGTAAGGGAAATAACTCGTATAAAAAAAAGTCATCAAAACGTATAATTTTAGAATAAAATCTGGAATGTGCAAAATGTCTATTATATCTGATCTCGTTTATAACATCAAGAAATCCACATGTTCATTCTTATGATTTAGGTTTTCTAATTCGTTTGTTTTCTTCAAACAGAAGCAATGTAGATAGTTTTACAAATGTCTGAAATTGTGTTTTCATGGATATTTTAATGAAAATAAATATACCGTCGGAGTTAGACTCGAGTAACTTCAGACCAATTCAAGTTGTGTTTTTGAATACACAATAACGGACTAGAGATAATCTCTATAAAAGAGATCAACTATAGAAAGCAACTCTCGAAATTTGACCCAGAACCAGTTTATTCAAAAGCACAATTTTGATTGGTTTCACTTCACTTGAGAGTTACTTCCAACTCAGGAACATATCAGGTTTGAAAAAGGATGTGACCAAACAAATCCTACTAAATTCGAGAAATCCAATTGAACTCGCCCAGGGGTGTATGATATTGGATTATGTTATGTATTAATCTCAATGGCATTTAGTTTTGTTATGCTTGATATGCAAAAATACTATGCTATGTATATGTACACTAATATTGCATTCAAAAGGGGCAATTACATGAACCTCAACTTTTCATATACTTATATATCAAATTAAGATTGATTTGCCAAGTCTTATCATTTGCTGTATCGGAAAAACAGATTGTCAGAATGGTTTTCATTAAGATAACATGTTAACATTGTTTGCCTTCTGTGACGTATATACAATAATTTACTGGCAGTGAATAAATGAATATATATAATTCCATCATTAGTGTTATTAATAATTGGGTCATGTTTTAAAGGAGACTCCTTTGCAAGAAAAGTTTGGGAGATACCAAAGTGATATCAGAGGCTGTAATACAACGAAAGACAGACAATATAATGAGCAAAAGAAAACTGGACATTGATCTACAATACATTACACAGAAAACAAACGTTTCAGAACACGAACCCAACTAAAAACCGGTGGTGTGCCTCGGACGGATAAGCAGGTCCTGCTACTTTAGTGACACCCGTCATGTTACAAATCAAGACCAGAATTTAGACTACTCCAAACATAATATATTCGTGACCATCCGTTATACACATATATATTCCGCAATGGTTAACCATGCCATGAAAGCGACACTAAAACCTTAGAGGTGATGACTTCAACTTTACCATCAGGAAATTAATCATTGGTTAAGTAGGTTCTTTGTTAGTAACAACTCTTTAACAAAGTATGCAACTTTATTGCATATCTAATGTTGCTATCAATGAATTCAGTTGACTCAGAGAGGGAAACGGTGGGTGTATTGCCCTTCATGAGTAACTTACTTCATCCCTGTTTTTTTGGTGGGGTCCATGTTGCTATTCTTTTCAGTTTTCTGTGTTGCTCTTTGTTTATCTTGGTCCCGTCTTGTGCCCAAATGTTGTCTGTGTCTCTGGATTGTGCATTCTTCATAGACCCTTCGGATTTCTATAACGTTTATTTACATTTCTTTGATATTAGGTTAAGATTTATTGCTGTTAATCATAACCAAATATTCAGTAATATCAATCAATCAATCTACCCTTCCGTAGTCCACCCTCAGTTTTATTGGCATTTGTGTTGCTCAGTCTATGGTTTTCTGTGTAGTATTTTGTTGATCATTGTTTGTTCTTTTTTTTTGTGTGTTCTCTGTTCTTCTTCAATTTACGGCTTCTGATTACGTGTTTGACATCTTCAAACTTTTCTTATTGGCGATGAAAATCTTTGAAAGTTAGTTTTAAAGAACTGATCAGTAAAACCAATGGCCATGTGTAGATATCTTGAATCCTCAACACTTGAAAGTTGGTAGGGTCCATCATGGCTGTCATCGTATGGTAGTTGGTTTTATATCTACCTATGCAATCACTGCCCATCACCAGTAACATTGTAAGTTCGAATCCCGCTCAGAAGAGGTGTTCTCAATACAACATTATGCGATAAAGCTTGTCAGTCACTTGCGACAGGTCGATGGTTTTCTTCGGTTTCCTCCACCAATAAAACTGATCGCTCCATATAACTGAAATATTGTTGAAGGTGGCATTATACTCCATAACCTCTAACCATATACCCCCCTCCATGATAGTTGGCATAAGGCAGCGTACACACATCAATGGTATTATGCTTGTGGTAGCAGTCAATGCTATTGCTATTTAATGTTATTCATAAATAACATAGTTTTGAGCAAGTGATTGTTGTGTAACACCAAATAAGGAATTTTTCATTATATCATAGTGAGAACAAGTTATATTCAATGAGATTATGATGATATCTGTTTTGTAATCAACCAACATGCTTAGTTGGGTTTTTATAGTGCTAGCTCATTGTAGCTCCACTTGGGACATATTATCCTTATTCCAAGCCAACCAGTCTTTGTTCTTACTTCTTAATGCTGCATACTTTAGCAGGGAAGCAGCAAGTACCAATTTTATCATCTGGTTAAAGGGATGGACCATTTAACTTCCAGGGGGGGCTATGGTTTTTTTTCTAAAAAAAAATTCTGATTCCTAATGTTGCTGAAAAAATATTCTGATTTTGGTGGAGGAAATAAAAAAAAATCTGATTCAGAGTTTTTGTCATATAACCTAATGCCACGATATAATTAAAATATTGTTGAAAGTGGCATTAAACTCCATAACCCAAACCTCATATACTTTTTAAAAGGAAGATTAGCAATTATGTTTTTAACTAAGAACATGTAAATTATACTTTTAAGAAATGTTGAAAAAATATTAAAGACACTGTACCAATAATTTAAAATGTTTATAATTAACTGTCAAATACAAAATAAAAAAACAAAACAAACACATGACAATATATTACATCACCATTATTTATGGAACACTTAACACTCTATCATGGATTTCTATTTTCGGATTTTAAAAACTCATCAACAATCTTACACAACACTGAAAATGTCAAATATTGATGATGTGAATCAATCATTGGGGTAACTTACAAAAATCTTGCATAGGGTGGACCAATTTCTTGTCGGTTTTAATCAGAATAAACAAATGCAAATTGTTGCAATATAAAAAAGACTGTGAAGCCTGTCTAAACCGAGTCCTAAATAAAACAGAACATTAAATAAAGTCTCACTGTCAGAAGTATTTCTTCATTTAACCTATATAAACTGAACACAGAAGTTGATTCCAAGGAAGTTCAGATTAGACAGGATTCACAGGTTTCTCTGTACATTACGTACATCTACCAGTAGTCATGTCAACTATTAAGATATACATGCATTGTGAGGAACAGCTATTAAAGGACAGTCTCATTTTTCCTATTAATGAAATAGCACATATAATTTTAACCTGTACATAAAGATCAACTGCTAATAAAGGCCACATTTTCAGTTTCCCTCGAGTGTCCTTTATATACAGGTTTGACTGTACTTAAAATCAAAAATCATTTGAAAATTCAAAAAGTCGCAAAAGAAATAAATTACAATAAATGCATTGTAACAAAAAGCACATGGTATTGAACATATATATTTATACAACAAAAACATTTTTTTTTCTATCAGCTTACAGTGTAAATGCTTATATTTTGAATCTAATGAATACAATATGCTTTCGTTGCATAAACTTTATCTGAACGTTTACAATGATGTTTTCAGCCAAAAAACAAATGTAATCATACCACACAAATACACATGTATAACAGTATAAAAATTTACTAAACTTAAATAACAATAAATTTAACCCAGTCACTTTTTAAGGAAGTGCCTGTACCACAACAGGAAAGTGAGCAGTCATATATTTGTGTGTTAGGAGTATCGATTTAGCCTCTTTCTATGATTTTTCTATTGGACTTTGGAACAGTTTCGACATGGTACTATTTGATTTTCATTTTATCCCAAGAAATTTTCTTGCACCATAACACTACAATTAACTGCAAGTATTGTAATTAAAAAAAAGAAGTTTTGATTTATCTCATCATTGCTTTATGTTTCAAAGTGAATACTTCTGTGAAACGTAGTATATTCATATCTGTTCAAAATCTTTATTGCAGTTCTAGTAATGCTTGTTTATATACATAATTCTTAATTTTAAAAAGCAACAGTTAAACAAATTAAAAATACCTATACAGTACAGTATTATAAACACATGTTAAACCATCAATATATTAAGTCTATGGTACTTTGAGGCTGTAATCTCTCAACAGATTAACAGCTGACTTCAATATGCACTGTATGTCCATTTTGAAAAATATGAAAATTTGACCGAAATTATTATACGAATCATTATGTTAAACAATTCATTACCATTTGAAAATAATAAACAATAGATCATTTTCACATTTACGACTTGATTCTAAAATTATGTTTTTCACGTTTATGTAGTAGTTACTTCCCTTTGATAAGGACAGAAGTGTCAATTTCAAGTTTAACACAAATAATATAGGGCTAGGGCTATGGTGTTTAATGCCACTTTCAACAATATTTTAGCTATATCGTGGTGGAGGAAACTGGAGTACCCAGAGAAAACCACTGACTTGCCGCAGAGTCACTGCCAAACTTTATCACATAATGTTGTATCTAGTACACCTCTCCTGAACGGGATTCGAACAACGTTAGTGGTGATAGGCACTGATTCGAAAATAATATATATTTTTGTCATACTCTGTATAAAATGTAAATGTTGTACATGTATGTCTTGTTAATTGTTAATTTCCTATAATGTCTACTAATAATTTCTGAGAAAATTATACTGAAATTTGTTTTGTTGCCCTTTCTATTACTCTTGCTAGACAGGGGACTAGCTTGCTTGATGTAAGGGAAATAACTCAAATAAATACATCTAAATTTTAGAATCAAATCAGTAATGTGCAATCTGTGTATTGCAAAGGTACCTTCAATGAACTAATCAACTATTAATAATAACACACACAAGCTTAGTTTAAATATTTAAATTACAGTCATTTGTACATGTCAGTCTTAGAAAAGATTTTTATATATTTTCTAAGTTTGGTTTAGTATTGGTGTTTAAAGCCACTTTCAACAGTATTTCAGTTATATCATGGTGGTTTGTTTTATTGGTGGAGGAAACCAAGTAACCTGAGAAAACCACCGACCTGTTCCAAGTCACTGACAAACTTTATCACATTATGTTGTATCGAGTACATCTTGCCTGAGCAGGGTATGAACTCACAACGTTAGTGGTGATAGGCACCGATTGTATAGGTAGTTATACATCTAATTACCATACGATCACGACCACGACGACCCCGTTTTCTAAGCAAAATAACTTGTCTCACAGAATTACCCTGAATGTAGGCTCAATATACAATGCATTCCCATATCATGTGATTGTAGCTATCACAGATTTAAAATGTAGAAGGTTTAATTCTTTCATATAACATAAATATTCAGAATAATACAAAGGATATCCGGTGCAATTAAAACAGATGACCTCGAAAGACCACAGCTGTCGATTTTTAACTTAATAGTTGTTTTAGAGGAGAAGTAGTAATGATGGATGTGATATTTGCCCGACAGATTTAAATGCAATAACCAGAAATATTCTGCAAAATTTCAGATTGGTTTGGTTTGGTTTATTGGGTTTAATGCCACTTTCAACAATATTTCAGCTATATCGTGGAGGTCAGTTTTATTGGTGGAGCAAACCGGAGTATCCAGTGAAAATCACTGACCTGCCGCAAGTCATTGACAAACTTTATCAAATAATGTTGTATCAAGGTATAGGTAGTTGTATATCCAAGCACCATATGATCTTGACCATGACAGCCCCTAAATTAAGTTGTTTTTGGAAAGAAGATTAGAACAAAATATTGACTGCCTCACAGATAAACAACTATCTGAAAGTTATTGCCAAAATAATAACATTACCTATGACAAAAATAAATAAATCAAGTTTTACTACAATACATTTTAACCTTTTTAGGTCTCCTTAAAATATTCCAATACAAAAATAAGATAGCTGCTTTAATTATCATTCAAAACTGCTGTTTTGAATAGTTTGCATAAAATCAAATAATTTGTAATTATTCTAAAGTCTGATTTATAAACAAAACCGTTGTTAATTTTTAATTCACTCCTGACTCCCTGAGGCATGACTTTTCTTCCGTCTGTGCCTAGAACTTGATTCATCATGACAAGATTTTGATTTCTTTCCGAGTATTTCAACATTTTCTTTCTTTAAATCTTTATCTGAATGTGTATGGCTACCTCTATCACTTCCCACAATACTGAATTCTTTACTTGGGCTGCATTGTTCATCACCTTGAGACAAAGTCCTATGTTTTTCTGAATAAATTTTATCTTTTTGTTTGTCATATTTCCGACGATCACCTTTTTCATCACATTTCTGAATGTTTCGACCATCAAAATCTTTAATACCATGCTTAAGACTGGTTTTACCTTTTGTATCCCCAGACATACCCTCAAAACTATCAGCATATCTATGACGTCCATAAGTAGTATCTTGTCCTTGAAAATATTTATCTAAACTGTTTCCCCACTTGTCTTTATTACTGGGTTCCTTCCAATCTTTATTTTCACTCGGTTTCTTTTTTGGAATTCTGTACCCGGTTTTGAGACCTTGTGGATATTTCTCAATACTTTGATGATCGTGTGTACCAACCGCGTCACTTGGTTCTGTTCTGACCTGATCTATGTTTGGATAATTAGTTTCGGTCATTCCACCACCGCATTCTACATCCTGAGATATTACGCGTTCAGTTATATTTCGCTTACTTTGATCTGAAACAAGATTATCACTAATATTAATTTTTGGTTTGAATACCGGTAAATGTTCGTTTTCATTATGCCCATAATAATCTTCACCTTCTGAATGTACGCTTGATTCTGAATATTTCTGATTTCCAATTATTTTAACAGACCTTTCACTATATAACGCATTATTATCATACGAAGGGTCTTTGTCTTCATCGGACCTCTCCGATTCAGAGGATGCATTGTAGGTACTTGAATATTCAACTTCAGATTTATAATTTTTCTTTTTCAACATTTCAGATTTACAGGTTTCTTTACTTTTAAATCTTAATGTATGTTCTTCATCTGCTCCCTGCAGATTTTCAGAAAAATCATAGTTGACATCAGACTTATCGGATTCGGAACATTTTAGAAAACCTCTCACCCTCGCACTAGAGTATTCCCATTCATTATAATTGTCCTCATATTGGACTTCATCTTTATCATTGTCATCATTCATTACATCAAGGTCACTGTCACTGTTATCTGAACGGGGGGACGAGTTGGTATCTGATTGAGAGGACAAGTTATCTGACTGAGAAGACAAAATGTTACCCGATTTACAAGAGGTTACTCTTTCTTCTTGTCCTTTATTTACAAATGCTTGTATTTTTTCATGACCCTTTTCACATCCTATTTGATCTTCCCACCATTTCTCAGTTTTAGGCTCCTTTTTGTCAGAGTCAGATGTCCTACTTCTATGATTGCTCACTAGGACATTCTCTTGATCATCGTCTTTTATATTTCTTACCGATTTATTTTTGCTGATGAAACTCATTTCAGGTTTTGTATCACTGCTTTTAGACTGGTATAAATCTGACTTGTCAACATCGCTATCCCACTGTTGTCCCGTGTCATGTTCTTGTACGTGAGAATCTCGAATATTAGGTTTGTCCACGGAATCGTGTTTATTCTCACATTTTTTACTTTCCTGTCTGTTGCGGTGTTTTTTACTTCTATCTTTTGTTGAAACAGAGTCTGATTGGGAATGACCCGTTTCTGAGGATGACTGTTGATAACTCGAGCAAACTACAGATTCATCATTATGTTTAAACTTATCTCTACTCTTTGGATTAGATTTAGAATGATCTACCAAAGATTCAGACCTGTCAAATTTTAAAGACAATTCGGAATTCGTTTCATTACTAAGACGCCTTTCTCTCGATTTGAATGTGCTATCTTTTCTGCTGGCCTGTCGGTTTGAAGATTTGGATATCACTGATGCATGTTTTTCATTGTTTTCATTTCCACCCATGTCAACTGACGTATCTCCGTCAAGTGACATACTGGCTGTAATTGAATCTTTAGAAATTTTCTCGTCACACACTTTGTCAAATTTATCGGCAATTATTTCTGAATTATCGTCTTGAATAGGATTGGATTTATTTTTATCATGTTTATGTGACGTGTGTTTACTCTTTTTGTTTGTGTCTTTGTCTTTCTTCTTAAAAACATGTTTTTCGTCTTCCTTTTCATCATTATCGGTGCTAGCTTTTTCATCCAATCTTACTTGAACCTTTTGTTTAATGTTTTCAATTTCAGAATGCGTTCTATTTTTGGAAACATCATCATGTGTACTTTTAGCCTCCTTCTCGACACAGTTTTCAATTTCAGAATGTGTTCTATTTTTAGAAACATCATCGTGCTTACTTTTCGTACTCTTCCTATCACTGTTTTCAATTTCAGAATGCGTTCTATTTTTAGAAACATCATTGTGCTTACTTTTCGTACTCTTCCTGTCACTGTTTTCAATTTCAGAATGCGTTCTATTTTTGGAAACATCATCATGTGTACTTTTAGCCTCCTTCTCATCACAGTTTTCAATTTCAGAATGTGTTCTATTTTTAGAAACATCATCGTGCTTACTTTTCGTACTCTTCCTGTCACTGTTTTCAATTTCAGAATGCGTTCTATTTTTAGAAACATCATTGTGCTTACTTTTCGTACTCTTCCTGTCACTGTTTTCAATTTCAGAATGCGTTTTATTTTTAGAAACATCATCGTGCTTACTTTTCGTACTCTTCCTGTCACTGTTTTCAACATCAGAATGCATTCTACTTTTAGAAACATCACCATGTTTACTTTTTGTACCCTTCCTGTCACTGTGTTCACTTTCAGAATGTGTTCTATTTTTAGAAACATCACTGTGCTTACTTTTAATATCCTTCCTATCTGTTTCTTTTGAATATTCATGTTTATTCTCCGACTCTCTGTGTTTTTTATCATCTCTACTATTTTCCCTTTGAATTTTATTTTTATCTGTTTGTTCGTGCTTTGATTTGTCCTCTCTGTTATACTTTTTATAATTTTCCCGATCTTTTTCTCGATCCTTTGAATGTTTTGTTGCAGCAGTTTTATACCTTTCCTTACCGTCTTTTCCTTCGTTATGTCTATTTCCACAAGACACAGATTTCTCACTTCTATTTGATATTTTTGGCTTTGATTCAAATGAATGTCTTCTCTGCCTTTTGTCTATTCTATTTTCATCTCTACTCAATTTATCATCTCTGTCTCTTAATAAATCTGATCTTTTTCTGTTATGACTGCTGGAAATATTTCCAACTTTTGATGACTTAGTACACGTTTCATTCCAAACGTCATTAACCTTTTTAGATACAACATTCCCCCCTTTTTTATAATCTTCATCATTCAATTCATCATCAGAGTTGCTTGTTATTTCTCCTTCTTCAATGTCGTCATCGTTATTTTTATTTTTGTCCTGATTAAATACCAAAGCCTCATTTTCATTATCAACTTGTTTTTTCCCATCGGCATTGCTACTTTCTAAATCATTAGTAATTAAGTGTTTATCTCCCTTTGTGGAAAAATCCATGTTGTGAGGAACATTTTCACTACTATTGTTATAAAAGATCATTAATTCATTTTCTTCCAAATTATTATAATTTTGTAAAGTAGTTTTTAAACAGCTATTTTCTTTATTAGTATTCGTAACGTCTTCCGTTTGTTCAGTATTACCCTGAATTGACACCATACTCAAGGACTTGACAGTTTCCATTTCAGAAAAATCTGTGTCACACATTTCATCTGCATTTCCTGCCATACTGTTTTTATCAAGTTCAACTATTTCTTTTGTACGATCTTGTTCATTCACGTCATCATATATTTGTTTATCAACTTCTAATACAAGTTCATCTTTGTCATCATTTTGCTGAATATTAGGCAAATTATTACTCGATGTCGCACAAACAGTTTCCATAACGATATCCATACACATGTTATCACCTCCTAGTTCCTCACATTTGCTGAGGATTACATTTTCCTTTACAGTTTTACATGTATTTTGGATTATATTTTCCTTTTTTTGTTTGTGCTTTTGAGGTTTAAACATATTTGTGCTATCATTAGAAGATAATTGGTCCATATCACCCTTTGAAATAGTTTCATTATAAAAATCTTCAGTTATATTGTCATTATTTAAATAATTTCTATTTCTATCATTTCTAATAATTTCTCCTTCTGAAGGTAAGCTTTCATTACTAATAATTTCTCCCTCTGAAGGTAAACTTTTATTTTTAATAATTTCTCCCTCTGAAGGTAAGTTTTCATTTTCAACAATAATTTCTCCCTCTGAAGCCAAGCTTTCATTGTCAATAATTTCTCCCTCTGTAGGTAAACTTTTTTGTTTATTATCCATACATGTGTCCTCATCTTCATCATCATCATTTTTAAATTCCTCATTCGGACTACCAAATTCGTTTAGCATTTCAATTTCCTTCAACAAAGCATCCCTGTCTTTTTGTAAGTCTAACAATTTGTCTTTTTTAGCAGATCTGTTTTTCTTCTTTCGACCTATTTCTTTCTCTGTTCTTTCATTCTTTTCTATCTTTTTACTATTTTTCTTCATCTCAGTCAATTCTGAGTTCTTTTCTGCTTTCCTATATTTTTCAGTGGAATCTTTCTTATTTCTTTTTTCTAATCTATTTTCAGAAATAGCTTCAATAATGTTAGCTTTTCCAACAATTGTCTGTTTTTCCTTTGAATTAGTAATAACAACAGATGCAACACATGATTTTAGTTTTGGAGAAATTATTTCATCTGAACTGGTAGAATTGTCGGAATTTTCATCGTCCTTAGAATCGGTCTTATTATCTTTGTTAGATGACTGTAGACTATGTGCTATCTTATCTCTATGTTTATCATTTTTCTTTGATGTAGCTCCCGTGCTTTTACCATTTTTTCCATCACTCTTCTTATCATTTTCATCTTTCACATATTTTTCTTTCTTTCTGTTTTTGCTACCAGTCTTGTCAAATTCTTTATCACCATGGTTACCACTTTTATCTCTATAGTTAACTGCGTCCCATTCATCCATTATACCATCATCTTCAATTTTACTTTTTTGTTTTTTGTCCTCTTTCTTATTGCCATCTTTAGTTTCACTTCTTTTCGACTCTAATACAATTTCGCGAGTTTCGGAAGCATTGTTACTATTATTCATTTGAACTGTAATCTTAATATCGTCCGACTTGAATTTATCAAATTTAGAAATGTCTTGTTGTACTAAAGGTACTATCTCCTGTTTATCTATTTTTGTCTTTTTGTAATTACTGCGTTGTTCATCGTCATCACCAATTTTATTACTAGTACCTCCTTTTGGACTTTTTGATTGTTTTGTTTTGACAGCACTACTATTAAGACCACGTGAATCAACACTTTCGTGTCTATCATTCTGTTGAGGACCTTTGGACCTTTTTCTAGATCTACTGCTGTCCCTGTCTTTTCTATCTGGACTTCTTGATGTCTTTCTTTCACTTCGTTTTTTTAAGTTTTTCGAAGATTTTGACAATGGACTTTTAGAATTCCTGATCATCCTGGTACTTTTGTCATATGGACTTTTTGATGTTTCTTTTTCAAAGCTTTGTGACCTATTGTTTTTGTTTGGACTCGCTGAACTTTTTCTGTCAGTCTTTTTATTTCCTTCTAAAACAGAATGACTTTTCCCTTTTTCATTACTTCTACTTCTATCCAAACCTTTGGGGCTTTTGCTGTCTTGTCTGTTACAGTTGTTTTCTTTGAGGTACTTGACTGGACTTCTAGATCTCTTCTTATCTACATCCATATTTTTATACTTGTCACGGCTTTTGTGTCGTTTAAGATTTTCAAGACGTTTTCTATTTTTTCTGGGACTTTGTGATCTACCTCTAAAATCATCTCTTTCCTTTCCCTCTCTACCCTTGGGACTTTTCGATGATTGTCTGTTGCTCATTCCACCATTTGACTCTTTAACACTCTTGCTCAAATTCGTTCTACTGGGACTTCTTGAAATAGTCCTGCTAACATGTCTGTCTTTCTTATAAACGTCTTTTTCTGAGTTATCTTTATCTATATCCACAGTGGCATTTGATATAATTTCATCACTCTCAAGTTTCTCATCTGTCTGAGATTTCGCTGAAGAAATCTTGATTTCAGCACTTCCTTTTATCTTCCTTTGCTTAAATTTACCATCTTCCGATTTATCTGACAAATTTCGTTTTCTGGAGGGAACACGATCACGATCCTTTTTCTCCTCTTTCCTTCCTGAACTTGTATTCCGATCTCTTTGATACCTATTGCTGCTATCATCACGATGTGATTTTCTGCTACGAGATGTTGATCTATGTCTATTTCTCGGAGACCGTCCTCTTGAAGAAGAACGTTTGTGATCATCAATCTTTTGCGAAGATCTATCAAAATCATTCCGTGGAGATCTAGAATCCATATCTTTCAGCCGTTTGACTGATGGTGACTCTAATCGATGATGTCGTCTGTCAGGTGTGCAAGACCTATCCTTTGATTCCAGTGAAATTTTCTTTTCCATGATTTCTTTAGACTCTCTATCAAGTCCTTCGTCTTCGTTAGAGTTTTTCTCCTCACTATCTTTAACATTACTTTCTGATAAATTGTTTTCATCTTCTATATCACTTTTCATCTGTTTTTGAATCTGTTCTGTTTTATCATTTGTTTTTACTGTATTATCGGTCATCAGTGTTACATCACTTGACTTTCTACGCAAATCTTTTTTACTTCTTTCTAGTAATTTTCTTGCAGTGTCTTGTTTACTTGAGGGAGGTAACTGTGACCCCGCCCTCGCGGATCTTTCTTCTTTCTTGTCATGAATCTTACGACTACCATTCCCACGATCATCATAATGGCGTCCCCTATGAGGCTCACGTTTCCTATCATCAAATGAATCCCTGTCATATTTATGTTTCTTATAATCCATATCAATGTCTGTTTCAGTATTACATTTTCTTTTCCTTGCAGTTTGCGATTCTTTATTTCGGAAAAAGTATTTTTTTCCTTTTGTTTTGTCTTTTTCAGACATGTTAAAAGGCAGTAATGGTGGTGATTTGCTTCTTTGACGATCGGTTTGCATAGAATGTTTTCTGTTTTGAGACGGCAATCTCAGCTCAGGTGTTGCTCTATCACTGTCACCAGTATCACTCTGATTATTGGTTCTTTGTCGTACATTTGGTTTGTGTTGCCATTTTCTGAATAATGACGGTCCAGATTTCTTTCTGAAATAAAATTAATACATGTTAAAATTTGATAAAATACTGAAACAATATCCTCTATTAAACAGGTTTGTAATGCAAGGGAGAATTAAAGAAATCTAATAGTACTGTTGGTCTTGAAATTGAGAGTGAGCAAGTGTTTAACTGTAAATGTTAAATGCCAAATGAGCAATTTTTCAGCATATAGCATAATATACATGGCAAGAACAAGTTACATTTGATGAGATGATGATGTGAAGATCGTCTACTTTGACTATACTAGACCAGCATGCTTAGTAGAATCTATAGTGCTATCTCACTGAAAAAACAGTCTGTGAGCAGAGAGGTCACTCCATTCTGATACATTATCCTGATTCCAAGCCAACCAGTCATTTCTCTTACTATTGTGTGCTTAGTGGAGAAGCAGAAGCAACAAATACAAATTTTATTGTTCTTTTTTGACCCAACTGGGACTCAACCCGCGATCTACTGCGCATGCACTCGAGGCAAGCATGCAAACCATTACACAACCGAGGTAAGTGTAGTTGCTTCCAGAGTACTTGGCGAAATAATTTAGAGATGAATGTTCCATAGAAGACATGTGTCGTCTGCCTTTGTTATTAGTAACTGGAATATTATCATATCATGCGGATCTCGGAAGAGTTACAGATTAGACATGTGTACCCCCCTCTGAACCATGTTAACAAAGGGCTCACGTTGGAGGGCGATTCGGGCGAAGAAGTCG
The DNA here is from genome assembly GCA_963383655.1 of Bathymodiolus septemdierum. NCBI lineage: Eukaryota > Metazoa > Mollusca > Bivalvia > Mytilida > Modiolidae > Bathymodiolus > Bathymodiolus septemdierum. Next base: position 132,213,178 of record OY726517.1, read on the forward strand.
CCTTGTGGCTGCTCATTTCGCTTTGTACTAGTGCCAAAAGAGAAGTGGAAGTCGCCCTGTAATTTTACTAAGTCTCCTTGCTAATTTTAACTGTCTTAACAGTAAAACATCGGTATATTTTTACTACAAAATTTCTGTTTTTCACACCGCCATTGTAAAGGAACATAATTGAAATAGTCACGAATATAAAAACTGTACTACGGATCCATACTCGGAAAAATAACGTCGGTATTGTTTCATTTCATTTATTTGGGGTTTGATGGCGGCTATCCAAAGGGATTGTTAACTTTGTGGATATGATTAGTTTCTTAATTAATATCAATCAGTGATTAAAGAGAAGCAATGTAAATAATATACACTCATTAAAATTTAATTAAATAATTAGCGATTTCACAGCTTGTGTTGGTTTTTTATGGCATATATTTATCTTATCTAATGTTTTGTCATTTTATCTATGTGTGACTTGTTTGAAACAATGCTGATGTCAAAATAAATTTTATTATTCAATTTTATTTATTTATTATTTATTGGACAATAGTTGACTATCATATATGTGCCTTTATCATCTATGCAAGACAAAACAAAGAATCTGAAAAGGGTTTACTTAATACAAACAAACAAAAAACAAATACAAGGACATATGTAAATCAGAGAGATGATATGCTAACAAAAACAAGGAATTAAACAACTACTGAATATACGAATGCCACGATAATGCCCCGCGAATGTGAAAAGTGGTACAATTAGAGAAATATTTTGACTTCTCCCTGTACTCTCACCACTTCTCCCTGTTGTTTCTCACTTCTCTTTTGTCAGCACCTGAAAGAGAAGTCACTTCTACCTCTGATTTCAAAGTAGTGGGAGCCCTGTAACAATCTGTTTTATTTTGGAAAACAAAATATCAATGTGATCATAGAATAAATAACAGGTACATTACTACATGACTTCATTTCTTGTTAAATAAATTGTGCACGTTTGGTTGGCTTCTGTTGAGCTGTGTACCCTCATCTTACCATATTGAAAATCCTTATTTGGCTCTGGAAAACCCCAAAAAGTTAATGTGTCCAAAAATTACATAGCAGGTGCATGATTTCCGTTCCTATTAAAAAAATGCAAATTTGATTGTCATCTGTTGAGTGATCTATGAGGAATTGCTGGTAACAGATGTGTACCCCCTCTATACAACATTGAAATTCCACCTGAAAATTCCTGTTTTGTTCTGGGAATCTCCTGCAATAAATTTGATAAAAGAAACAGATTGTGTTAGCTTCTATTGAGTGGTCTATGAGGAGTTGTAATTTAGAGGTGTTTCCTCCTCTATACCACATTGAAAATCCCTATTAGTCTCTGGGTAACTCCTGTAAAATCAATCAGTCAATGTGGTCAAATAATAAAATAGCAAGTGTAAAACTTCATGTCATGTAAAAGAAAATGTGGAAATTTGGTTGACTTCTGTCGAGTAGAAAAGTGGTTGTGGATTTTGGAAAGTGTGATGACGATGCAAACAACGATGTAAAGTCATCCCTACATCATGCCTCGGGCAACATTAGTGAGTGAGTGATTGTAGTTTCATGCTAAAATGAACAATTTTTCAGAGATGTCTGCGTTGTACTTGATTTTTAAAGTGCTAACTGATTGCGGGTAGACATGTTGCTCCACAAGAACAAATCATGCTGATTCAGAGTCAACCAATCTTTGCTCTTTTTCCCTAATGTTACATGCTTAGTCGAGAATCAGCAAAAAACAATTTCATAGTTTTTGATTAGACACAACAGGAACTCAAGCTCACAATATACCTCACTATATGCAAGCAGGCTAACCATTACACCAGTGATGTGGTATCGCAGGCAACATTAAAACTAACCATTAAATTTACGTGTATATAGCTTTCCAATAATCTACAGAAATGTTCAATATTGAATGAATAAGATATTTAAAAGTGCTCAGAGTCAAAAAACAACACATCATTAGAATATGTCATTTATGAAGGAAAATGTTTAAAGTAAAATAACCACATTCACACTTACCTGTAGTGGGGTTTTGTTTTGTTTTTTATATCATCATTTTGCTAAATTTAATGTACTTTCACATTAACTCTAACTTTGTATTTAAGTAAGAGTCCCAGGGGATCCAACTTTGTCTTTTAAGCATTGAATTACGAGTCCAAGGAGATCTATATTTTCTTTATCTATTCGACATTTACTAATTCCAAATTTTGGAAAAGATAAAATATTTTTATCAGTAATTGTCATTTCCACATAAACCTCCTCCAAAAAACTTGATCAATTTTGATTTACATGTATATGCATGTTACAGTACTGCTCATCTCTAGGCTAGAATATTGATCTCCCTCATTTAGAGATGTGAGCTATACCTAACCCATAATTGAAGGTTACACAGTGACTATGAGATGAAGAACAGCATCGCTTTTCCTTGACTTTTTAATCTTTATATCAGTTCAATATTTTTCCCTGTTCACCAACGACAAGATCCTTTGCTGTTAATTAAAAAGGTCAAAATAATTTGTTAATGTGTAGATAATCTTCTATTTTTCATTCCCATAAAGTCATATTACAAACTATTCCATTTGAAAGAGGACATTTTGGATGTCAGATTTACATGAAAAATGTAAAATTTGTTTGGGACTTTTCAATGATTATTCATTAACAGTTTGGATTAAGTCAAGAAAAGGCTTTATCTATTTTCAAAAAATTTTAAATTTTAAATTTTGTCATGAATCTAGTGGACATCTTGTATTTAAAATAAAAATTTAAGGCTCACATGAACCTGTACCACTCACCTGCTTATCTTAACATCCCATGTTAAATTTGAACCACCATGATACCATCTTCGATTTCCGATTGAAACAAAAAATTGGAATTTTGTAAGGGACCATCTAATACACAGTTGGATTCAATCAAGGATATAATTTCAGAGAAAAATTATTTATTTGTTTTTCAAGAGTCCATCTTCAATATTGGAACAACACAAAAACAGCCATTAAAGTACATTCGGGCAAGTTTGTTGTCGAATGTTTTCGTGTTATTAGAAAATTTTCCTTATTTTAAAATGGATGTGTCCATAGGCACTATAGGACATGAATGCCCCTATTTCAAGCTAAAGTTAAAGTATATCGAGGTATAATTCAGGTACCAAAAAAAGACATAATAGCTAAATTAAGCTTGCTCTATGTATTGTGGGCACAAACATTGTGTAATATTTCAGCATGATACCACAAATTTGTCATTTTTACAAATAATTAAGGGGCATAACACTGAAACGATAAATGCAAAAATAAGCAATTCGAACGACCATTATAGTGGCCAAAAACATTGTGAAACTTTTTTTTTTAATAATTGGCCATGAGAAACTAATATTAGGGAATGGAAACCACAAATTTGCCATTTTTGAAGTGAGGGGCATTATACTGAAATCATAAAAGGAATAATATCTAAGTTAGATCTTAACTGTAAATTTTTAATTATTCCCTTAAAGTAATATGAAAGGCAAATATCGTGGAATTTTTTTATTAAATATTTTCACTTAATATGTCACTTAATTTTAACTAAAATCAACTGCATAACATTATAAATCCGCTCAAAAGCAGATTTTAATATTATGCAGATAATTCTGTGCTCCAGTACAGTAATGCAAATGATATGCGCGTGACACCAGATTTGAACTCTTTCGGGGAGATTATCGCTCATGCGCAATGTTCAGTTGATGAAAAAAAAATATATATATATTCCGTGTGTACCACATAAGAATAATTGCAAAAAAAAAAATTGGTTCAGACGACATGAAACAGACAGATTCCTCAATAATCAGTCAGGAATGTGTGCGTGCTTACCTCAGCATCCGTGATTGTTTATCTTTTCTTCACGAGGTCATGATCGGCAATCATCGGACCAAAACTTTTCTTCAAGAGGTCATGCTCGGCAATCACCGGAACAAAACAACCGAAAGTTAATCAGTCTCCACAACAATGGTGATGTCGATAAACATGTACACGGATTTGCAGGGAACATATTTCGACTTGAAACATGCATGAATAGCTTAGCAAAGGTACTGCCGTATTCCCATAGCACAGTACCACATTGCATCCCTTTACCAAAATGGCACCATTGTTGTTTGTTTACGAAAAACAAATACAAATAGCTTTATTTTAAGCCGGGCATATATAAACAATAAACAAAACCTCTAATGAACGAAATTAAAATTTCTATAAACCGTAATGGATTACTTTCCAGGAAAATCACTTTCAAAATACTTAGGGCTTTTCCAGGAAAAAATACCCGGTAGGGTCGGAACGACATTGATTTTTTTTTTATCTAGGTGGGGGGTGTAAAACGTATTTCTTTTCTGGGGGTTGTTGTCAAATTTCTATTTAATTAATCGCAGTTGTCGGTATTTTTACCATTTCGGTATATTAAGATAGACCTACTTGCCGGCAAGTCGTGTCACTGTGTTGTTCGTTAAACGGTGTATAATATTCGGTTGTTTGTTCTACGATTTCGCTTCTTTTGCGTGATTTTTAAGTAAAATTGTTTTCCTTTATCTTCCGAAATATTCCGAATGATATGCTATGTAAAAGATGGAGAAATACGAATGATGAACTGGTACCTGGTTCTTTCATTTTCGTTCCTGGGTTCCGAGATAAAAAGTACCAGTCGAAAACGGAACATGGTCAAATGGCACGATTTCTCAAAAAGTATTTATCCAAAAATAATAAACTATACATATTATCAATTCTTGAGATATCAACTTTAAAATGGTGTAACATTTATTTGACAGACATTTGATTTAAAAGAGTTATACGTGATCAAAACAAATATTTTGATACAAATTATCGTCATTTCCGCCATTGAAAAATACTGTCCTGCCACGATTTAGGGTATCAAATGTCAATATTTTTCTTAAAACTGTATATCAAATTAAAGCGTTTAATCTCTTCTTTATTATGGAATTTACATCATGAAAATATCTCATTACGTTCAAAAGTTATACCAATAAACGTACTGAAAATACCTGTCCTGGTTTTCCGCCATTGAAAAATACTGTCCTGCCACGATTTAGGGTATCAAATGTCAATATTTTTTTAAAAACGGTATATCAAATTAAAGCCTTTAATATCTTCTTTATTATGGAATTTACATCATGAAAATATCTCATTTCGTTCAAAAGTTATACCTATAAACGTACTGGAAAATACCTGTCCTGGTTTTAAACCGTCCCCCCCAAAAATAGATAAACAACACACTTTATAGGTCACACTTGTACTTGCATTACTGCCATTAAACAGTATTACAGATTTGATCAGTCTGTTTCAAATTAAATTTCTATTTTCTAGGTGGGGGTCATTTTAAGTATTTATATTTATGTGGTGGTACCCCAAAAATAATTAAAATTCTGGTGGTAGTACCCCAAATTATTGACGAAGTTCCGACCCCCCCCCCCCCCCCCCCCAGGTATTTTTTCCTGGAAAAGCCCTTAATAACGGATACAATATATTTCAATAAACATGTGCACGATATCAACATTTTCATATGAGAAAATATGCGGGCGGCGACATAGGGCGACTCTTCAAAATTACAAGGCGACTTGAACTTCACCTTTGACCAACGAGAAAGCGAAGTCAACCTTCACAAGGCGATTTCTTTGCCCGAATCGCCCTCCAACGTCAGCCCTGGATCTGTCTTTCAAACTCTGATGAAGGAAAGTTTAAAAATAAATTTCAAGCACTTGTTTGACACTGTTGAAAAATGTATGTAAACAAACTGGGATAACAACCTTTCCTGACTCCTGTTAGAAAATACTTTATCTCTAGTTTTTACTATTTTGAACAAATAATTATCACAAAAAAAATGGTTATAACATATACTGTCAAAGTCAATTTTATTCTGATTATTTTTTCCACTTAATATTGAAGAACTGAATAGCTTAACGTCAAGAACAGGGGTCCATTAATATATCAAATCTTATCAAAAGCCAAGAGTTTTTCCTGCTACATGTGATATCGCCAAGGTGTCTGCACAGTTTTGGGAGTAGAGGAACAGTTGGACACCCAAGAAATAGTCCTGACAAGAATAATTATTGATGAATACTGTATAGCACTGTATATCTGTAGTGTCAAAATTTTGCAGTTTTATAAATCTGATTTTTAGCGGATATTTATTTTGGCATTTTATAAAAAGAAAAAACATAATTTACTGTTATCACCTATACCAGTTGTACTTTTGTATTGATAATTGTCTTTTCATCACAATCGTCAGCAATTATATTGATATTCTTTGTAAATTTGTAGATGTACTGAAACGTTATAGTTGAGTGACTTCACTTAAATACTAGTATATATTAGGTTACGGTATCTCCTAATACAGTATTCGCTCTAACCCACTTGCCCGAAGCCCAGGACAAGTAAAACTGGATTTGGACAAGTGAAAATTATGAAAGAATTTGTTTGAATAAATATAATTTTTTTTTCTAAATTTGGCTTTCGGGCAAGTAGGTGAACAAAATTAAGGCAAAGACTGCTAATGTATGAAATAGTGGTGGTGTTTATATTTGGCACTTTTGGTCAAATCCGTCAATAGCGCTAAAATAAAACCACCGACAAATATAGGTGCTATACAGTATCCGGAACCCTACATAAGAATAATGACGTGGTTTTTTTAATTGACGCATAACAATTTAGATTCTTTTTGAAAGATGTTAGAGGTTTTCATAAAATTTTTATATCCATTTTTCTGGTACCTAAGATCAGATATTTCTCTGTCTTTTCTCTGAAGCTCTGCTCTGGCAGTGACTAACAAATCTGTAATATTCTTTTCAAGGGTGTCTGATTTCTTCTTCAGCTCTGTTTCCATGATGAGGCTCTCATTCAACTGCTTTTCAAGGTCTGAAATTCTGTCTATGGCTTCTGTGTACTTCGTTTCAAGCTGAAGTAAAATTATACCAAAATAATATAAACTGAACATTATCACATGAAAAGTCTCAAAAATACAGGAGTGAGTTAGTGATTGGTATTTAATGCCAAATGATCAAGTCTGTTATGATACAGGATATAGAGTAATTGCTGTTTAAAGCCAAAATGAGCAAAACAAGATACATTCGATGAGATGACGATGTCTGCTTTGTGCTAGACCAATACACAATTAGTTAGATTTTCATAGTGCTAGCTCATTAAAACAACAGTTCACAGTTAGATATGTCACTCCACTCAGACATATTATTCCAATTCAGAGTCAACCAGTCTTCACTCAAACTCCTTAATACTGCATGCTTAGTGGATAAAATAGCAAATTGAAATACCAATTTCATAGTCCCAGGTTTTACCTGACTGGGGATCAAACCCATGATCGACCACACTCAAGGCAAGCACACTAGTCCTTTCACCACTGATAGTCTGAACTGTAATACAAGAGGTTTATGGATATGGTGTTTAATGCCACTTTCAACAATATATCAGCTATATCGTGGCAGTCAGTTTCATTGTTGGAGGAAACCAGAGTACCCGGAGAAAACCACTGACCTGTCGCAATTCCCTGACAAACTTTATCACATAATGTTGTATATAGTACACCTCACCCGAGAGAGGTTCGAACTCACAACGTTATTGGTTATATGCACTGATTACATAGGTACATTTTTTTGTAGTTGTAAACCCAACCAACATACGATAACGACCACAACAGCCTCCATAATAGAAGAACAGGTATTCTATCAATACATATATAGTGTAGTAAACAATTAGTTTTTTTTTCTAATATCATATTTACATGTACCTGTTGAAAATCTTCTTGTTTCTTGACACTATCGTCAGTAATAAGATCATCATACAAGTCAAGCATAGCACAATTTGAACTTTCATCCATATTTTCCATTGTTTCTAAATTTCCAAACCTTAAAAAGTAAACAGAGTAAAAATATTATGAACTATTGCTTTCTTTCATTTCAAGAACATAATTGTATGGCAAGTACAGTCTTCTGTATAGTCAGTTTTCAATAGGATTAGGGTTATGGTGTTTAATGTTACTTTAACAATATTTAAGTTATATCATGACAGACAATTTTATTGGTGGAGGAAACTGGAGTACTCGGAGAAAACCATCTACCTGTCATAAGTCACTGACAAACTTTATCACATTTTGTAGTGAGTACACCTCACCATGGACAGGGTTCGAACTCATAGCTTTAGTGTACAGGTGATTGTAAATCCAACTACCATACGATAACGACGGCTCCCTTTTCAGAATATATTTAGAAGATAACTGCATCAATTGGAGATTTGATGGTCGCAAATTGAGTTTACTGTCGACACATTAGCTGGGCCAGTAATTTGTGATCATCAAATCTCCAAATACAATACAGTTATCTCCATTCTAAAGCAATACTGAACATAAAAATGTATTCTTGCATATCCTCCCCCCCCTCGAGTCTAAAAATCACACAAAATATTGTTGACGACTTTGGCACATAAACAACATGATGTCATATGAAGACTTCCAGTTTAAAATGTAAAGATCAAATGTTATTTGGCTTCGTGTACACTTCAATTTTGATCAAATTTAACTAAAATAAGTTTTCAAAGTAGGCATTTTAATTATTTTTGTGCATTGTTGTAAATACCCTTCCTGGTGCGAATATGGTGCAAGGTAGAAATACACTGGGTATTTACGTACCCGCACATTCTACATACCGGAAAGAAAGTACACTTACAAATACGCATCGATCACAAAATGTTTGATATGTTCACCTCGAGAAATGTAAAAAAAATCTTTAAATATCCACTCTCACGTCCGACCACGACCACGATGTCCGACCAAATAGTCGGACTTAGAGTGTCGACTCTAAAATTTGTCTGACATTTTGGGAGGAATATGTCCGACCTGAGAGTATGATCGTTGATACACTTGGAGTGTACTGTATATTCTGAGCCTGGATCTCCTGTACTTGGCGATCACAATACTGGTAAAAAAATTCACAATACTGGAACAAATTTTTATACTAGTGATCGCCAAGTACAGGAGATCCGCTAGTCCGAGATTCCTCTGTCGTTTAACGGCTTTTATAAAGTTGCTGTAGCCGTTCAACGTCAGAGCGTGATATATACGGATTACAGCGGGTTTGCCTCTCCAGCTCTGGATCGGCACATTTCCACGTTTCGTGGCTATCAGATTTTATTTTCTATCAGAAACCCTTATATAAATCGCTTCACCAATCATTTTTCTATTCATTCATAACCATCTTACCCTCAGAAAGTGGTGTTACACTCCATTACAGCTCGATTTTGCCTTAGATCCTATTATTCCGCCATTTGACTTCCATTTTCGAATCTACACACGTGATCTCGCGATACTAACTGAATGATGACAGCAACGCATTGCATGATGGGAGCTAATTAATGCAGCGTGCCAAATTATTTGGAGCATTATTTGCATACGTAAACAACATTCAAATCACATGGAAGACGATACATTTAAGCGTATTCTGCAGGACAAACAGTCCATCTACAGATCAAAGCAGAACAGAAGGAAATAATACAGAATTCAATGGCAGAGTGTTACCAACGGGCTTCGGAAAGAGCATGTGTTACGTTCCCCCTTTTTGGACAAGGTACTACAACATTTTTTTTTCTTATGGTTATCTGTAATTCACTAAATTTGCTGTTAAAATCATTACCAATCAATATAATCAACTGTATTAAATTTTATGTTAATTGTTCTGCCTTAACAGACACCTATGATTGGCAATAAAAATATTTGTTTGTTTGTTTATATGCAAATCATCTCCCATGATACATTGCGGTAATCGTAGTTTTCTCGTAGTCACGTGACAAATGTTTGAAAAATGGAAGTCAAATGTCGAAATCATAGGTTCTAAGGCAAGATCGTGCTGTAATGGAGTGTAACACCACTTTCTGAGGGTAAGATGTTTATGAATGAATAGAAAAATGATTGGTGAAGCGATTTATATAAGGGTTTCTGATAGAAAATAAAATCCGATAGCCACGAAACGTGGAAATGTGCTGACCCAGAGTTGGAGAAGCAAATCCGCTGTTTTCCGTATGTATCACGCTCTGACGTTGAACGGCTACAGCAACTTTATAAAAGCCGTTAAACGACAGAGGAATCTCGGACTAGAGATCCGCATGCTGTTGATATTTCATAAACACAAATATATCTATCTCTTTCATGTAATCTGAGCAAGGGCCGTAATATTTACGTTCTTAGCAGAGCAATAATAAAAAAGAGAAAGTAGATTAAAACAAACAAAACAATGGCGTCGACATGCAAAAAGGTGTCATTGAAATGAATTTCCTGAAAGAAGGTAATATATTTTTCATGAAAAAGCAATATCAAAAGCACAACGCACCAGCAGTTGTATTAGCGGTCTAAAATTTCATTGACAAGTTCATTTTATTCTTTTCCCTGGTTGCCGCCATTGATTTCTTCTTTCTAATACTACGAACAAGGTAGGAAAACGCTTAAAAAAAATCCGTATATTGAAGGAGGTATATTTATCCTGTCAAAATGGCAATGTGACCGTGGTCTCTTCTGTCATGTGACTTTTCAGATAGAGGCTATTTTCACTTTGATTAAAAGTTTGAAGCCGCCAATTTTGAAATTTTAGATAAATATTTGATTTGATTTGCTTGTTGAGGGTTTGTTTGCCAGTTCCAAAATTGAAAAGAGAATAATTTTCAACTGTTTAACTCACAGTTTATTTACTCGTAGGTAAGTAATATATATACTCTGTGTTTAACCCGATTTTGTGCATTTTCATACATGCCAACCCTACAGTATAGAGATGAATAGCTGTAGGAGGTATATTTATCCCTTAAATTATTCTCTTTTCAATCTGTCTATACAACATCGTGGTCTCTTCTCACCAATTCCTTACATGAGACAAGGGACCACTCTATATTTCTACAACATCATGGTCTCTTAACAATTCCATACATGAGACCATGGACCACTATCTGTCTATACAACATCATGGTCTCTTCTCACTAATTCCATACATGAGACCAGGGACCACTCTATCTGTCTATACAACATCATGGTTTCTTATCAACCGTGTTATGCATGAGACCAGGGACCACTCTATCTGTCTATACAACACCATGGTCTCTTATCAACAATTCCATACATGAGACCACGGACCACTTTTTCTGTCTATAAAACACCATGATCTCTTCTCACTAATTCCATACATGAGACCAGGGACCACTCTATCTGTTTATACAACATCATGGTCTCTTTCCACCTTGTCCACACATAAGACCATGGACCACTCTGCCTGTCTATACATCACCATGGTTTCTCTCACCAATTCAGTGCATGAGACCACCATGGCATCTTCTCATCAGTGTCATGCACAAGACCAGTGAGCACTCTATTTGTGTGTACTACACCGTGGTCTCTTCTCACCAATTCCATATATGAGATCATGGACCACTTTATCTGTCTATACAACACCATGGTCTCTTCTCACCAACTCTATTCATGAGACCATGGACCACTCTATTTGTCTATACAACATCATGGTCTCTTCTCACCAATCCCATACATGAGAACAGGGACCACTCTATCTGTCTATACAACACCATGGTCTTTTCTCACCAATCCATTACATGAGACCAGTGACCACTCTATCTGTCTATACAACATCGTCTCTTCTCACCAATCCCATACATGAGAACAGGGACCACTCTATCTGTCTATACAACACCGTGATCTCTTCTCACTAATTCCATGCATGAGACCAGGGACCACTCTATCTGTCTATACAACACCATGGTCTCTTCTCACCAACTTTATTCATGACACCATGGACCACTCTATCTGTCTATGCAACATCATGATCTCTTCTCACCAATCCCATACCATACATGAGACCAGGGACCACTCTATTTGTCTATGCAACACCATGGTCTCTTCTCACCAATCCCATACATGAGAACAGGGACCACTATATCTGTTTATACAACACCATGGTCTCTTCTCACCAATTATATTCATGAGACCAGGGACCATTCTATCTGTCTATACAACACCATGGTTTCTTCTCACCAATCCCATACATGAGAACAGGGACCACTCTATCTGTCAATACAACACCATGGGCTCTTCTCACAAATTCTATGCATGAAACCAGGGACCACTCTATCTGTCTATACAACATCATGGTCTCTTCTCACCAATCCCATACATGAGAACAGGGACCACTCTATCTGTATATACAACACCATGGTCTCTTCTCACCAATCCCATACATGAGACCAGTGACCACTCTATCTGTCAATACAACATCATGGTCTCTTCTCACCAATCCCATACATGAGAACAGGGACCACTCTATCTGTCTATACAGCACCATGGTCTTTTCTCACCAATCCCATACATGAGACCAGTGACCACTCTATCTGTCTATACAACATCGTCTCTTCTCACCAATCTCATACATGAGAACAGGGACCGCTCTATCTGTCTATACAACACCGTGATCTCTCTCACTAATTCCATGCATGAGACCAGGAACCACTCTATCTGTCTATACAACATCATGGTCTCTTCTCACCAATCCCATACATGAGAACAAGGGCCACTCTATCTGTCTATACAACACCATGGTCTCTTCTCACCAACTCTATTCATGAGACCATGGACCACTCTATCTGTCTATGCAACATCATGATCTCTTCTCACCAATCCCATACCATACATGAGACCAGGGACCACTCTATCTGTCTATGCAACACCATGGTCTCTTCTCACCAATCCCATACATGAGACCAGTGACCATTCTATCTGTCTATACAACATCATGGTCTCTTCTCACCAATCCCATACATGAGAACAGGGACGACTCTATCTGTCTATACAACACCATGGTTTCTTCTCACCAACCCCAGACATGAGAACAGGGACCACTCTATCTGTCTATACAACAACATGGTCTCTTCTCACCAATCCCATACATGAGACCAGTGACCATTCTATCTGTCTATACAACATCATGGTCTCTTCTCACCAATCCCATACATGAGAACAGGGACCACTCTATCTGTCTATGCAACACCATGGTTTCTTCTCACCAACCCCATACATGAGAACAGGGACCACTCTATCTGTCTATACAACACCATGGTCTCTTCTCACCAATCCCATACATGAGAACAGGGACCACTCTATCTGTCTATACAACAACATGGTCTCTTCTCACCAATCCCATACATGAGAACAGGGACCACTCTATCTGTCTATACAACACCATGGTCTCTTCTCACCAATTATATTCATGAGACCAAGAACCATTCTATCTGTCTATACAACACCATGGTCTCTTCTCACCAATCCCATACATGAGAACAGGGACCACTCTATCTGTCTATACAACACCATGGTCTCTTCTCACAAATTCTATTCATGAAACCAGGGACCACTCTATCTGTCTATGCAACATCATGGTCTCTTCTCACCAATCCCATACATGAGAACAGGGACCACTCTATCTGTCTATACAACACCGTGATCTCTTCTCACCAATCCCATACATGAGAACAGGGGCCACTCTATCTGTCTATACAACCCCATGGTCTCTTCTCACCAACTCTATTCATGAGACCATGGACCACTCTATCTGTCTATATAACATCATGATCTCTTCTCACCAATCCCATACATGAGACCAGGGAGCACTCTATCTGTCTATACAACACCATGGTCTCTTCTCACCAATCCCATACATGAGACCAGGGACCACTCTATCTGTCTATACAACATCGTCTCTTCTCACCAATCGCATACATGAGAACAGGGACCACTCTATCTGTCTATACAACACCATGGTCTCTTCTCACCAATCACATACATGAGAACAGGGACCACTCTATCTGTCTATACAACATCATGGTCTCTTCTCACCAATTATATTCATGAGACCAGGGACCACTCTATCTGCCTATACAACACCATGGTCTCTTCTCACCAATCACATACATGAGACCAGGGACCACTCTGTCTGTCTATACAACACCGTGGTCTCTTCTCACCAATCCCATACATGAGACCAGTGACCACTTTATCTCTCTATACAACATCATGGTCTCTTCTCACCAATCCTATACATGAGAACAGGGACCACTCTATCTGTCTATGCAACACCATAGTTTCTTCTCACCAACCCCATACATGAGAACAGGGACCACTCTATCTGTCTATGCAACAACATGGTCTCTTCTCACCAATCCCATATATGAGAACAGGGACTACTCTATCTGTCTATACAACACCATGGTCTCTTCTCACCAATTATATTCATGAGACCAGGAACCATTCTATCTGTCTATACAACACCATGGTCTCTTCTCACCAATCCCATACATGAGAACAGGGACCACTCTATCTGTCTATACAACACCATGGTCTCTTCTCACAAATTCTATTCATGAAAACAGGGACCACTCTATCTGTCAATGCAACATCATGGTCTCTTCTCACCAATCCCATACATGAGAACAAGGACCACTCTATCTGTCTATACAACACCATGATCTCTTCTCACCAATCCCATACATGAGAACAGGGGCCACTCTATCTGTCTATACAACACCATGGTCTCTTCTCACCAACTCTATTCATGAGACCATGGACCACTCTATCTGTCTATACAACATCATGATCTCTTCTCACCAATCCCATACATGAGACCAGGGACCACTCTATCTGTCTATACAACACCATGGTCTCTTCTCACCAATCCCATACATGAGACCAGGGACCACTCTATCTGTCTATACAACATCGTCTCTACTCACCAATCCCATACATGAGAACAGGGACCACTCTATCTGTCTATACAACACCATGGTCTTTTCTCACCAATCCCATACATGAGAACAGGGACCACTCTATCTGTCTATACAACATCATGATCTCTTCTCACCAATTCTATTCATGAGACCAGGGGCCACTCTATCTGCCTATACAACACCATGGTCTCTTCTCATCAATCACATACATGAGACCAGGGACCACTCTGTCTGTCTATACAACACCATGGTCTCTTCTCACCAATCCCATACATGAGACCAGTGACCACTCTATCTGTCTATACAACATCGTCTCTTCTCACCAATCCCATACATGAGAACAGGGACCACTCTATCTGTCGATACAACACCGTGATCTCTTCTCAATAATTCCATGCATGCGACCAGGGACCACTCTATCTGTCTATACAACATCATGGTCTCTTCTCACCAATCCCATACATGAGAACAGGGACCACTCTATCTGTCTATGCAACACCATGGTTTCTTCTCACCAACCCCATACATGAGAACAGGGACCACTCTATCTGTCTATACAACAACATGGTCTCTTCTCACCAATCCCATACATGAGAACAGGGACCACTCTATCTGTCTATACAACACCATGGTCTCTTCTCACCAATTATATTCATGAGACCAGGAACCATTCTATCTGTCTATACAACACCATGGTCTCTTCTCACCAATCCCATACATGAGAGCAGGGACCACTCTATCTGTCTATACAACACCATGGTCTCTTCTCACCAATTATATTCATGATACCAGGAACCATTCTATCTGTCTATACAACACCATGGTCTCTTCTCACCAATCCCATACATGAGAACAGGGACCACTCTATCTGTCTATACAACAACATGGTCTCTTCTCACCAATCCCATACATGAGAACAGGGACCACTCTATCTGTCTATACAACACCATGGTCTCTTCTCACCAATTATATTCATGAGACCAGGAACCATTCTATCTGTCTATACAACACCATGGCCTCTTCTCACCAATCCCATACATGAGAACAGGGACCACTCTATCTGTCTATACAACACCATGGTCTCTTCTCACCAATTCTATTCATGAAACCAGGGACCACTCTATCTGTCAATGCAACATCATGGTCTCTTCTCACCAATCCCATACATGAGAACAGGGACCACTCTATCTGTCTATACAACACCGTGATCTCTTCTCACCAATCCCATACATGAGAACAGGGGTCACTCTATCTGTCTATACAACCCCATGGTCTCTTCTCACCAACTCTATTCATGAGACCATGGACCACTCTATCTGTCTATGCAACATGATGATCTCTTCTCACCAATCCCATACATGAGACCAGGGACCACTCTATATGTCTATACAACACCATGGTCTCTTCTCACCAATCCCATACATGAGACCAGGGACCACTCTATCTGTCTATACAACATCGTCTCTACTCACCAATCCCATACATGAGAACAGGGACCACTCTATCTGTCGATACAACAACATGGTCTCTTCTCACCAATCCCATACATGAGAACAGGGACCACTCTATCTGTCTATACAACAACATGGTCTCTTCTCACCAATCCCATACATGAGAACAGCGCCACTCTATCTGTCTATACAACACCATGGTCTCTTCTCACCAATTATATTCATGAGACCAAGAACCATTCTATCTGTCTATACAACACCATGGTCTCTTCTCACCAATCCCATACATGAGAACAGGGACCACTCTATCTGTCTATACAACAACATGGTCTCTTCTCACCAATCCCATACATGAGAACAGGGACCACTCTATCTGTCTATACAACACCATGGTCTCTTCTCACCAATTATATTCATGAGACCAGGAACCATTCTATCTGTCTATGCAACACCATGGTCTCTTCTCACCAATCCCATACATGAGAACAGGGACCACTCTATCTGTCTATACAACACCATGGTCTCTTCTCACAAATTCTATTCATGAAACCAGGGACCACTCTATCTGTCAATGCAACATCATGGTCTCTTCTCACCAATCCCATACATGAGAACAGGGACCACTTTATCTGTCTATACAACACCGTGATCTCTTCTCACCAATCCCATACATGAGAACAGGGGCCACTCTACCTGTCTATACAAACCCATGGTCTCTTCTCACCAACTCTATTCATGAGACCATGGACCACTCTATCTGTCTATACAACATGATGATCTCTTCTCACCAATCCCATACATGAGACCAGGGACCACTCTATCTGTCTATACAACACCATGGTCTCTTCTCACCAATCCCATACATGAGACCAGGGACCACTCTATCTGTCTATACAACATCGTCTCTACTCACCAATCCCATACATGAGAACAGGGACCACTCTATCTGTCTATACAACACCATGGTCTCTTCTCACCAATCCCATGCATGAGAATAGGGACCACTCTATCTGTCTATACAACATCATGATCTCTTCTCACCAATTCTATTCATGAGACCAGGGGCCACTCTATCTGCCTATACAACACCATGGTCTCTTCTCATCAATCACATACATGAGACCAGGGACCACTCTGTCTGTCTATACAACACCATGGTCTCTTCTCACCAATCCCATACATGAGACCAGTGACCACTCTATCTGTCTATACAACATCATGGTCTCTTCTCACCAAGCCCATACATGAGAACTGGGACCACTCTATCTGTCTATACAACACCATGGTCTTTTCTCACCAATCCCATACATGAGACCAGTGACCACTCTATCTGTCTATACAACATCGTCTCTTCTCACCAATCCCATGCATGAGAACAGGGACCACTCTATCTGTCGATACAACACCGTGATCTCTTCTCAATAATTCCATGCATGCGACCAGGGACCACTCTATCTGTCTATACAACATCATGGTCTCTTCTCACCAATCCCATACATGAGAACAGGGACCACTCTATCTGTCTATGCAACACCATGGTTTCTTCTCACCAACCCCATACATGAGAACAGGGACCACTCTATCTGTCTATACAACAACATGGTCTCTTCTCACCAATCCCATACATGAGAACAGGGACCACTCTATCTGTCTATACAACACCATGGTCTCTTCTCACCAATTATATTCATGAGACCAGGAACCATTCTATCTGTCTATACAACACCATGGTCTCTTCTCACCAATCCCATACATGAGAGCAGGGACCACTCTATCTGTCTATACAACACCATGGTGTCTTCTCACCAATTATATTCATGAGACCAGGAACCATTCTATCTGTCTATACAACACCATGGTCTCTTCTCACCAATCCCATACATGAGAACAGGGACCACTCTATCTGTCTATACAACAACATGGTCTCTTCTCACCAATCCCATACATGAGAACAGGGACCACTCTATTTTCTATACAACACCATGGTCTCTTCTCACCAATTATATTCATGAGACCAGGAACCATTCTATCTGTCTATACAACACCATGGTCTCTTCTCACCAAACCCATACATGAGAACAGGGACCACTCTATCTGTCTATACAACACCATGGTCTCTTCTCACAAATTATATTCATGAAACCAGGGATCACTCTATCTGTCAATGCAACATCATGGTCTCTTCTCACCAATCCCATACATGAGAACAGGGACCACTCTATCTGTCTATACAACACCGTGATCTCTTCTCACCAATCCCATACATGAGAACAGGGGCCACTCTATCTGTCTATACAACCCCATGGTCTCTTCTCACCAACTCTATTCATGAGACCATGGACCACTCTATCTGTCTATACAACATGATGATCTCTTCTCACCAATCCCATACATGAGACCAGGGACCACTCTATCTGTCTATACAACACCATGGTCTCTTCTCACCAATCCCATACATGAGACCAGGGACCACTCTATCTGTCTATACAACATCGTCTCTACTCACCAATCCCATACATGAGAACAGGGACCACTCTATCTGTCGATACAACAGCATGGTCTCTTTTCACCAATCCCATACATGAGAACAGGGACCACTCTATCTGTCTATACAACAACATGGTCTCTTCTCACCAATCCCATACATGAGAACAGGGCCACTCTATCTGTCTATACAACACCATGGTCTCTTCTCACCAATTATATTCATGAGACCAGGAACCATTCTATCTGTCTATACAACACCATGGTCTCTTCTCACCAATCCCATACATGAGAGCAGGGACCACTCTATCTGTCTATACAACACCATGGTCTCTTCTCACCAATTATATTCATGAGACCAGGAACCATTCTATCTGTCTATACAACACCATGGTCTCTTCTCACCAATCCCATACATGAGAACAGGGACCACTCTATCTGTCTATACAACAACATGGTCTCTTCTCACCAATCCCATACATGAGAACAGGGACCAATCTATCTGTCTATACAACACCATGGTCTCTTCTCACCAATTATATTCATGAGACCAGGAACCATTCTATCTGTCTATGCAACACCATGGTCTCTTCTCACCAATCCCATACATGAGAACAGGGACCACTCTATCTGTCTATACAACACCATGGTCTCTTCTCACAAATTCTATTCATGAAACAAGGGACCACTCTATCTGTCAATGCAACATCATGGTCTCTTCTCACCAATCTCATACATGAGAACAGGGACCACTTTATCTGTCTATACAACACCGTGATCTCTTCTCACCAATCCCATACATGAGAACAGGGGCCACTCTATCTGTCTATACAACCCCATGGTCTCTTCTCACCAACTCTATTCATGAGACCATGGACCACTCTATCTGTCTATACAACATGATGATCTCTTCTCACCAATCCCATACATGAGACCAGGGACCACTCTATCTGTCTATACAACACCATGGTCTCTTCTCACCAATCCCATACATGAGACCAGGGACCACTCTATCTGTCTATACAACATCGTCTCTACTCACCAATCCCATACATGAGAACAGGGACCACTCTATCTGTCTATACAACACCATGGTCTCTTCTCACCAATCCCATACATGAGAACAGGGACCACTCTATCTGTCTATACAACATCATGATCTCTTCTCACCAATTCTATTCATGAGACCAGGGGCCACTCTATCTGCCTATACAACACCATGGTCTCTTCTCATCAATCACATACATGAGACCAGGGACCACTCTGTCTGTCTATACAACACCATGGTCTCTTCTCACCAATCCCATACATGAGACCAGTGACCACTCTATCTGTCTATACAACATCATGGTTTCTTCTCACCAAGCCCATACATGAGAACAGGGACCACTCTATCTGTCTATACAACACCATGGTCTTTTCTCACCAATCCCATACATGAGACCAGTGACCACTCTATCTGTCTATACAACATCGTCTCTTCTCACCAATCCCATACATGAGAACAGGGACCACTCTATCTGTCGATACAACACCGTGATCTGTTCTCACTAATTCCATGCATGCGACCAGGGACCACTCTATCTGTCTATACAACATCATGGTCTCTTCTCACCAATCCCATACATGAGAACAGGGACCACTCTATCTGTCTATGCAACACCATGGTTTCTTCTCACCAACCCCATACATGAGAACAGGGACCACTCTATCTGTCTATACAACAACATGGTCTCTTCTCACCAATCCCATACATGAGAACAGGGACCACTCTATCTGTCTATACAACACCATGGTCTCTTCTCACCAATTATATTCATGAGACCAGGAACCATTCTATCTGTCTATACAACACCATGGTCTCTTCTCACCAATCCCATACATGAGAACAGGGACCACTCTATCTGTCTATACAACACCATGGTCTCTTCTCACAAATTCTATACATGAAACCGGGGACCACTCTATCTGTCTATACAACATCATGGTCTCTTCTCACCAATCCCATACATGAGAACAGGGACCACTATATCTGTCTATACAACACCGTGATCTCTTCTCACTAATTGCATGCATGAGACCAGGGACCACTCTATCTGTCTATGCATCAACATGGTCTCTTCTCACCAATCCCATACATGAGAACAGGGACCATTCTATCTGTCTATACAGCACCATGGTCTCTTCTCACCAATCCCATACATGAGAACAGGGACCACTCTATCTGTCTATACAACATCATGGTCTCTTCTCACCAATCCCATACATGAGAACAGGGACCACTCTATCTGTCTATGCAACACCATGGTCTCTTCTCACCAATCCCATACATGAGAACAGGGACCACTCTATCTGTCTATACAACACCATGGTCTCTTCTCACCAATTATATTCATGAGACCAGGAACCATTCTATCTGTCTATACAACACCATGGTCTCTTCTCACCAATCCCATACATGAGAACAGGGACCACTCTATCTGTCTATACAACACCATGGTCTCTTCTCACAAATTCTATACATGAAACCGGGGACCACTCTATCTGTCTATACAACATCATGGTCTCTTCTCACCAATCCCATACAAGAGAACAGGGACCACTATATCTGTCTATACAACACCGTGATCTCTTCTCACTAATTGCATGCATGAGACCAGGGACCACTCTATCTGTCTATGCATCAACATGGTCTCTTCTCACCAATCCCATACATGAGAACAGGGACCACTCTGTCTGTCTATACAGCACCATGGTCTCTTCTCACAAATTCTATGCATGAAACCAGGGACCACTCTATCTGTCTATACAACATCATGGTCTCTTCTCACCAATCCCATACATGAGAACAGGGATTACTCTATCTGTCTATACAACACCGTGATCTCTTCTCACCAATCCCATACATGAGAACAGGGGCCACTCTATCTGTCTATACAACCCCATGGTCTCTTCTCACCAACTCTATTCATGAGATCATGGACCATTCGATCTGTCTATATAACACCATGGTCTCTTCTCACCAATCACATACATGAGAACAGGGACCACTCTATCTGTCTATACAACACCATGGTCTCTTCTCACCAATCCCATACATGAGAACAGGCACCACTCTATCTGTCTATACAACAGAATGTATCCGGGTTAAACATGTTTGCTGGCGAAATTGTATTTTTTGGTTTTACTTCTGCCTACAGAAACTGCATATATATGTAAATAATAAAATATTAACTGATCAGCAAGGTGAATGAAATAGCTATAATTTGATAATTTTGCTCCTTTTAAAGTGTTTAGATATGTGGCTAGTATAATGTGTGTCATATACTATTAAAAGCACAAGTTTTTCTAGCTCTCTGAGTAAAACTAGCCAACTATACTAGTTTGAATTTTGATTAACTTATAACTAAGTTATCTGGCTTTATTTTACTTTCAGGTTGACTATGTGAATTGTTGCCTATACAAAATAGTAAAACCGACAGAACATGCCCTAGTTCCAGACATATATTTACCAGAAGTATGTATAATTTGATTTTTCCAACAACCAATATGATATAAATAGCATAATGATGAATAAAGGATTTAACATATGACTTTTTAGACCCATAATTAAAGCAATCAAAGCAAACAATAAATTAAAATGTTATAACTTATACATATGTATTTAGTGTGCTGTTAAATGACATAACCCATTGAAGATGAACACAAATAAAGGTTGATCCTGGATTTTTTTTTTATACCAGTCAAATTTCCAAATTTTATATATTATTAAATTTCAAAATATTGGCTACTCGGGCCAATAAATATACATAACATTCTTTTTTGTTGGTACAACCATTTATATCTGGTGGAGACAATTGTGTACACGTATCACTATGAATTGTAGTGTCGATTACAGATACTTGCGCCAGGTTTCATAAAACATCTAAGATTCAGAATTTCCACAAAGTCATCCTCAACTCAAATATTGACCAATCAGATGGCTTGAAATGGGAGATTTGAGGAAGTCTTCTGAGATTTTATATGAAACCGGGCACCGTCGATTTGTATTGTTCAGGTTGTATTATATGACTAAAATTATGTATGTGTATGTATTTATGAGAAATACATACATAACAAATTTTATATAAATAAACTTACAGCAGAAAATTATTTATGTTGCTTCATTTTTCTACAGGCTCTGTTGAAGATCATTCAAGAGAAGGAGGTGGTAAACCGTTTACTGGCAGAGATCGTGTTAAAACAGAAAACTGATTGTTAAAAGGGACAAGATATAATGTTTTTATTTTTTGCCAAAAAATGAGATAGAATGGAAAATACAAGCATTAAAACTCACATCTTTGATGTTGATGCATGTACAGTTGTATTATTTCAAAGCATATTACGGAATTGCATTAATTGATCTCGCATTATCGTTGAAAGTTGGAGATTCACAATAATAAATGAAAGCATTAGTTTCCAAATTTACTGTTATATATTTAACTTCTGTACATCTGTATATTTTGGCATGAGTTTGAAGTATATTTTGTAACATTTACAAAAAGTAGATGTGAGGTTTAATTCATCATTTGTAATTTTGTGGACTGAGCTGTCAATATTGAACTACTCAAGACAAAAGTGACTGATTATACCTTATTTTTTGTATAAGTCATTGTTATAAAGATATTATTGTGGATTTAAGCATGTTTTATTTTCCTTTGAAGAAATTGATAAGAAAATATGCAATGGAAAATTTAATTCACCAAGGGACTGAGATGTTCAGAATCAATATTTTACTTGAAACAAATTTAAAAAAAAGTGCAGAATTATTTAAAAAATCAAATTTACTTATCTTTGAGGGATACTTAGATTGTCAAATAAACCATTAGTAAAGTATCACTTTTTTGTTTCCTATCAGAATACTGTTACCTGTGTACAAACCCAATAGAGTTTCATTATTGTATTCTCAAAAATTGACTCAATTACACTACCTGCAGATGTGCATGAAGGAATATGGTTGATGTCCAAAATTTAAAAGGGGAGATAATTCAACTTATACTTTCACCAAAAGGGGAGGGGGGCATGTACCTTGTAAGCACAACTCCTACTAAGCTGCTTATTGAATTTTTATGAAACTTTACACAGTTGTAGTACACAACCTGCAGCCTGCAGATGTGTATGAAGGAATACCGTTGCTGTGTAAAATTTAGAAGGGGAGATAATTCAACTTATACTTTCACGAAAAGGGGGGTCATGTACTTGTGGTGACCCCTAGATGTATGTTCTTGGTTAGTTTAATTTGGAGATGGGATGTTGTCTCCTTGACATAAGTCCATATCCGTTCATTTTTCATAGGTAACTTGCTAATATACCTGTATTCCAAAGTTTGAACATCATAGTATTGCAAGCAGAGGTATCACTCAGTGAGGTCACTCACAGTTCTAGTTTTCACATTCACTGTTTTAAATTTAGAAAATCTGATTGGATTGGATAGCAGGCTAAGCCTATATTTATCCTCTCCACATTCACATTAAATATGTTCTTGTTTGACATTCCTCTGTGAACATTTTATGGCCATATCAACTTGCCTTCAACATAGGCCTTTATTGTGATTTAGTGCTTTGTTTATTTGTTATTATTCAGTGTATATATTTGAACATTAAAGAAACAAAAAGAAATATAATTTGTTTTTGATTTATTGAATCAACTATAACAAGAATTGCAGAGATGATACATAATTGATCATGTGAGCTATTGTTATTGCTTTGCATCTATCAACTTGATCACCTTCATTATACAACAAGGAGTTAGAGTAGAGAAGGAAAGGAATCTCTATTCTAACTCCTTGATTACAATAAATATTATAATCTTTTAATTTGTGTTGGTTTGTGCTCAATGATAGTTGTTGGGAATTATATCATCTGTATCAGATTGATATACTTTTTGGCAACTGTATAAACTTACCAAAACTTAACAATGGTCTGTAAGTGAGAACAATAAAGGACACACAAAAATGTCTTTCCTGCATAATCACATCAACAAAGAATAAACACAATATTATATCCAAAATTGTTGCAGCCTGTTGGAACATATTTGACATGTCACATTTCTATTTATTCACTCAAGCATGAGTATTAGAGGTGAAGGTCTTCTGACAGGTGTCAGACTGTGATAAACACACCAAAAAGTATCCAAAGACAAAACATAGAAGTATTGATTACAATAACTGAAAACTGAACTTGTATGCAAAAACATGAATAAAGTCACTGGAGTACTAATTGATGGCAAAATCGCACAATTTGTGCAGATTGCCATACATCCATTAATAAAAATATGATATGAAAAAGAACACTAAGGGGAAATGGCATGAAGACATGAAAAATCAACCAATGCAATACATAAAGTTAAGTCAAGAAAATACTCAAAAGAGTGGAAATCCAAAACAACCGATGAACTCCAGAGAACAATGTAGATAAGACCAAAACAACACAAACACAACACTTAGTAAAAACATATGAACAACATGGACCCCACCAAAAACCGGGGGTAGACTCAGGTGCTCCGTAAGAGTAGGCAACCTCTGCTTCCTGCAGGACACCCGCCATGTTGCCCATGTCAAATCCGGTATGAGGAAGGCACATCAAGAGCTGACCACACTTCAATGCAGCAGGAACATTTTATTTTTTGGGTGGGTCTTAGGAACTCGCCGCACGGCGTCGTGGTTTTCATTGTTGAAGGTTGTAGGTGACCTCTTTTTGTACTAATTTTGCAATATACTTATTGTTGGATGTTGTGTTATCGCCGTTTTATTTCAATATTATATAAATGCTAACAATGTTACCCTCTGAGACTCCAGCTATTTGTAAATCAGTGTGATGAATTTGCACAAATTGTTCAGCATATTGAAGTTTCTTGTATTCATTCTACCCCTGTGGGATCCGTGTTGGTCATGTGTTTTTAGTTTTTAGTGTTGTGTTTGAATTGTTTTGGTCTTATCTACGTTGTTCTCGGCGAAAGATATTTGCGCAAAACCATAGGACACTTGGGCAAAAAAGTAAATGTTTACGCAAATAAAAAAGGCAGTGGCTCCTCCTCCCCAAGTTGGGGACTTTTAGCCGTGTGGCTAAACGTCCCCAAGTTCCTGCATCACAAATTATCATATAGAAATAGTCAAATGCACTGAAAGTTACTAATTACCATGTAAAAACAGTAATCAAATTATAAATTATACAAATTGGACATTTGCTATGTTCCTTTGGCTCCATCATATGGAATATATATCTCACAACTGGTTCGTTTTGCTAGAGTATGCAGTGATGTGTCCGACTTTAATGAATGCAATCGTTTCATTACTAGTAAATTACTAAAACAAGGGTACAGAGATATCATAAATTAGTTAAAACTTTAACTAAATTTTTCCACAAATATAGGCAATTGATTATTAAATTGAACTGTACCTGTAGAAATCTGGTTGTCTCTGGCATTTCACATCTTAAGTTTTATGGAAATGTGGTGTATAAGGCATTTAAGTTACAAAATCATCCAAATGATCTTTACAATTGTCTTAGTAAATTATTGTTCAAAGGGTATAAATTTTCTATTCTGATTAAATCCTTAAATATGGTGTTATTCGGTGAAAACATTGTGCATTTGGTTAGATCTTTAACACAAATAAATTGTTAGAGTAAAACATTTGTTTTAGTTTTGTTTACACAATCTTGTTTTTGGTGCTGTATGATAATGCAACATGAAATCAATTAAGTCACTCCAGTAAGTCTCAATCTTATTATGGATTGATCAATACAGGACGGGTTGAAGTGTTGAGTAGGATTTAGTGCTGGAGAACTTGATTTTTTATCAGTCGTTTAGGTTATCAGAGCTAGTTGTCAGTAACAGCGAGTGTTCTCAGACGAAAATTTTTAAGTCATTGTCTATCTTTATTTTTATGTGTGCTGTCTCATGCTTTCTACTGTTGAATTGGTGCCTATTCGATATTTATTTTTATTGTGCGTCTTCTTTGTTGACTGTTCGTCTGTCTGACATGAATGTTAAAGGGGGTGGTTGCCAGCCTAAAACATGTTTAATAAACCCGCCTCATACCTAAAGATATGAGCCTTTCCTAAGCCAGGAACCTTTGTCACACTTGTTGTTGTCTAATTTGTGTGTCTATATTTATATTGAAGCGGGATCATCGTTGAGCTCTCCTAATATTATTCAAACTTTATATCCAAATTTTTTCTAGATTCATATCTTCTAAAACGAAGCAAGTTCCTCCTTAACTCATGTTTCCATTCCCTCTGTCAAGTTTTGGTTTAGCTTACACGATTTCTTGAGCAAACACCGTCTACGTAATTTCAATACCTTTTGGGAAGTATTTTTAACAAAACATAAATTCTTGAATGAGTTCAGATGTGGAATAATTTTATTCAGAACTTGCGAGGAAACATTGTTAATTGTAAAAACAAAAGTGCGGATTTTGAGAATTACGTCTTGTTTACAAGATAATTTGAGCAAACATTGTCCGATTTGAATAAATAGTTGCATGTAGCTTATGATTAATAACTTGACAAAAAGTTAACTTTTTCAACCGCTGTAAGAAAAAAGCTTTGTTTTATTGAAATGATGATCTTTAGAATTTTGTCTACTTAACACGATAGCCCAGTAGATTAATTTGGACAATATTTGGTATGTAACTTTAAATAAACAATATATTGACCAAGTTGATACTGGAACTATGCACTGCTTTGTGAATGCATTGGTGTTAAAAATTGATTTTTGGTTCCATATTGGCACAGCAGTTTCTGAGGAGTTAGATTTTGAAAGAAATTTGAATAGGGTCCTATATTAAACTAAGTCGGGTCCTGGCGACAATATTGGATGGCCCCCGAAAAACAGAACAAACTATTTAAAGTGACACGCCTAATGAACATTTCATGAAAGTTTGGTTCAAATTGCTCCAGTAGTTTCAAAGAAGAAACGTAAGAAGTAAACCATGACGGACGCAAAGTGATAGCTAAAATTAAACCTGACTCTTTCAATACTGTATGACCATTTATGATGTACAGTGCATAGTAGGTTTACTTTGACTTGAAATCACGGATTTCGCTAAAAGCAAAGAATGTTTAGAAAGTGAGACTCATTTACTTGAAACCTTTGTAGAGCCCAAAGACCACTCGGACATCATACATGTCATGGTCTCTTCTGCCTGTTGAAATACAAGAGATCACAGTGCATTCTGACATTAAACCTGTCATTTTCTCTTCTGTCTGCTAAATACGGAAGAGACCAGTCCATTTTGACATTAAATGTGTCGTGGTCTCTTCTGTATGTTAAATAGGGGAGAGACCATAGTCCATTTTGACATTAAAAGTGTCATGGTTTCTTCTGTGTTTTAAATAGGAAAGAGACCACAGTCCATTTTGACATTAAACGTGTCATGATCTCTTCTGTCTGTTAAATAGGGAAGAGACCATAGTCCATTGTGACATTACACGTGTCATGGTCTCTTCTGTCTGTTTAATAGGGAAGAGACCATAGTTCATTTTGACATTAGGCATGTCATGGTCTCTTCTGTCTGTTTAATAGGGAAGAGACCATAGTTCATTTTGACATTAGACATGTCATGGTCTCTTCTGTCTGTTTAATAGGGAAGAGACCATAGCTCATTTTGACATTAGACATGTCGTGGTCTCTTCTGTCTGTTTAATAGGGAAGAGACCATAGTTCATTTTGACATTAGACATGTCGTGGTCTCTTCTGTCTGTTTAATAGGGAAGAGACCATAGTTCATTTTGACATTAGACATGTCATGGTCTCTTCTGTCTGTTTAATAGGGAAGAGACCATAGTTCATTTTGACATTAGACATGTCGTGGTCTCTTCTGTCTGTTTAATAGGGAAGAGACCATAGTCCATTGTGACATTAAACATGTCATGGTCTCTTCTGTCTGTTTAATAGGGAAGAGACCACAATTCATTTTGACATTAGACATGTCGTGGTCTCTTCTGTCTGTTTAATAGGGAAGAGAACACTATTCATTCTGACATTAAATGTGTCATGGTCTCTTCTGTCTGTTAAATAGGGAAGAGACCATAGTCCATTTTGACATTAAACATGTCATGGTCTAATCAGATTGTTGAATAGGGAAGAGACCACAGTCCATTTTGACATTAGACATGTCATGGTCAGTGCAGATAAAACCAAAGCAATCAAATATCAAATTCTAGTGACCCTATTGTTTTAAAGGTTAATCATTACCTAGTAAACATCAAAGGATGAATAAAATAAAAACAAATACCCCCTTTTTAAAGTATAGACAGTCCTCATTTTACTTCATTCTAATTTTCATATGGTGTCTTATGCGTGATAAAATATCCCTTTAGTTTATATTTGTGTTATATACTTACTTCAATGTGTATCAGTTTTGTGAACATGTAATGAAATAAAAAACACAACGTAAATGTGACATGATATTTAATATTTTGATAGATAAATGAAGAAGGTACAATATTGTTACAATACATATTTTATACAAAAAGCATAACCTTATAATTCATATAAATACTTGGATCATGTAATTTTGTTGCCTGAAGTTTCTGCTGTCAAATATTCCTGACAATCAGAAAAGATTCAACATACCTTCACAATCTGTAGATGTTGGAAAGTTGCCATCAATTAAGGTATGAGGAGTTACAAAATTAACAAAAGTGTGACAATGTCACACGACACAAAAAATGGATAGTGTTATCCCTGTGTGAAGATGTTGCTGCAAGGCAACACTATTATACAAACTATCTTATTGATAAATAAAAGATCCATGTTGTGTTTATATTTCAACTACGAATAACAGATAGTTCCTGCACATCTTCATGTTTGTCTTAGCTATACACTTTTTTAAATACATAATGCATAAGTACTGACATTCAAATAAGACAAACATACTTATTCAAGTTACATTGACAAAACTTATTTTTCATCTTTAATAACACAGTAGCACGAAATAATATGCATTGATTTTTGGCATTGCTATAATTTCTTTATATGAATAAGTTAATTCATTTGATGCTTGGGAAAATTAGTCTTTGAAATGAAAAGTGATAATTCTGATAGGTCAGATTTGCTGCCATTCTATTGGTCAACACCATGGCAACAGAAAAGTTTATACACAGATACTTCCTAATCCATGATGCCATAGGAAAGATTTATACACCAGTAATACAGTCCTTGTCAATAATGATGATTAAAAAATGGCATTTCCTCAAATAATACTAAAAATATTGGAAATATAAGTAATACAAACTTAACATAAAGTTCTTCAGACTTTATTCAGTTTGTGAGCGAGTTGGTCGAGTTTACACATCAA
Organism: Bathymodiolus septemdierum; assembly: GCA_963383655.1. Lineage (NCBI taxonomy): Eukaryota > Metazoa > Mollusca > Bivalvia > Mytilida > Modiolidae > Bathymodiolus > Bathymodiolus septemdierum. The sequence goes on from OY726517.1 coordinate 132,243,269, forward strand.
TAAATTCCTTCTAAACAGCCTTTATTACTATAATGTTTAATTATCATAAAGTTCTTTCTTTAAAATATACACTTGTAACTTTTACAATTCATTCATAAAAATACAATCATTGCACCTCAAACTAATTTCCTTCATCAATTAAACATATGGTATATCAAAATATCACAATGTTTTAATATTTATCTATTTAATCATGAATTAAATTTGTTAATTATTTTCATATTTTTGTTCCATAAGTCAATGAGTCATAAAGTTATCAGCTATCATGTATGATAACTGGTCTTTAATTCTTTTAAGGCCTGCATTTGCTTGTTCATTGCACTGGTTGTTTATGGCCTCATGTTGTGGATACAATGTCAAGTTGTAGGCAAAGCTGCAAGCTGAAATACATTGTGTAGAATTAGATATATGAATTAACAACAGAAATACACATATTGCGTTAACCTATCTTGAAAGACAAAAAAGTTATGGTTCAAACAAGTTTCGTTGAGTTGAAGGAGAAGCGGAAGAGGAAGCAGAAAAAAATCATATTAAAGCAATATGTCTCCCTTTGTCAAAAGAGAGAAATAAATATGCGATAAGTATATAAAAACTGTTCCTATCTATAAATTTATGATAGAATAAAAAATATTTGTAAATAATTACAATTCCTAATAATAGACCTCAACTAGAACTGTGAGTGACCTCACTGAGTGATACCCCCTGCTTGCAATACTATGATGTTCAAACTTTGGAATACAGGTATATTAGCAAGTTACCTATGAAAAATGAACGGATATGGAGTTATGTCAAGGAGACAACATCCCATCTCCAAAATAAACTAGTATTACTGTGAGCAGATCTCACTAAGATATACCCCCGCTCCTCACATCTGTCCAACCTATTTCCATAACCAAAACATTACTGATTGTTCCAACCAAAAATGAAAGGGACCCCCCCCCCTCTCTTCACCGGTAATCTGCTGATAAAATTTCAAAACATTCTGAGAAACACTACTCAAGTTATCATACGACATAGGGTAAAAATCCTATTTTCCGTCATATCAAGTCCAATAACTCTGGAACGGCAAAAGTGAAAATCGTCAAAAAAGAAAGGGATCCTCCTCTCTTCACCAGTAAACAGCTGATAACATTTTAAAAGATTCTAAGAAACACACCTCAAGTTATCGTACGACATAGGATTTGTCTACAGACAGACGGACGGACATGGTGAAACTAGTATACCCCCTACAACTTCGTTGCGGGGGGTATAACTAACCAAGAACATACATCTAGGGGTCGTGTACTTGCGGTATAAGTTGAATTATATCCCCTTCTAAATTTTAGACAGCAACGTTATTCCTTCATGCACATCTGCAAGTTGTGTACTACAACTGTGTAAAGCTTCATAAAAATTCAATAAGCAGTTTAGTAGGAGTTGCGCTTACAAGGTACATGCCCCCCCCCCCTTTTCGTGAAAGTACAAGTTGAATTATCTCCCCTTTTAAATTTTGGACAGCAACCATATTCCTTCATGCACATCTGCAGGTAGTGTACTACAAATGTGTAAAGTTTCATAAAATTCCAATAAGCGGTTTAGAAGGAGTTGCGCTTACAAGGTACATGGACGGACGGACGGACAGGGTGATTCGTGGTGGGTATAATTACATTATTCAGTTCCAACCTCATTATTTCTCTTGAATATTTCAATACAATAAACAGTCAAATTGAAGATACATGTATTAATTAAGGTACATTGTTTGAACTAACCAGTATGATTGTCCCAATGAAGTCTATCAACATAAAACTCCGTATTTTGAAAAAAAAAGGGGATCTCTGCTGATACAGTACTCTTGCAACTTGCATGCATTGTCATAAATCACATACTTTGGTGCTGAAAAAGAAGTCGTTTTGAAAAAGCATCAGCCATCAAGTAAATGGATGTTCTAATAATTGAACATAACACGAAAATACAAAAATAAAAGAATATTGGTGTAATACTAAACCGTTTACTAATTACAGTGAGTTCAACTCATATTTGTTCAAATGACAAAAATGAGAATTATTTGTTTTTGTGCCAAAAAGGAAAGAATGGAACGTTAATTAATTATCATGAAGATCAAAACACGTTCATAGAGGTCAACTTTAATTTCAACAACAACAATGGCACAGTTGGGAAACCAAGGATAATGTAAGTGTGAATTCGGTAGTTAAATGTAGCAGAACGAAGAATATTTAGTGGCAAATTCCTGGGGTACGTCTGTGTATGCCTTCATATAGGAAGAGACAACCCTGTGAGACTTAAAGTATTTGAAGGACATCATATTAGAACACATTCTTATCTTTAAATTATTGTCATGATTTAACAATATTGCAAAAGCTTGCAATTGTAATAATTTAACTGCAAGGAATAATATTTATCAGTGTTCATGCACTAACTCTTTCATTGGAAAGTAATACTATGAATACATGTAACATGTTTACTGTTAAAATGATCTTTCACGAGTAGCATATTAAAAATACATGCGAGTTTAACTTCTACTAAATAGGAAATATCTAAATTATCATCAACAATATTATGGATGAATATAAAAGATGTACCTTTTCGAAAGCTTGTCCTCATGATTGTAAATGGGATGTTTGGTGATTCATTTGATTCCATCACTTGGAAACCATAGCAGATGCCTGTTTAAGCAAAAGAAACAACTGTTAATTAATTATAATATACATACACACACACACACACACACACACACACACACACATATATATATATATATATATATATATATATATATATATATATATATATATATATATATATAATGTTTTTAGTAGGCTTAGCATTTAATATTAATAACTTACAGCTTGTAATCATTAAGTTTCCACTTGCTAATATTTCCATTGTTTTCTATATATTCTTACAACTAACAAAGCAAAACATCAGTTCATTAATTTTACAATTTAGATGATAAAAGTTTCACACTAATTCACATATGCCTGGTTATTGAAGGGGTTTGTGTTCTGTATGTATTTTAGTCTTTTGTGTTCAATGTTATTTATTCTTTGTATGCCGTTATCTTGTTGCCTCGGTTTTGTCCTTGGATAATTGCCTACCATTGACATACACTGGTATTCCTACCCTTTCTCAAATCATATTACACAATACTCATATACCCGGTTTTTGAGGGTGTTTATGTTACTTGTGACAGTATGTATTTTTGATATTGTGTTCTACATTGCTTGTCTTTGGTACGCTGTTTTCTTGTTGTCTCGGTTCTGTCCTTTGTCAATGGATTTTGCCTATCATTGACACTCCGGTATTCCTACCCTTTCTCGTACAGTATCACACAAAACTAGACAGTTAAAGAACAACATGTGTATAATATTCTGGAAAAGGGGAAAGATCACCTGCTAATAATATATTACAGGATGTATATCACACTTTAACAACCTTCAATAATTTTTCTCAATATATGGGACATACCTTCTCACATCAGAAAATAATTCCATTTTATATTATGTATTCTACTTACATGTATGCAATCAAACATTATAACAACAGTTTTCTATCATTTAAAATGGCCTCAGATTCAAGTAAAAATTATTTGTTAATATATCTTTTTTTTGTATGTAGATGTATGAAATCTTGATTAGTTAGTGCTTCATAAGCCTGATATAATAGATTATTATTGGTATATTGAGTTGTAATTGTGTTATCATCTATATGGCATCGGGCTGCACTTAAAAATAAAAACCTATCTATCTATTCTATTAACTACTTCTCTTTGCCTAATGAAGAAATGGCATTAATCCTGGATGTGTGCACAACCTGGTAATGTGTTCATGTATTATGTATCAGTCAAAACATAAATAAAGAACACTTATGCTATGTTTAGGGGGCCAGTTCAATGCATTTCTTTAATTAATTCCTCCCTTAAGATGATAGAATATACAGTATTGCATATCTTTTGCTACAAAAAAAATGTTTTATCAAATTAAACATGTACTTCGATTTCATATAGTAACTTCAGAATTAGTTTGTTTTTTAGTGAAGCATCATATTTTTTTATCAACCTAAAAATCATATTTAATCCTACTTAAAAAAGCTTACTGCGATAAAAATGTCTAAATTAATATATATTTATCAACTTTACCATGGGGACAAAACATTGTAAAGATTCCTGGCAATAAACTAGGATGTCCTGGATATCTTTTCTGACAGCTATCTCCTTCGGTCATTTTTTCTGTTTCCTGTTTCCATTAATTTGAAATGTACCCCGATTTCGATATTTTTTTAAGGCAGGAAAAAAACTTAACTTATCCTCTTTCAAAGCAGTTTCTTCTGTACAATTATCTTTAGTAGCATTAACAAATAGACTGATAGAAATTTGCCACAATTCTAACAATAGATTTTTAAAATTATCACTAATAATATGGTGTTCAAAAATTTCAAAAATGATAGGAATTTTTTCATGTAATGCAGTAGCTAACACAGGATCATCTTTATTTTGGACTTCAAAAACTGTTTCCAATATTGACTGCACTTCTGGCACAGGCTTTATCAAAGAACAAACTGATGATTGCGATGATAAGCAGAACAGTAATTTCTGATAAACTTTCAGCGATGAGTTTTCCGTTTCAATTTCCTTTAATATTTCAAAAAGAGGTTCTGATACTTCTTTAATGTCTGTAAATAATTTCTTTCTTTCACTTTTATCTAACAGTTTATGTTTTACTCCACGGATGATCTCTCTATTACAAGCAAATCTTTTTAGATAGTTCCTGAGCAAAACATCTTCGATAAAAACTCTCTCAATGAATCTGAAGCGAAAAAGAAATTAATATCAAATGACTATTTTTTTTCCAAATTTAAAACTTTCTAATAAAGTCTCTTAAACACAACTTTCCACTTAAGATTTCCTATACAACCTCAAAAAAGATAAATGTCCTTAGCTTATTTTGAGTTTATTCTTTAGGCCCTTTAGATTATTTGTTCTCTATCAGCAATTCAACATCTTTTGGTTATTGGTCTTCCAAATATTTCGATTTTATCTGCACTGATGAGACATAATCTGTCGAAATGGCCATAAGCAGAACTTAACTTTTCTGCAAATTCGGTACTTTGTTGTTTTATTACCACTGGGTCGATGCCGCTGTCTGATGGACCATTAGCCCCCCAGGATATTCACCAGCCCAGTTGTCCACTTCCGTGCTGGCCCGAAAACCGATAATATATTGAAAATTAACAATATCTACAATTTGGAAACTGATTACAACTAAGGTGTTATCTCCCTCATGCAAAGCTTTGTCCTATGGTGTTTTTGGCATTACTTGTTAGACCCTTTAGATTATTTGTTCTCTATCAGCAATTCAACATCTTTTGATTATTGGTCTTCCAAATATTTCGATTTTATTTGCACTGATGAGACATAAATTGTCGAAATGGCCATATGCAGAACTTAAATTTCCTGTAGTTTCAGCACTAGGTTGTTTTACATACCACTGTATGAACAGTTTTTGAGTTAGCAGTTTGGCTGTGTCCAAAAAGTAAATGTAATTGTGACAAGCTCTCTGTTAACGTACGAGCTGAGAGATGTAAACACCATACACAGAAGCTGCTCGAATGTTGCTACATAAGAATGGGAAGCAGACTATATATTGGAAAACTGAAATCACTGTGTTTGTCATACAGTTTTGATTTTTTTTTAAATAACTCCTAAATTTGGTCATCTGATTTTTTTTTAAATTTTGACAGTAAAGAGATTTAGTTCTTCTGTTATTATTTTTGCAGCTAATTCTAGTATAGTCTTCGGGACAATTCCCAAAAAAACTCAAAAATTGACATTGTGTTCTCCGATTTTCTTAGTTTTGGGAGGGGAGATATATTTTGTCCTGGTAATTTTTCCAAAAATTACTTTTCATCTAATTTCTATAGGTCTCAAGGTATTAGTCAAATTTCAAAATTTTACATTTCAGGGGCAATAACTCCTTGGCCTTGTTTGTTGGCTGGCAAACATAATTGACACAATTTTCAAAATAGATACCTTAATAATGACTTCAATTAAGTTAGGTTCCAATCTATTCAACAGTTTCAGAGCAGAAGATGTTTTTAAAAGTTACGACGGACAACAACATGTGACAGCAAAAAGCTATGTCCCAAAAATAAAGATATCAAATTCACACATACTTGGACGAAGAAAGTGTCAACACATTTTCTGGTTCTGACTTCTCATTCCAATCCCACATCCGTCTTTGAAAAGAAAGAGAAGTACCATCACATACAATGGTTTCTGGCATTCCATCATCACCATCACAATGAGAACAAGAAAATCCATCATTGAAATCAATGTCCAACAACTTTAAATATGAGAGCCATGCCTGCCGTAGTCTTTGGTACGACAGGTCTACTTGTGTGGTGAAGTTTTTGTAATCAAAGTGTACATCACACCATGTTTGGTAAAAGGTGTACAAAGGTCTCCTGAAATATTACAAAAAATGAGATATCTCGAGGAAAGTTAAATGCAATTCTTTTTTAAAGCATTCTAATATAAACACTGCAGCAAAATAGAAGTGGAGCTTGAAATCAAAACCAATTAAACAACATTTTTGTCCTTGTTAAAATAACAGCATAATACCACTTTTTAAACAAAACTTTTTGGTGGTTCTACAAAAAACAAGGAAAACAATATTAAATCTGACTCTAATGAAAATATTTCTTTATGATGAGTGGATTTCTTAGGTTAACTTAGGTTAAGATAGAATAGTCAATGAAAACATATTAAACTAAATTTATTTATAAATAAATTTAGAATAAATCCTGTTTTTTGATTGGATAAGATTTCTTTTATATCTCATTAAAACAATTTTGTTGAGAAACACCCACTTAAACCAGAACTACTTACTATTGCTATTACTATGCCATCCATTCAATGTTTGTTTGTCCAATAATTTGTTATCATTTATTATAGTTTTTCTACTATTTTGATAGAAAAAAATTATTCATAAGGAATGACTCCTATTTTTTAAAATAGTGTAATTGGCTGTTCACACCATGTGGATTATACGCTTGTGAACAGCCAAAATTTCGTTTACACTTAATAAAATAATAAGAGTCATTCCCTATAAATAAAATTTTCTATTTACTAATTAATATACAGAATAAAAATCATGTATGGAATTGGTGTGAAGAGACCATGGTGTTGTATAGACAGAGTGGTCCATGGTCTTATGTATGGAATTAGTGAGAAGAGACCATGATGTTGAATTGACAGAGTGGTCTATGGTCTCATGTATTAAATTGGTGTGAAGAGACCATGATGTATATACAGAGTGGTCCATGGTCTCATGATGTATATAGAGTGGTCTATGGTCTCATGTATGGAATTGGCGTGAAGAGACCATGTTGTTGTATACAGATAGAGTGGTCCCTGGTCTCATGTATGAAACTGGTGAGAAGAGACCATGATGTATATACAGAGTTGTCTATGGTCTCATGTATGGAATTGGTGTGAAGAGACCATGGTGTTGTAGACAGAGTGGTCCATGGTCTCATATATGGAATTAGTGAGAAGAGACCATGATGTTGAATTGACAGAATGGTCTATGGTCTCATGTATTAAATTGGTGTGAAGAAACCATGATGTATATACAGAGTGGTCCATGGTCTCATGTATGAATCTGGTGAGAAGAGACCATGAAGTATATACAGAGTGGTCTATGGTCTCATGTATGAAACTGGTGAGAAGAGACCATGGTGTTGTATAGACAGAGAGTGGTTTATTGTCTCATGTATGGAATTGGTGAGAAGAGATCATGGTGTTGTATAGACAGAGAGTGATCCCTGGTCTCATGTATGAAACTGGTGAGAGGAGACCATAGTGTTGTATAGACAGAGAGTGGTCTATTGTCTCATGTACGAAACTGGTGAGAAGAGACCATGGTGTTGTATAGACAGAGAGTGGTCTATTGTCTCATGTATGGAATTGGTGAGAAGAGACCATGGTGTTGTGCATAAACAGTGCCTGAAATGGACGGTCGCCCAGTCGCCAAATGCGACTAATATATTATTCGGGCGACCAAAATCTGCTCCAAATTAGGTAGTCACTGGCCCAACAAAAAGCGTTTGGGCGATTGCCTAAAAGACCGGAAAAAATTGTTGTTTTACCGAAACCGGACATATTCACTGTAACTTCAACGGTTGATAACTCTTCTGTTCTAGTCGAAAACCGTTTGTTACGAGCACAGCGATTGGTCCAAATACATTTTTGTAGCCAATGAATACACAGCTAATGTAATTTACTGTTCTCCCCAATTATGTATTTTTATCGAGCCAATCAATACACGTTTCCTACACGTTTTCATGTAATACACAAGTATTCACTAAATATTAGAAAAGAAATGTGTTTTTTTGTTTCTTTATGATTTAATTATTAAAATTGTTAAAAATCACGGACGAAGTGGAAGGTTGTGAACAATAAAGAGAATGCTGTCAACTTATAATGTTTGCGATCTGGTATCTTCCACGGTTCGGAAATTTATTCATTCAATCTGCTGCAAAATGTACATGTACGAATTTCATTTTACAGAAATCGGAAACCTTTTCGTGTCAATCCTTAGGTAATCATTGAAAAACTTTTCCCCAACAACGGAGAGAAAATCGTTGACAGTAATGTCTAAACTACGGAAACGATCTGGCCTGTCACTTCATTTAAACTTTTCATACATGTAGTTCATCTCTATATATACACGGCTACATTTTATTGACAATTGGGAGTGTTTTCTTTTCTGGAACCAGAACTTTTGTTTACAAATTAAAAAATAACAGGAAAAGTTAACAGTTATATAACAGAAAATGACAGCCCCGTTTGTTATTTCAACAAAGTGAGATACTTGTTTGGAATGAATAACCAACTGACATTACCCCGAACTGAGAGGTTATTTTACTTTAAAATCACTTCTTCATAGTGAATTGAAACAAGTGATGTCACTCTTCACTGGGGAGTGCAAGAGCGGTCCTTGTAGTGGCCTTAGTCTACTCTTTTCCGGATGTCTTTAATGTGATCATGGCATTGATCTCCCCTTACACAAACCAGCCTTTTATTGTCCCCATCCGATGGACTAGCATCGTTTCTTAAGACCACACTAGCCAATGGCGTCAAGGTTGTCAAAAAGGTTATAACAAGTAAATTCAGGTTTCATTTGATAGCAATATATGCATTGGGGTGTTTTCGCAATTTCAGCTGCACACATGTACCTACCAAAATTACCTTGAAGAGCCTCACCTCCCCTCCCCCCCCCCCCCCTAAACCCTCGCGAGACTAGTGAAAGAATGAATTTTAATGTTATTGATAAAAAAAAACAATTAATCTGAAAACTGTTAATATATTGATATCTGATGTCTTTTTTTCATACAAAAAAAATGTCACAAAATGTTTGGGCCACCATTATGCCATTTGGACCAGTGACTCTAATTTTTTACTGGCCCAAAAAAAATATTTCGGGCCAGCCTAAGGCTGGCCCTCATTTCAGGCACTGTATAAAGATAGAGTAGTCCATGTTCTCATATATATAATTGGTAAGAAGAGACCATGGTAATGTATGGGCAAATAGAGTGGTCCCTGGTCTCGTGTATGGAATCGATGAGAAGAGATCATGGTGTTGTATATAGATAGAGGGGTCCCTTTTTTCATGTAAGGAATTGGTGAGAAGAGAACGTGGAATCGTATAGACAGAAGGAGTGGTCCCTGTTCTCATGTATGGAATTGGTGAGAAGAGACCATGATGCTGTATAGACAGATATAGTGGTCCATGGTCAGCATGTTTGGAATTGGTGCGAAAAGACCATGGTGTTGTATAGACAGATAGAGTGGTCTACAAAAACTGTATGGTCTCATGTATGGACTTGGTGAAAAAGAGACCATGGCGTTGTATATACAGATAGTGATCCCTGGTCTCATGTATGGAATTGATGAGGAGACCATGGTGTTGTATATACAGATAGAGTGGTCTCTGGTTTCATGTATGGAATTGGTGAAAAGAGACCATGGTTATCAGTGTTGTATAGATAGTGGTCCATGGTCTCATGTATGGAATTGGTAAGAGACCATGATGTTGTATAGAAAGACAGTGGTCCATGGTCTCATGATTTGAAGAGGGCAGGGACCATGGTGTTGTATATAGACAGATAGAGTGGTCTGTGGTCTCATGTATGGACTTGGTGTGAAGAAGACCATGTAGTTTTACAGACAAACAGAATGAACCATTGTCTCAAGAAAAGTATAGAATTTGTGAAAAAGAGACCATCATGTTTTAGAGAGATATAATGGTCTCTGTTCATTATCTCATGTCTTATTTCGACTGAATATGAAATAATAATTACTTTTATGAGGTAACAACTGGCTATGCTGGCATCTCAGCCTCGGGTAGGCTAACACTAGTTCTAATAATAAAACTCTAAATGCTCGCTTACTCGCAAGGGTTATAACGGGATGCCATTACACGTAATGGAGCAGCCGCCGAGATTTTTTGCGCTCGCTTACAGAGCTTCTGACGCCTGCATTTATCAATAATAAGACATAACCTTTCCTTTTGTCCATTATTATAACAAGTTTTTATTACCTACCAGTATTTTAGAATGTAATTCCCACAAAATAAAAATCTTCTATCTGAACATTTTGAATTTCGTCATTTCCGGCCTCACTATTTGGATGTCGATACCATATTTGGTGATTGAGGCGTGAATATTTACATCTGCATCGTAGTAAGAAATACCATATTTAGAAAAGCTCCGCCTTCCGTAGTTTCCGGTTATGGAAAACGATCGATAAATTTGAACAAGGTTGTTACTACTTTTGAAAAGCATACATTTCTCAGCCAAACCGATTTAACAAGGATTGGGATCATCAGTAATAGTTCTAATGAAATGTTTGAAGCGTAAATAGTGAGTTTTTATGTTTCAACTGTAACCTTTTTTTTGCTCCATTGTGACGAATGGGACCGCGTTGTAGCTCTGCCGAGACACAAGTTTGTCACAGGAGCTACATTATTGCAGCTAGGCTAACACACGCCTCGTATAATAAAAGAAAAATGTCAGCAAATTTACTGATCGGGTGTTGTTGGACTTATGGTGCAAAGAGGATAATAAAATATCAGTCAATCACATCGAGAATAAATATATAATACGATTTTTAACCCGTCTTTCAACTGGAAATTATAGTGTGTCCAAGTTTTCCTAAACTATTTAAACTTTTACCATGTAAGTGCAGGTTGCAAAAACTTACATAACTTAAACTATACATGCCAATAATTAAATATCCAGTGCTATAAGTTTTTTAACATATAATAAATTGAAATATTGTCTCCATTCTCTGAGTAAACACATTATATCTTCAAAAATGGTGGCTTCGAAGTGAAAGTAGCCTCTATCTGAAAAGTCACATGACAGAAGAGACCACGGTCCCATAGCCATATTTAAGGGATAAATATACCTCATTGAAGCGAAGATTATATACAACTATTTTGTTCATGTTCATTTCTTTGCACATTTACAGGTTCAAATTATATACATTATTCAGTAAGTAGATAAAATAAAGCTTCCCTTTATAGACAGTGATTTGTTGTGATACATGTGTCCTTTAATGCAGGTGTATACATGATTAACTGTACAGTTAATTATATATACACCTGCATGTATCACATCTCGATTTCGGAGTGACATAACACAATGTAATTGACCAATCAATGATTATCAATTTTGAGGTGAAGAAAATATTGGAGGTGAAACCAAGCAAAATCCTCGGGATTCTACATAGACTCCAATGTATATTAATTTATTCGTTATCTAAGCAATGAATCGCAGCATATTATAAGGCCAAAAAAAAAATATGTGTGTTTACGGTCACCCGACCTACCCTAATTTTTGCTAGCGACCCTATGCATTTTTACACAGAATTCGGATAACCATTTTTGTTGTTTAACCAGCAGCAATGTTTTATTTATTCAGCTGCTAGCTTTTTGTCGAAATTGAGAGCAAAGAAGGTAGAAAAACTGCATAATTCGTCATTTTACCGGAATTTTTGAAAATTAAATACCGGAATCGGATTCCGGAACCGGGAACGACTATTTCCGGTTTTGTCGATAATAAAAAAAAAAAAAAAAAAATTAATCCCGACCGACCGACCCTAGATTTTTTTGACATGTGACAGTAAACACACATATATTTTTTTTTTGGCCTAACCATGCAGAATGTTTTATGCGTCGTTTTAAACTCAAAATAAGTGCATCTCAGATCTGGTACCTGTCAAAACAATCATGCGACGCTTTAAATCGACTCGAGCGTCATTGCTTGGACGCATATCGCGTATTTTACGGAAAAAGTAGCAACTATTGGTCAATTCCACAAATTTTGTAGAAATAGCTTATTCTGGACGATTTTAGTCAAAATATGTTCATTGCGTTGTACAGCGAATTGAGAGCTGAAACCATGTGATATTACGCCGGCTTGCAAATGTTATGTAGAGCGAATTGCCATACGAAAATCCTGAAAACGGGATGTTCAATCTGAGATGTTTCTTTTTTTCTGTCTTTTGTGCATTTTTTGTGTAAAATTTAGATTTTTCATTGATCACACAACATATACATGCACACGCCACAGGCGCATGGTGCATGGATTTTGGCCTGTCACTTGGGAGATGGGCTGTTGTTTCCTTGACTTTTCATATATTAACATAATGACACTCCCACTCCGATGAAGGGTGTATAATGCCTCCGTCACTCTAAGTTCTGTAACATTTTTCTTACACAGCTATACCGTTTAACTTTAAGCGGAGGGGTTATGTTTTTTTCTCGCGAACGGAAAATATTTTTTAATACGTAAAAACTTATTTTGGGGAGGGGGAATTTAGCATCCGTGCTGAAAACTGCAGAAACAAAATATTTTGTTTTTTTAAACATATTTTTTTCCTTCATAATCAAGAAACAATTTGCTTAGAAAAAAACATAGCCCCCCTTAAATGGTCTGTGCCTTAGCAATTACATATCGGAGCGTTTTCAAATTTGGCATCATGTTTTGTATTGTTAAGCTTATACGTGTACTATATGATCAATCTTCAATTTTCTCTGCTCATCAAATTCTTATTTGGCAACTACGTATACCTGTATGTGTTCCTTACACGCATATGGCATAAACATGAATTTTGCATATATTTTTGTTACAGCTCCTTGGTCCTTACTACCAACATTTCTGTTGCTAAGTTTTCCTTTGTGACACGTTTTCATATGGTACTGACTGGGATTACGTGGATTACGTAATCGTAGATTGTGTCTTTTCATATCTCTCACTTCTCCATATGTTCTTCGAATATTCTGGCCTAATAGCATTTTTCTCAGAAACTACATTGTACATGGCTGAAACCTCCGTATATTCTGTAAATTTCGAAAATTGCTGTCAAGTTTAGTTTTGCAATTCATTTTAAAAGTACAACGTATTTTGTGTTTTTCAGATGGAACTAGATCAATCTTTTGAGATATCTCCATTGGAGGAAATGTCGACATCTTCACCATAGTCTGTGGCCACTGCTCTTATTCTACTGCTGATAAAAGTAACTTGTATATTTGTCCTAAGCAGTATTCATTTTTAAGAAGCCAGTGAGGTTGACATGGATCTATGATTTATTTGGCTTGTACAAGTATTCTACATACATACATGTTGTTATGTTTTATATTGCACGGCTGGTAATCGGCACAAGCAGAACAGTTGGTTCTGCAAAGAAATTCGTGAGGATAACTTCCGGTTTTGGTGGAGGAGAGTTCACAAAGACGCTTCGCAAGGTATGTACATGTCAAAAATTGTAATTTTCTTTTTTACTGCTCGTATATTGCAAAATCAGAGAATGCTATGCTGTGGTGAATGCTTTCACGATTAGAAACATGTATAGTTTATTCATGTATATGAAGTGTAACTCTCGCAAAATCAATCGTCCCACGAAAAACATGACGAAAATTGTGACACTCGTGCATTTCTAAGTTGTTCTTGACAAAGATGCAAGTTAAATTTTCAATATTTTTTCATCATAGGAGTCTAAATGTAATCGGGGATAAATTCCGATTCGTCAGAAGTAAATTGAAGTCTAGATAAATCTACAAACTGTCAATTTTCTCGTTTTCCTACTTGAGGAATTTTTGGGATAAGGAGCTAGATTCCTTACTGAAACAAAGACGCGATGCAAACCGATTGAAAAGACTTCATGACAAAACTAGGTTCTCAGACAATGATCTCGGTAAACACATAAATACTTTATACCGGTACAGGAAACTAAAAGTCCCAGAAGCTATTAAAAGAAAGGAACAGGTATTTCAAATGAAACAATTTAATGATAAATGTATTAACACCAAGAATAAAATGAAAGGTTTTTTTGAATTTTATCAAGGGGCATAACTATGTGAACTCTCCGTCTCAAGTTTTGTTAGTTGTTAGCTGATACGGGCGACATTAATAATGCACTAAAATATCATTTTAGCGCAATTGGACAAGACAGAGTAGATACGGAAAATAACATTTTTCAGTGTGAGGTTGAAGATTTTGTTAAAAAAATAGACCAAAATCTTATAACTTCAGATACTCCCATCTCACTTAATATCCACCGGGAAAACATTAAATCTGTCCTTGAAAGTCTTAGGTCAGGAAAGGCTTGTGGTATTGATGAAATTCCGAATGAATTTCTAAAATATGTGGGAAATATTCTATTAAATTCATTGCTCGATCTATTTACGAAAATTACTGATTTTGAAAAAATCCCCGAAGATTGGCCTAAGGGAATCATAAAGCCTATCCACAAGGGAGGATCAATGTATGACCTCGATAATTATAGAGGTATTACATTAACCTCGAATGAGTACAAAGTATATGTTAAGATCATAGAACAATCCGTTATGAGTTATATGGAAGACAATGGTATTTTAGGTGAGATTCAGGGGGATTTCAGACGGAACAGACGGACGGAGGACAACATTTTTACTCCACAGGGGATATGTGCACTTAGAAAATCAAAAAAGGATTAGACATTCCTCGCCTTTTTAGACCTTTCTAAAGCTTTTGACTGAGTTTGGCGGGAATGTTTATTTGACTTATTATGGAAAAATGGTATCCAGGGTAAATGTTGGAAACTCTTAAGATCTCTTTATAGTATCGTCATTAACAAAGTTCTCTTTGGAGATTTTGAATCTGACTGGTTTGACCAAGAATTTGGGCTAAAACAGGGATGTGCCCTGTCACCAACCCTTTTCTCTGTTTTAATGAACAATTTAGTCAGTATGCTATTAGAACATAATTTAGGGGTTAATTTAGCCTCTGAAATTATAAACTGTCTCCTCTTTGCAGACAATATTGTCTTAATGGGCAAAGCGGAACAGGAACTGCAAACACTTCTAAATATTACAGCTAGGTTTGCAAGTAAGTGGAACCTAAAATTTAATTCCAAAAAGTCAAAGCTAATGGTAATAGGCAAGAACATTTATAAACTCAAACGATGGGATCTTGGAAATGATCAAATAGAAGAAACAAATATTTATAAGTATCTTGAGGGTGTACTTTTCGCGTTCCCTAAAATTTACTTATCATATAGAAACATACATAAAGGAAAATGTCCAGAAAAAACTTAATTATATGACACAAATTTTGGGCGAACACGGTAATTTTAACCGAATTTCGTTTGGAGATTCATTATGGACCTCTATTATACGCCCTTCTATTGCACACGGTTGCGCCGTATGGTTCTCTCCCGCTATTTCAGTGCTCAATACATTGAAAGTTTGCAGTACTAAGCTGGAAAAATTATTTTGAAAACGAAAATGAGCTTTCCAAAATATGCTCTCCTATCAGAATTTGGGTGGAAACCAATTAACGAGTTTCTTGACCGACAACGTGTTAATTATTTTGCAAGATTTGATGAACTTCCGACTCACAGGTTATGTAAAATTATATTCATGGAGCTAAAAAATTCCGAATGTGTGGAATGGAAGTATGTAAATTATATGAAAAATATTTTCCAGTTAATAGGATTAGACCATTACTACTATGAAAATTTTAATACGAACATTTTTAAACATTTCTTCGGTAAAGCAGTTCAAGATAATGAATTATCTAGGAGACTGGAAATGAGCAGTCTATCAATCTATAACACATTTAACATTTCACCAGGGAAACACGTATATTTATGCAGTATAAATGATTTCTGGGCCTCTCGACTGAAGTTCTTAGTTAGAACCAATTACTTGCCCTTGAATGAACGTCTTTTTAAAATTAATCTTCGTGACAGTTCTAAGTGTAATATATGTGATGACGATATAGTCGAAGATTTGCATCATTTCTTATTTGAATGCAAAACCTTACGTGGTATCAGACAAGAACTATTCGAAGAAATAGAAACAGTAATAAAATCGTTTTATCCGGATCTCGCGTTTTCAAAGCTACCGCCCTTTCAAAAGCTGCAGTTCTTGATCGGAGAATTTTGTCTTAGTTGTAACACTGAGCGTGGTTTCTCGCTTTACCAGTTCAGTAAAAAAAATATTATGTAAAATGATGAAAGAGCGAGTTATTTTAATTGAGTCTTGTGTCGATGATCAGGAACTCTTTTAAAATTGTGTTTCTTTTATTTTGTATGTCATTCTTATATTTTACTTATAATTAAGTGCAATTAAAATATACATTGCATATAATGTTGTTTTAATGAAGAATGATACAATTGTTTCTGTGATAATATGTTATGACATTTATCACAATGACTTTGATATGGTATTTTTTTTGTTTTTTGATGAAAAAATTCGCGTATGATTTATGCTAATTTTAATACAGTTGTTTATTTATGATTATTAGACGCAAACATTGGTACACCGCTGATGTTTGCCCCCGTTGTAAAGGGGTAGTTTCTGAATAAAAAATATATACAAAAGGCCGATGACATTATTTCAAATTATAACATAACCTCCTTCTTTCGCTTTGTTAACAAACGAGCGAGTTATCCATTCGGTATAATCTCATTAGCACATACGACGGTGAATGTGACTGACTTTTCCATTGGCAGCAGAAATTGTGTGCGTCATTTTCCGCAAACGTAAATATGAATTGCATTCTTCCAATCAAAGTATACTACCGTATTTGTACTCTTAGACACATCGGAATCGAAATAAATCACGGAATCGAGAATGTGTTTTGAGTTTTAAGATGAATTGGCGGATATTAGTAAATTTTGTCTCTCGCTTCTGGCTCGGGATAAAATACTAATATCCGCCAATCCATGTTAAACCTCCCAACACATTCTGGCTTCCATGATTTATTTCTTAAATACAGTCCAACCTTATTGTGTTGAATTAGGTTAACAGATCGATGACATTATTTCAAAATACAGTCCAACCCCATGGTGTTGAATTAGGTAATAGGCCGATGACATTATTTCAAAATACAGTCCAACCTCGTTGTGTTGAATTAGGTCAAAGGGCTGATCATATGACTTTATTTAAAAAAAATACAGTCCAATTTCGTTGGATCGAAATAGATCAAAGGGCTCATGACTTTTTTTTTCAGAAAATACAGTTCAAATATAACCGACATATATAAGCCTTATTTATTTTGAAACTAATGAACATTATATAAATTTTATTTATTCGGAAACTAAGCGAGACATGTAAGCTTTATTTAGTTAAACACTCAACTTAATTTATTTAAAAATTGACGGAAATATATACAAGTTTTATTTATTTAGAAAATAACCACCACATGTAAGCTTTATTTATTTAGAAACTTACGGACACATGTAAATTTTTTTTATTTAGAAACTAATGGACACATGTAAGTTTTATTTATTTAGAAACTAACGGCAACATGCAAGCTTTATCTAATTCAGAAAGCGGCATGCACATATTTATAAGTTTTATTCATTCCAGAAACTAACCATCACATGTAAACTTTCTTTACACGGAAACGAACGCACACCTGTAAGCTTTATTTCTCCAGAAACTAATTAATAGATGTACGTAAGCCTTATTAATTTAGCAACTAACAATTGGATAGCATATTTCCCAATGATTATCATGTGTATTTCTATTCGTCGTAATAATCCAGAAAAGCGGACAATGATTTGGCATTGAATGGGTACACAATGCAATTACAAAACCTTGTAGATTCTGAAGAACTCCAAAGATCTGTTAGAGTACAATCTAGGTCCCATTTCCTCCTGCAATATTTCAATAACATTAACACATTTGACTTATCTACCCTCTACACACTATTCCTCACTCTAAGCTGAAGGACAGATTAAGGGCATTGGTTCAACTGTGTTTCATAAAAAAGAATGGCCAACGAAGATACAAATACCTTGTGCTATGAAGGGGCAGATCTTATTGTGTGAAAAAAAACCACTCTGATTCTACCAAAAAGTTCTCTGAAACTGATATCATCAACATGCTCGAGTTATTGATTGACAACATATTTGTTATCTTTGGTGGACGTGTTTTTCAAGACAGTCGGCATACCTATGGGTACAAATGTGCTCCTCTTCTCGCCGACTTGGTCCTTTATTCGTATGGGGTGGACTTCATACAGGGGCGTCTCAAGAAAAACGAAAAGAAGCTAGCCCGAACCTTTAATTTCACGTTCCGCTATATAGTTGATGTCCATTCGCTAAAAAATTCTAGGTTTGGTGATTTCGTTGATCGCATCTATCCCATTGAGCTTGAAATAGAGGATAGGTATGCTTCATACTTTGACCTATACCTCGAAATTGACCGCGAGGGACGATTAAGAACGAAACTTTACAACAAAAGAGATGATTTCAATGTTCCCATTGTGAACTTTCCATTTATATGTAGCAACATTCCAGCAGCACCCGCATATGGAGTATATATCTCTCAGTTGATAAGATATTCCAGAGATTGTGGTTCCTATCAGGGTTTCCTTGATATAGGGTTGCAGCTAATAAGGAGGATACTGAACCAAGGAGTTCTCTTGGTAAAGTTGAAGTCAACACTTCGAAGGTTTTACGGTTGCCACCATGACTTGGTTGACCGTTATGGAATATGAGTGTCACAAATGATCACGGATATGTTCTACTTATTGTAAACACCTCCCGTTCTATCCTTATTTGTGACTTATCACCGTGTTTGTAACTAGATTAACACGATGGGTGCCACTAGTGGAGCAGGGCCATCGTAATAGTTTAGTACTCGGACAGTGACGTTGTAAAAAAAAATCTGAATACAAACTGTAAGCTCGTGCGTAACGTATGAGTTGTTAAATATGAACTCGTTACGTGGGAGTGGTTAGTATATTAAAGACGTAACAATTTAAGTATGAAAATTTATAAATCTAATCTTATGTGTTTGATGTTGTGTTTAATATATTCACGTACGAGTCCTCATCCATGTCATTGTGCCTATATTTATCATTATCAGCTGTTTTTTTATCAGTAACTCCCAGCCCACTTTTGTATGTTGGTGAAACTCGTCAAGCATTGCGAAGTAGAATGAGCCAACATCGATATGATGCAAGAGATCCCAAATACAGGACTTTGTATAGTCATTTCAATCAACCGGGTCATGACCGCTGTTTGACAATGAAAATTCGAATCATCGAGAAGATTTATCATCATACAAACAGTCCTATACATAGTACACCTTACCATACCGATAGAGAGTTGTTTTGGATTAAAGAGTTAGGTAGTGCAATGCCTTACGGTTGCAATGATAACATCAAAGGAGTGGGACATTTGTCAAGTCCTGGATGCAGCGAAATCAACGTGATGAGCCTTTTTAATACTATTCCAAGAACTAAGCGTAGCCATGGTCATAAAAGAATTCAACATCCAAATTTTAAAAAGTCCTCTAAACCAAGAACGTTACAAGATACTTTTAATGATTTACTTTCTAATATACAGAAACCTCTTGGAATTCATCACATTCATACAATCTTATTTTCACTACCTATAAACTACCTCAAAGATCTTAGGGATTTTGGACTTGACAAAGGAGGCGTAGATCCTTTTTCTCCTAAGTACAGATTGTCTAGTATTATATGTGACGTGGCGTCCTTTCGTCTTTTCAAACCAGTTCAATCTGAACCTCTTTATGATAACAACAGAAAATTCCTCCATATTCCGTTTGCTAACAAAGGAATCGATGCTATTAACATCAGCAACATTCTTAATAGAAAAGAGGTCGTAAAAGAAATTCCACCATATTTCAAAAATCAATCTGTTCCTATTGTCTCCTATAGCTACACTAAGAGCATTGGCCGTAAAATTTTCAACTACAAAGAAGCATTGCAAGATATTAACATAGAAGAGTACTTTAAGAACCCTCTGACTTGTGACTGACTGACTGACTCCCACTCTCCTTTTCAATACAACCCATCTGGACATGTAATCACTGGTGATCTGAATATCATTCAACATGAGTCTCCGAAAGGTGATTTCTCATGGTCCTAAATTCAGAGAACCGCAACACATCAATTGGAAACATAATTTCAAGATAATTATGGATGCTGTTGAAGATTATGCCAGAAGGTGGATAAAGAGAGAAGTAGACCAAGATCCCGAGTTAGAGTCCTTGTCAGACTGGGTTAGAACAATTAGGTCTCTAGTACAAGGTCGGATTCACAAACTCAAAAATTGTGTTAATAGTCGACCTAAGTCTGTATTTAAAGACCAAGAAGTTGTTAAGTCTCTTTCCTCTCTTCATGACAAATATGTTATCGTTCCTGCGGAAAAGGCTTCCAACAATATCGTGTCTGTATGTAAATCATATTACTTCGAATGCCTAATCAAGGAATTAGGCATAAATAGCAACAGCTCTAGTAATACCACATACAAACCAACTTCTTTCGACGAAGATGAAATCCTAGCTAACCACAGATAATTCATGACCTCTTTAAACATTCTCTCTGGTAAAGAGTCAGGATTTACCCTATTTATATTGGATACCTAAACTCCATAAGACACCATACAAAGAAAGGTGCATAGCGGGATCATCAACTTGTTCGACGAAAGAATTGTCTATTCACCTGACAAAGATTCTGTCTGCAGTAAAAGAGGGACAACAGAAATATTGTGAAACTGTTTACTCGCGTAGTGGCATAAATCACATGTGGATTTTGAAAAACTCTAAAGATCTTTTGGATAACCTTAAATCAAGATCTTTCTCTCAGGTATCCTCCATCAAAACTTTTGATTTTTCAACTCTATATAACACCCTACCGCATGACAAATTAAAAACCCGTTTAAAAGAAACAATTCACAAAGCTTTCAGTCATAGAAACTATGGCTCAACATTTGTTGTGTTAGGCTACTATTCCACATATTTTTCAAACAAAATTCAAAAAGGTAAAACATGCTACTCCGAGGAACAAGTGATCAGTATGCTGGAGTTCCTCACCGATAACATATTTGTCTCCTTTGGAGGGACACTGTTTCAGCAGGTCGTCGGCATACCAATGGGTACGAATTGTGTTCCTCTTCTAGCCGATTTATTTTTATACGCATATGAGTCGGAGTTTCTTCAAAAGCTTGTAAAAGATAAGATTCATGAGGCTAGAGCCTTTAATTTAACATACAGGTATATTGATGACGTTTTATCTATCAATAATTCTAGATTTGCAGAATTTCTTCTATTGATATATCCTCCAGAGCTGGAAGTTAAAGAGACCACAGATACAGCTTCGTCCGCATCATTTTTGGACTTATACCTCGAATTTGACGACAGTGGTCAACTCAGTACTAAAATTTATGATAAACGGGACGACTTCAATTTTAAAATCATAAATTTTCCAAATATGTGCAGCAATATACCAGCTTCTCCTGCATATGGTGTTTACATCTCGCAATTGATTCGCTATGCAAGGGCCAGTAGCAATTATTCTGATTTCCTGAAACGTCATCTTCCTCTGAGAAACAGGCTACTGGACCAGGGCTAAAAAAAGATTCGCCTTATTCGATCTCTTAAAAAGTTTATATTCCGATACCAAGATCTTGTCGAAATATATTCCGTCTCTGCAGAGACGATGATAAGCGATGCATTTTCATATAGTGAAAATGTATAAAGATAAGGAAGTCAACAAAAATGTCAAAAATATTGTTTTATCAATGTGTGACGTAAAATTGTTTTTGACATTTGCTTCACTGGGTTTGGTACTGCTTTGACAACTACTTTACCTATTTTGTTCCAGTATTGTTATAACTATTGTTATAGTGACAGCCGGAACCTTTGAGCCGTAATGAAAGCGGGAGGTTTGGCGCTTTAAAATCTGATTCAACCCACAATTTCTTTAGAAATGCCTGCACCAAGTCAGGGTCATTACGGCTTTCACAGTTTTCCGGTTGTTGACTGATTTTATCTGTTTATATACTTATGAGTTTTGACTTTCCCTTTGTAAGATTTTTCGGGGTTCGGTAATTTTGTTATTACCCTTATTTACTATAAATAATGGCATTTTAATGCGCATTTCCCCCGATCAGGCTGATCGGATGTTTCTGATTTAATATCAAGGTATAGGAAATTTATAATGGCAAATTTTAATTCGTCTCTTTTGTGAACTGCTTACCCTTCTTGAGCACCTGAGTTCACTCCCGGTGTTACTCGATCTTTAGTTTTATGTGTATGTTTTGTAGATCGTTGTTTGTACTTTTTCTTTAGGCCATTGTGTTGTCTGTTTTTCTTCGATATACGGATTCTGATTACCTCTTTGGTATCTTCACATTCTTCTTAGATATAATATAAAATAGCCTTAAACAAGTATCATCCAACGAGATTAATGTTTATATTGTATATTCTATCTATTTATCCAATAGTATATTATCCTATCATTTATAACTAATCACTTTCTACAGTAGTGCACGGAGCCAGAGATTGTCTTTTTTTGTCCACACTGTCAGAAGTTAGCGGAAACAGGTAAGGTTTATTTCTTTAAAATCTAACAGATACAGGTATAATATAGAATTTATAAGTTTATTTATTCTTGTATTTGGTAATATGCTTGTAAAATTTATGTTTATGTTACCTACTCGTGTTTCCCGAGTTTGAAAATAAAATCTTGAAATCTTGATCATTTTTTTTTGTTATTTAGAAACTAACGGAAATATATGAGCCTAATTTATTTAGATTCTAAAGGAAAACTGTCAGAGCGTTTGCTTTGAAACTAACACATGTAATAAAAAAAAACGAAGATATCTTTTGACTGGGATCTATAAGGGACAAAATCGGCCCCACCTCAGATGTCGACAAAATTTTCTCCAAAATGTATCCACAATATGTGCTTTTCAGAAATAAATACAGTTAGTTAATATGTACATCTAATTCCTCACAGCTGACCGACAAAGTTAGGTAATGAAAAGCACTGAACGTCATTTTTTTCAGAATACAGAACGTACGTATCATTGTATTATAATGCATATCTTTTAGAAAAAAAAACAAAAAAAACAAAAAAACAAAGCATAATAAAACTCAATAAGCAAAGCATAAATTTGACTTAATGTGCAATGTGGATTGATTTCAGGAATAAAAACATGTTCCGAAGCTGTATTATGAAATTAAAGTGAACGAATAGTAATGTCGCAACGTCACCCATTTTCGACGGTTTGCTTCACGTGATAAAATCTCTCATTATTTTGATCGCTTCATTTGTCAGAGGTTATATTATGATGCTGAAATTGCATGAATGATCTCAAGAAATCTTATCTAAAAATGTCATCTTTAAATGTACGAACTATGTACCACATCTATTATTTCACGTTCAAATTGTATTTTTTCGTAATCTTAACAAGAAGCCAGGTTTAATAAATATGTTATAATGTAATTAGTGAAAAGAATTCGAATGTCTGACGGTGGAATCGCCATTAACACACCTAATTAAGTCGGCTTCTTTTTCGAAGTTTGTCGAATACTGATAACTGCTATAAATAACCAAGAAGCAAGTTGCATGTAAATTCGCTAGAATTAATATAATTTAAGAAATATATCTATGAAATTGAATCCCGGGGTAATCAGCTAATATTATATAATGGTATTTAGTAAGAATGACACTTAAAATCGGAAATATGTGATGAAATCAATAAAAACAAACCCAAACTCTGCAAAGGGGCCCGATAAAGGGAAAATTGTAAACAAATTGTATTGCATATTATTGACAACATCTGAGTTGGCTTGATTATAATTTAGTCTCTAATTTAAAAGAGATATCACCTAGCGTTTTCTCCTGAAAAAAAGAATATATGAAAAACTACGATGCAATTCTACTGTCAAAATACGATTCGGCCGAAAAAAGATACTAAATTATGCTTACGTGTTGAAAAATGGAGTAGGTCGGTATCACATCTTTTTTTAATTTTTACACAACGCTTTCTGAATCCTCCTTTTTGTGTCGTTTTCGTGTAGAATCCGTCAATGTTTTTGTTTGTGCCATGTGCTTTTTCTTCAACAAACAAATTCATACATGCGCAAACGCTTTATCGAATGAGTTCACTGTGTAGGTCGTATGAATGTATGAGTATTGCGCGGGTAAACATTGGAGTCTTGACTGGATGGAAGAAAATCAAACAGCGACATATTTCCTTCGTTCTAGGCTATTTACGTATGATATTATGAAAAATTTCAACTGCAATTAGTATAAAACATCGAATTTTGGCAACTTTTAATAAAAAAAAAATTCAATTCCGACAGCCTGTATGCCTTTAATCATTTAAAAAATATATCTCATACAGACCAATTTTGGTTTCACCGTCTGCTATGACATTGATAATGTACATATTGAGGTCATATCAATTCAGAAACTTATTAACATTGATCGTCGAAAACTGGTCGAAATTTTGGTATTAACCTTAAAGAAGTAATAAATAGATTTATTTGGACAATAGAACTTTGTCATATTTGAAATTTGTTTAAGCACTTTTTTAACCGTACTTTATTCTTAACGACAACCAATGCGATGATATATTCCAGTACATTTTTACGGACAACCACCACAAATCTATAAAAAAAAAAATGCCAAGGTGCGGGTTGAGAGAAGTCCAATATTCAAAGATCGCTTTTTTTTATAATATGGAAACATTTTGGGAAATGGTGTGAAGCAAAATGTTTAATGTGTAACGATTTTAACTAGGAACCTGTGAGAATTATTTTTGCTTTTTTTTTGGATAAACTAGATAACAAGCCGTGGAATCAGATATCCCATGGAAAGTGGTTGTCGATAGATAATTGTTTTACAATCAAGTATTTCATTTATATATTTATGATGAGAACAAGTTTACAACCAAATGATTAATCGTGTAGGTAAAATGTGTGTCGCTGCCATGAGTCGATATATCATTTTGTTTTGATTGTCACTAGAAAAAGAGGAGATGGTAGATATTATTTTGCTTTGTGACAAACTAACAACAACACTCCTAATAAACCTGTGCTATCAGAATCTGCTGTAAGTTGTCTTTTACGTGTAAGTAATGTGTCCTTTACATCCCGCACTAAGGGATGTATTAAATTCATTCCTCACAGCTGTCTGGTGTCCCTTTCACATACAGTCGGCGTTTTCCTAGAGGAAGCCATTTGTTATTTTATTGATGCCAAATTATTATATTACATTACTTAGTTGTATGTTGACTGGCTTCAGACATAGCAAACATATTTCAAAATTTTGGTCCAGAAAACATGGTATGTCTCCCTCCTAATGTCTTTGTAGTAAATATTAAAGATAAACAACCGACAGGCTAGACGGGTAATACCGTAAATCGGGAAATTTTGGCCATGATTTTATTTTGGCCCCTAAATACGAAGTGCCAAAATTAAACACACCAAAATATGTCACACTCCAAATATTAACCGCCAAAATTGAACACTGCCTTAATATCTTTTAATATTTATATTCCCTAGTCTGTACCTTTTTGTCTTACTTCTTTCCTAAGTAAAACTTTGTCAATTACCGTTATACATGTATATACAAAATGTACACACACAAGTCAAACTGAAAAGTGTTCACGATGTGAAATCGTTGGCTTGGATGACAAGAGAGAAATTACAGGTAATTAAAATCCACCTGTGTTGTAAATCTATTGTCAAAACTCTCCATTATTTTTAAGGAATGAAGAGTTATTGTTCTCTTTGTAGTTTTAAGGTCCCACAAGGGGCAAACGGTCTCTACATCGCCATCGGAAGGTGAAACGGTATTGAAATTGTCAGATGTGGTATGTGCAGTTATAAATAATCCGCAATTTGTGAATGCTATCATCTCAATGGTACTAGACAAAGTTCTCGAAGCCATGAGACCGCACGTCGAAAAAATTGTTAACGATCGTCTACAGCCCTTCATAGAAACAATTGAACATACTAAAACTACTGTACTAGCACAGGAAACTGTTATACAACAACAGAACCAAACAATAAATAATCTTACAAACAAAATCAACAAACTGGGCTCTAGAATAGAAGAACAAGAACAGTACTCGAGACGAACGAGTCTGCGTTTTAATAATGTAAAAGCACCAACAAATGATCGGGGCGACATACGCAGGCCAATAGATACTGATGCTCTAGTCCTAAAAATATGCAACACTAAGCTAGGACTACAACTTAATACCAAGGACATAGGCAGATCGCATCCCATTGGCGAAGTTAGAAATGGTAAAATCTCCATCATCACACGTTTCCTTTCTTATCGGCAAAGACATATGGTATTTTCACACAAGCAAGAAAAAGCTGAAGGGACATCCTGATAACCTTTTCATTACCGAAAATCTTACTAGATACCGTTACGGACTATTAAAGAAGCTCAACTCTCTACGAGCAGATGGAAAGCTACATTCTTTTTGGACTCATAATGGGTCAATAATTGTGAAACGTTCCGAGAATTCTGGATTCATGACTGTCAAAACAAAGGCTGATATACAAAAACTTGGCGGTGTATTTACTGACGAAGAAATTTTAGATGATTATTAAACATTTTGTATATAAATGATCTGTCAGTTAAGTTTGTTTTGAAAGACCATGTGCGTTTGTTTACTAACAATATGTGTATGTTAACTGTACTAACAATAGTTTTCCATTTTCATTGTTTAACCTTGTACGCATGAACGCACGTAAGGAATACCGCGGCTATGTCAATCATAAAATTACCTGAATCAAAAGGATTTAAATCTACCTTTTTTGTTGTTGTTGTTAAATGTCCATCTATGTTAAACAACAGTAAAATTTGAACGAACTTAAAACTATAAATACAGAGTTCTCGAAATGTGTCAGTCCTGTCAGACATGACCAGCAAAATTTGGGCAGATTTTGCTAAGGACTGACACAAGATTGGTATTTTACAATAGAAAATTAATGAGGACTGACATTTTTTTCACTAGGACCACCAAACCCATATGCAATTTCGCGAACTCTGTAAATAGTCAAACTTATTGGAAGACCATCAATACACTTCTGAAAGGGGAGTCTACAATGAACGATATTCCTCCTATTCAAGACCCCAAAAATAATTATTGCTTGTCTTATGAAGGTAAAGAAAAGGCAGATGTCTTAAATAAATATTTTTGTTCGATTACTAATTTAGTCGACGAAAACAAAACTTTACCAGATTTTGATGACAGGGGAGGTAATGTGCTTGAAAATATTTGGGTGAAAGAAGAAGAAATCATTGATATAATTTCTATTTTAGATAGTATTAAGGCTACTGGTCCTGATAAAATTAGCAACAAAATGATTATATCTATAAAAAAACGAAATAGCCAAACTCCTATGTTTACTTTTTAACAAATCTTTACGCCTAAAAAAATATCCACTGTCCTGGAAAATTGCTCATGTGATTCCTTTATTCAAAAACGGCGACAAATCCTTACCCTCAAATTATAGACCAGTTTCATTATTATCTTGTGTAAGTAAAATATTTGAAAAAATTGTATTTAAAAACATTTTTAACCATTTACATAAAAATAAACTTCTATACAAATTCCAATCAGGTTTTATCCCTGGCCTTTCGACTACTCACCAATTACTTGAGATATATCACACTATTTTGACTGCACTTGATAGCAAATTTTTTACCAGTAAGTAGAAGTAATTTGTAAGTATTTTTACTAATATTCCGTCGTCTCCAGGATTGAATATTTCTTTCTTTTCTTTTGAATCAGCTAATCGAAATTTTTGTATTTATGTTTATGTATTCGAATATAACAAGGTTAGTTTGTGGTTGTACAGTTCTAGTTTTTTATTTAATTGATGTATTTAGAAAAATAAAATAATTTTTCCGGGTTTTCCCCCCCCCCCCACATCGTTCCTTCTATGAGCGGGATGATAAACTAACCCCATGTCTAATCGAAATAAAATTCTTGGATAATGACCACGGATATGTTCCACTTGTCGTAAGCACTTCCCGGTCCTTTCCTCATTCACGACTTATTACCGGGTTTGTAACTAGATTAACACGACGAGTGCCACTAGTGGAGCAGGAACTGCCTACCATTTCGGAGCACTTGAGTTCACCCCCGGTTTTTTCTGAGGTTCGTGTTGCTCGATCTTTAGTTTTATATGCATGATTTGTAGATCGTTGTTTGCCCTTTTGTACTTTTTCTTTTGGCCATTGTGTTGTCTGTTCTTCTTCGATATACGGATTCTGATTGCCCCTTTGGTATCTTCAAACTCTTCTTAAAGGGGAATTTGTGATAGTGCCTACTGACAAAATTTGTGGGCCGAGCTTATCATCAAATATCCCCGTTGACATGAACAGCATATTTATGAAACTGTATGTCACATGACCAACGTGACCTAAAGGTCACATACCTCAGAAATTTGAATTTTCGAAGTGATTTTTGTAGATTTTAGACTGATGAAGAATATTTTTGTTTAATAAAGGACGCAGTCCTTTTAACTGTAGGCTGTACGATTTTTCCTCCGATTCATAGCCAAATATCTTTTCACCGGAAGTTTTAAAAATAGATCAATTGATATTTAGAAACGCAAGAAATATATATTTCAATGAAAAATTCCCATTTCTTTAATTATTTACTCTATACAAAATCGAAATAAACTTGAAATAAAATTTTAATTAAAAAATCTCTTTCTACGAGATTCTCGGTGGAAGAGCGGCGTAGGTAAAATGAAAGGAACAGGTCAAAGAGATATAACACCAGCCAAATAATTAAAAACAACTTAAAAAAAAAAAAAGAGTACTTGAAAAAAGATACATTCCGTTCTCACGCCTCCCTCTTAAAATCATAGGACTTCGTCCTTCAAACAGGTTGTGCCTGTCTCATAATATTTATTTATTTATTTATTTAGAAACTAAAGGATAACTGTTAGCCTATTTGTTTTTACGCATATAGATAAGCAGGGAATAATAAAAAAGGAATTATAAAAACCTGTTTTATAATTCCCTGAGATAAGTTTTATTTAGATGAAACAGTTAGCTTAATTTATTTATAAACTGACAGTCAGTTTTTGTTCATCTAGAAACTAATGGATGCCGGTAAATATTATTTATTTAAAAACGGACATGCATATATATGTATGTGAATTTATTTATTTATTATTTAGAAACTAATACACACAAAAGAAAATTAATTATTTAAGAACTATCATACACTTGTCAGCCATCTTTTATCTATTATATATTCAGAAAATGATATACAAATGTATGTGCATTTAAAATTTATTTATCTAAAAACTAACGGACTTATTTATTAGAAACTAGCGGTCAGAATTCGAAGTTAGCTCTATGTATTAAGAAAATAACGGACACGTCAGTTATATTTATTTAGAAACTACAGAAATGTCAGCTGTGTTTATTTAGAAACTAAAGGACAAAGTTGAGCTTTATTTATTTAGAAATTAAAATATACAGATTACCTTTATTTATTAAGAAATGACTGGACATATGAAGGCTTTATCTATTATTGTTTTATTTGAAAACAACGGACACATACAGGTTTTATTATTTGGAAGCTAGTTGTAAGTTCGAAACCCGCTTATGGTGAGGTGTACTCGATACAACATCATGCGATAAAGTTTGTCAGTGACTTGCGACAGGTCGGTGGTTTTCTCCGGGTACTCCTGTTTCCCCCACCAATAAAACTGACCGCCACGATATAGCTGAAATATTGTTGAAAGTGGCGTTAAACACTATAATTCTACCCCCCCCCCCCCCTCCCCCCCCCCCCCCTCCTAAGACCCAGACATATATGGTTTTATTTATTTGGAAACTAACGAACAAACATAAGATTTCTTACTTTTTTTCAGAACAAACTGACAAAAGTCAGCAACTTTATTTATTTTGAAATTAATAAACATGGATCTATTTTGATTATTTTGAAACTAACACACACATATGTCAACTATTTATTTAGAAATTTACAAGAACACGTTATCTTAATTTATTTACAAACTACCTTACACAAATAAGATTTATTTATTTACAAACTACTGAACAAAAGTAAGTTTTTTGTATTGAAACTGTCAGACAAACACCAGGGGCTAATTTAACGAAGCTGTATTCTGACTTGGGCATGACATATTTATGTATTAAGTCTGTTAATCAAACCTGCTTAAGTTTTGTTACATCTTAAGATTTGTCATCATGTTAGAGCGACAAAAAGTGTCTTAAGATGGACTTGGGATAGTCATAGCGGTATGTTAACACGACGGGTTCCATTAGTGGGGCAAGAACTGCCTACCCTTCCGGAGCACCTGAGTTCACCCCTGGTTTTTAGTGGGATTCGTGCTGCTCAATCTTTTGTTTTCTGTGTAATGTCTTGTAGATCACTGTTTGTCCTTTCGTCCTTTTTCATTTGCCCATTGTGTTTTCTGTCCGTCTTCCATTTACCGATTCTGATTACCCCTTTGGCATATTCAAACTCTTCTTATGGTGTCTTGTGTTACAAACAAATATGGCCTCAGTGGCTTTACGTGTGGGACGACAGATACAACGTCTTCACAGACATAGAGTATCTAGGGACACTGACAATCCCTTACACTACTTTCGATTAGACAGAGATAGTACGGTAACATAGATTGTTGGCTCTTTTGTTCCTACATTTATGTATAATGTTCCAAAATAACACACAAATGCCCACCATGAGATCACACACCTTCAACCCAGCTTTGCGCGTTGTTGTTGCTTAGTAATATTCCCAACTTTGAGTTTACTTCCATAATATTTCGACTTCATCCAAAAGATTTTGAGGCCTGGTTTCAATTTCGTTAAGTTTGGACTCTTTTTTATACTCAGGTACATATCATAGTATTATTTTCGCGTTGTATTTATCACAGACACGCGCGACAAGCTGAACCTCAGAAAGCGAATTCACGCCGTGAATATTTTACATATAAACATAAAAGGTCATTAATATAGTGCTAATGTAATGGGGTGAGTGAGTGTTGTTCAACTCAGCAATTTTCAGCTTTATCATTGAGAGAACAAAATAATGACGTTGTTGATGTTATCTGATATAATTACACACTTTAATAAGACAAATAACGGAAATGAGAAGTGAACAACCTTGCCTTATTATATAGCAATTAGGTGATAAAGACCGCAACTTGACCACACCAGTGTTTTGTTCAGCTAAATACTACTCCAAGTGTCAACAAAATGAGAAAACGATCTAAATGATGTGTTAATATATTTGAGATAATTAAATATAAAAGAAAATATATAGAGAATATTATATGGCTCTTTCCGTATCACATCCCGTATCAACCCGAGACACCAATATCATCCCGAGAGCTTTAGCTCGAGGGTTGATACGGGATGTGATACAGAAAGAGCCATATCATATTATGTTTATCATATACTTAAACATGAGAAAGTCTTGTTCTGTATAATGAACCTTTAGTCACGTGATCAATATCATTTTAAAGGGTATGATAAAGGGGTGATGATATCGATATCAGTCACGGCAGACAAATGCAGACGTAATGTTATTTCAGTATTATATATGCAAATTTCCTTTATTTAGTACTAAGTATATGATAAAATACTTTATAATTGACAAAAAGATGGTGTTTCAATAACAGCAATATCAATTTGAGTCTTTATTCTGAGTTCACCAGTACATTATCTATTTGTGAGTAGTTCTAGTAAAGAAAAACGTAGATATCTAATTTAGTGCACACGACGTGTTTCCTGAATAAGGTTCATCGGGTACTCTCAATGTCAGAGGAATTGAAAGCCATATACTAGTAAGTTCATACTCTTTGAGAGCAAGCGCACCAAAGATTTACACAAGATACACAGAATCGGCTGATGTTACCTATGCCCGAAGGATTAGAGGTATCGACCAAGTAACAATAAAACTTAGATATCTTTTTAAGAGCTTGTCTATGAGAAAACCATGCAAAATTTAAAATTTCGTCCAGAAGGAAGGTTCGAAAATCAGATTTATATCATATGCGTCCTGAAGGGTAACATGTAGTGACTCCATAAATACCATCAAAAGTGCAAATGGGTCGTTCTATTTTTAGAACAAATTCAACTACCAGAGAAAGCATATTCAAGTGTAAAATTGCTCTCTTTGAATACCACCGTATTGTCGATTGAAGAGGCAAATAATGTAGTTTTTATGTTTTAGAGGCAACTGTGACATCTTATTAACCTTTTAAAGTCAATTTAATCATTAAAGCATACAAGTTGGCATCGTGCCAACTTTCCAAATAAGGAGAGGTAAAAAGTGAATGATCTAGTATGGTGTTCCAAAAAGTTATTAACTTGTAAGGTAACGCCTACATTTGTTTCTTTTTGTTTCTTTTTTTATAACAGACAGGGATCAAATATTCAGTATGTAGAAGGTTTTGCTTTGCAAATAAGTATTATGGTACTTTTTGAACAAATCAAAAGTGGTGATTTTAAAAACAAAAGTGGTAAAATTTCTGACTGATAGTATGATTTTTTCTGAAAATAATCCACCAATACTGATTGGAACTCACATATTTATCTTGAATCAATTACATAAAAATACTTGATAAATAATATCTGTGTTGTAGTTTGTGCAAATATAATAAAAGGGGTGAAAAGTGGCCGTAAGGAACTCCTTTTTCAACTACCAGAGTAAAATATTCCTATAATCTGAATCGCCAAAATATTTTTCATGTTATGCACCACATACACACTTTCCTCTCTAATTAGGTAAACTGGCATTTACACTGCATTAGTTTTAGTCTTAATTAACAAATTATTACAAAATGTAAACAAAACATCACTAAAATACCCTTCATGGTGCTCCATTTTTTACTTAGTTACCTCCCCCAAATTAGGCAATATTACAAAAAGGGGGGATTTCAATAGCTCATATTGCAGATGATATTCAAAAGCAAAGCAAAACATTTTATCTGCTATATATTTATTCTAAGAATATTTCTTAGCAAACAAAATAAAACAAATTAAAGTGTCATCTTCAGAGATATAGTCCTCAGAACATAGCCTATTTTTGCAATATTGAACATTTGGAAATTTGCCAAGTTTTCGGAGTTATCTGTCCTTGGATGATAAAGAAATAGGTCCATTTAAGTATTGACCATACAAAGTTCGTTATGCATATATTTCATTACCATTAAGGTTTAATTAATGATGTTGTGTTATAAGTAATAAAATATGTTTCAAAACTGACCTTTTTTGGCTAGTTTCTTGTCATATTAATGGGAAAATTGTAGAAATATAGGTGGCGCCTCCTATGGTCTTGATATTCGAAAATTTGAAAAAAAGTTGATGCATTTGCAAATGTTGTGTGGTGGTTTACCTACCTACAGATTTTGAAAAGGATTGGCCAACCTTGCTTTCAGACTGTTTTGCATGGTTTTCTCATAGACAAGCTCTTAAGTGCACACAACGTTTTTCTGAAATAATAGTAAAATCAATTGCAGTCGCATTTTGAGTTGGCGTTTACTTTTCAAAATTATTTACTTTCTCTATTTGTGAGTTGTTCTAATAAAGAAAAACGTAGATATCTAATTTAGTGCACACGACGTGTTTCTTGAATACTAATCATCAGATACTCTCAAAGCCAGACGATTGGGAAGCTAAGGAGCAAATAAGTGCTCCATCGATATACAAAGGATATCTAGTATCAACTGATGCCTGAGGGATCAGAGATCTCGACCCAATAGTACTAATAAAACGTAGATATCCTTATAGAGCACAGGAAGCTTTTCTGAAGTACAACATTCATAAGATGTGTTCATAATCAAAAGACTGGAAAGCCAAATCACTTAAGGTGGTATCATACACTTCACGTCAAATTTGATCTGCTCGTTTAATTTTCTTATTTTTTTTGGCAGTGTGTTTGAATATATCCACTGTAATAAATATCAAAATTTTAACAAATTCCAACCGACAAACTCAGAGCTATAAATTCACTAGCCACATAGCAGCTTTTCTCTCTGTGGTTTTGATCACCAAGATGCTTGAACTCTGCATGCAAACATCATATGATCAAAACGTTCAACTGAATTTAAAGAGTTATCTCCCTGTAGTGTATGGTACCCCCTTAAAAGTCGTTGGTAGCAAGTATACCTAAGAACAAGAACAAGATATCCAAAATCAGATAAGGTTGCTTATGCCTGAGAAATATTGACTAGCTTTGATAAATTACATTGTTTAGGAATTGTAAATGTCAAACAAATATATTTAATAAACCATGTCAGTGCCGAAGCATGACAATTGAGTGGGGGTATATCCTTAGGGACCAATAGTACACCAGCAGAGGTATCGACCCAGGGATAGTATTTTAAACATAGATATCTAATTTTGTGCATACAAAGTGTTTCTGGAATGACCATCAGGTACTCTCATACCGGTAGTCAAAAGAATCCAAATAATTTAAGTTTTTGACTTGGAAGCAAGCACGACGAACGGGGGTAAACATGATAGTCAAAGTCGGCTAAGGTTACATATGCCTGAGAAAGATTGACCTTATTTTTACATGTAATAAATTAGATAATGTAAACACTGTAAGTGTCAAGCAAATATATCTCTATGCCGCAGCACAGCTGACTATTGGGGGCCGCGATACTCTCGGGGACTAATAGTCTACCAGCGAAAGCTTAGAATAAGGTTATTTTTGTTAACTGTTTGTGAAACCATTGATACGTAATTGATACCAGTAGCCTCCAGTTAACATTTCAATAAAGAGCGATGCTTATAGCAACTTATCAGCTGCGATAGGGAACCCATATGTCCATAATCCTTATGAAGCACTCGAGTCCATCCCGTGTTTGTGGTGTTTGTGTTCGTCAATCTTTAACTTTACTGTAATATGTTGTCGACCACTGCTTATCTTTCTTCTTTTTGTTATTGTTTCGAATTACGGCTTCCGATTACCACTTTGGTAACATACAACTTTTTTAAGACAATAATACTGACGTCAGCGATATAATTGGAACATTGTTGAAAATGACGTAAGAAATGCTTGAAGTAACGAAAAGGATTATCAGTGCCGTAATTTAAAAAAGGACAGAAGACAATATAATGGTCAAAAGAAAAAAGGACAAAAGGACTAACAATGATCTACGAGATATTACACAGAAAACTAAGGATTGAACAACACTTACCTCACTACAAACTGAAGATGAACTCAACTGTTCCGGAAGGGTATACAGTTCCTACTCCACTAGCGACCCCGCCGTGTTCTATAATCCGGTTCCATTATCCCGTTTGTAGGAGATATGTAAATACTGTACCTCCAATATCCTGGATTAGATTAATCTAATCTAAATATTAGCCGAATCTAAAGCTATCAGAAGTATCGTTAATATCGAATTCATTTGTGGGTATATTGTGGTCATGTGGTGTCTAAGAAAAGATACCAAAGGGATTATCAGAAGCGGTAAATCTAAGAAGGACAAACAATGCAATGACCAACGTAAAAATGACTAAAATACAAACAATGAATTCTATAAACATTACACACGGAAAACTAAAGACTGGGCAGGCATTGTGCAGCGACAAAACATGATTGAAGTCGATTCACGTTAAAAGGAACAAATTCGTATAATATATGCAAGTGGACAAAACAAAATACATTTATTTTCAAAGATATTGAAGTTAATACTTTATGATTCGTAGAAATACATGTAATTTAAAGTTTTGGGAGCAATAAAAACCAAAGGACCTAAACTGGATAGCCATAATCGGTTAAGGTCACACATTCCTGAAGGAGGAGAACCTAGGCATTATTAATAACTACATGATTTAGGAACTATAAATTTCAGTAATAAATATATCTAATAAACCATGTCAGTGCCGAAGTATTGACTACGTAATGTCCTGATAAATTAAACTATGCTTTGACGGTTTTTGGACGCGCACATTATAAAAAAACTAGTACATGTAGTAAAACGTAGATATCACATTTACTGAGCACGATGCGTTTCAGGAGTCGCGTTTCTGGAATAACCTTCATCAGGTATGCTCAAAATTGAAAGATTAGAAAGACTAGTGGGACTAAACAGAATAGTCAAAATCAGCTAGGGTCACCTATGTCCCAGTAATGTCATTGAAAATGTTACACACTAGCTAACACAAAGATGATCAGAAAACTGCATCAATATCAATAAATGTTCTCGTCTTTTTCAAGATTTGAGAGAACATTCTTGGGTACTTCTAGCAAAATTGGACCAAAGCCAGAACTTAAATTTACAATTTCACATGCTGTGATGCTTTTCTTTATTTGGTGATTTGAGATGTGAGGTGATTATTCGCTTTTTTCATATTGGTGGAATTGTTGATTATCATCACTGTTTAAAGTCTGTTTCCATAACTGTGCTTATGCCAGATTATAAGTTAACAAATTATGCCCCAGAAAGCATGGATGTCACTATGACTGTCGATATGATTATTGGTTGTAGACAATTTTAGCATTATGCTACTATATTTAATGACTGTTTTTGTTAATGAATGAGTGAATAATTGGTTTTGAACGCCAAGTTATCATTTTTGTCAGCCATATTATGGCGAGAATAAGCTATATTTTGTTGAGACGATGATGCTCACTTTGTACTAGACCAACACGCTTAGTTGGATTTTTATAGTGCTGGCTCACAGAAACAACAGTCCGCGGGTAAACATGTCGTTACCCTCGGACACATTATCCTCATTCCGAGCCAAACAATATCTGTTCTTACTCCATAAAGCTTCTTGCTTAATGGAGAAGCAACACATATCAATTTGACAGTCCTTTGAATTTGTTTGGCGCAAATGAGGCTCGAACCAACGATCTACCTTACTCAAACCAAACAAACTAACCACTGCATCACCGATTCGCTTAAATGTCGTTGATTTTGGTGATTATTTTTAAAGTTTTTTTTTGCGTTGAAGGTTAATATATAACTTCAAAACATGAGTATAAAACGTCGTTTAGCGAGATTAGACAAAAAAACGTGAATTTCCATTGTATTTTTGTGTGCAGCTTGTCTCCCAGCATCATTAATTATACATGTCCCAATTTCCGAAATAAATGCGCAATGGCACTTCAGCATGAGTTTGAACTCTCAACGCTTCCTTCAATTCCACCCAACGGTAATTTTGGTTGCCTATGTTAATTCTTGTTTTATTATAATTCGCCAAAGCTTTTTATTTGTTTCTTTTTCTAGCAGAATCAGTTAAAATTCTCGTACGACCGAGTCGGCAGGCATTTTTTTCCGCAAGAATAGCATTCGCGCATGCCTAGTAAAAGGTCATATGATTAGGGACGTATATTGTGGTACAGACTGGAATTTATGTTCGAGATGAGTGTTCATGAAAATAAAAGAGAGTGGATGGGCTTTTTACTTTAAAACTCCTTGTAAAAAATATCTGGACAAAAAAATTACCAAAACCAAAGACATTATACCTTGAAAACACCATTTTAGATATTATATAGAAATTACATTGACATTGCGAAGTATGTAGCCTTTCTTTTGTTTTGTAGACAGTTACCACATATTTAGTAATGTGAGAGACCTTTAATAAAGAAAAATACACGAGATAAACAAAAAAGTTCAGTCAAAAGTGTGTTCAAAATAATATTAGAAATAATTATTATGCTTATTCTAGAATTTCAATCAGTCCTGAAATAATATTGATTTAAATTATTATTTTTCATACTTAATCGTTCCCCAGCGAAAATTGCTAAGAGTTTCTGTAAAAAATTAGATTTAGTTTACAATAGCAAAAATGTACCGCAGAAATTTTTTACAACTTAGAGTCATCGAACTTTTTTTTTTAATCTAGATTATGATATTTCTTTGAAATCATTTGATATAACAATATTAATTGAAATTGAAAACGAGTAGATTTGTCAAATATCAGTCTTAATTTAATATGTCTGATTTGTATATCATTTGAAATACTTTCTATCAATTCTATTTGAAACTAGAAAATGGGGAAGCACAGTATATTAAGGGAGTTGGTCCAACTGTGTTTCATTAAAACAGAATGTCCAACGTAGATGCAAATTCCTTGTGTTAGGGAGGAATAGATCATATTTTGTAAAAAAAACACTCTGATTCTACTAAAAAGTTCTCTGAAATTGATATCATCAAAATGCTCGAGTTTGTTCGGTGGACGTGTTTGCAACAGACAGTCGGCATACATATGGGCACAAACTGTACTCCTTTTCCCGCCGACTTGTTCCTTTATTAGTATGAGGCAGACTTCATACTGGCGCTTCCGAAGAAAAACGAAAAGAGGCTAGCCCCATACTTTAATTTCATGTTCCGCTATTTAGATGGTATCCTTTCACTAAATAATTCTAGGTTTGATGATTTCGTTGATCGCATATATCTCATTGAACTTGAAATAAAGGATACCACAGATACAGATAGGTATGTTTCATACCTTGACCTACACCTCGAAATTGACAGTGAGGGGCGGCTAAGAACAAAACTTTACGACAAAAGAGATGATTTCAATTTTCCCATTGTGAACTTTCCATTTATATGTAGCAATATTCCAGCAGAGCCGGCATATGGACTATATATTTGTCAGTTGATACGATATTCCAGAGCCCGTGCTTTATATCAGGATTTCCTTGATAGAGGGTTGCTACTAACAAGAAGCTACTGAACCAAGGGTTCCTATTGGTTAAGTTGAAGTCATCACTTTGAACACTTGCCAACATGACTTGGTTGACCGGCATGGAATATCTCTATCACAAATGACCACAGATATTTTCCACTTGTCGTAAATACTTCTCGATCCTTTCCTCTTACATGACTTATCACCAGGTTTGTAACTAGATTAACACAACGAGTGCCAATAGTGGAACAGGAACTGCTTACCCTTTCGTAGCACCTGAGTTCTTCCCCGGTTTTTAGTGGGCTTCGTGTTACTCGATCTTTAGTTTTGTGTGAATGTTTTGTATATTGTTTTTTTCTCCTTTTGTTCTTTTTCTGTTGGCCACTGTGTTATCTGTGCTTCTTCTATTTACGGATTCTGATTACCCCTTTGGTATCGTCAAACTCTTCTTTAGCTTTATCCAATGTACTGTACTTAGGATTAATTTGAGATGTAATACAATTAATAAGAATTATTTACAGTTACCATAATATTCAGTAAACTAATCAGTGCGTGTTTAGAAAGTTTTTTTCTTAAACTTAGCATCATACTGAGTTTCATTGTAGTATAAAAGCAAATTAGAGAGGATCACAATTCGTTCCCACCGGAATTCCGATAATTGTAGAATGTTTTTCCGAAGATGAATGAACATACACTCATAAACCTATGCTATTTTAGTCATTGTCATCATTCAATTTAAATCTGGAAAGAACGTTTAAGCAGTGATGGTCAAAAATTAAGCATTCCACAAATATCAACCAAACCAACGAATAAAAATTCCACTAATATCAACCAAACCAGCAAATACAAATTCCACTAATATCAACTAATCGAACAATTATCTCTCACCTCAATCCACCTCAAATCTAGTTGTGTTTTATTTTAAATATAGAACGTTTTTTCATCACAAAAACAAAATTACATGTACATTTCTCTACAATCTGGAATACTGTGTGCATAACCAATGTAAAATCAAATCAATGACTTGTTAACCAAATATATATGGGAAATATAATCTTTAGAGGAAATCGTAGGGACGACCAAGAATGGACAATTCAGAAGCACAGGCACAAATGGACACAAACCACAGAACACACACAAGCAAAGCAAAATACTCAACACTGTATGTGATAAAGGGAAGACAAAAGATACGTAAAAGAATAAAAATACCAGTAAAGTCAACCAGCATGTGATGACGACCGAAGAACTTTTGCAGCGATGATTTCAACCCAGGAGCGATGTGGACTCGCTTGAGTAGTCTTTCGTCAGTAGCTGAGCTCTGTCTAGAAAATCACTGCACTGGGCACAATCCGTAGAATAACATGCCAGTTCTAAAGAAAAAAAATACACCGGTGCTGCTTGAATATTGCTACTGAAGAATGTGAAATTGACTACTGGAAAAGTGAAGTCATCACGTTTGTAGTAGAATTTTAATCTGTATCAGTTGTTAATTTCATAGTGGAAATCCAGCTTGGAAGGAGACATTTGAGTGCCAGTGGTATCCTTTACTTCAAGCTCATTTGTTCAGTGATAACACATCATCATACAGTGGAACCTGAAATTAAAGGATTAGGCTAATTTATATCTGTATTCGTGATAAACCAGTGAATAGTGGAGCATACTTAGTAGCCATTGGAATACCGATCGCATGCTGAAATACTAGTCCACCAAACTGGACAGAAAAATATTCAACATTTAAATGATCTCATCCTGTTTATATTTACACGGATTATAAGATTTCGAGTGACTTTTGACAAAGTAAAACTTATCTCTACCAATAACAAGATACTAATACCTCTGTTCTCCGTTCTTTAAGAAACCATGCTGAATCAGTTCTTTACTTCTAGATTAACGAGACTAAAGGTGACACGACGGGTTCCATCAGTGGAGGAGGAGCTGCTTACCTTTCCGGGCACCTCAGATCACTCCGGTTTTAAGTGGAGTTCATGTTGTTCAATATTTAGTTTTCTGTGTAGTGTTTTGTAGATCATTCTTCTTTTGCCTTTCTTTATTTTGGCCATTTTATTGTCTGTGTTTCGATCCTTTGCCTTTTTTTTATTTTGGCCATTGTATTGTCTGTGTTTCAATCCTTGTGCCTTTTTTTATTTTGGCCATTGTATTGTCTGTGTTTCGATCCGTTTGCCTTTCTTTATTTTGGCCATTGTATTGTCTGTGCTTCGATCCTTTTGTCTTTCTTTATTTTGGCCGTTGCATTATCTGTGCTTCGATCCTTTTGCCTTTCTTTATTTTGACCATTGTATTGTCTGTGCATCGATCCTTTTGCCTTTCTTTATTTTGGCCATTGTATTGTCTGTGTTTCGATCCTTTTCCCTTTCTTTATTTTGGCCATTGTATTGTCTGTGCTTCGATCCTTTTGTCTTTCTTTATTTTGGCCATTGCATTGTCTGTGCTTCGATCCTTTTGCCTTTCTTTATTTTTGCCATTGCATTGTCTGTGTTTCGATCTTTTACCTTTCTTTATTTTGGTCATTGCATTGTCTGTGCTTCGATCCTTTTGTCTTTCTTTATTTTGGCAATTGCATTGTCTGTGTTTCGATCCTTTTGCCTTTCTTTATTTTGGCCATTGTATTGTCTGTGCTTCGTTCCTTTTGCCTTTCTTTATTTTGGCCATTGTATTGTCTGTGCTTCGATCTTTTTGCCTTTATTTATTTTGGTCATTGTATTGTCTGTGCTTCGATCTTTTTGCCTTTCTTTATTTTGGCCATTGCATTGTCTGTGCTTCGTTCCTTTTGCCTTTCTTTATTTTGGCCATTGTATTGTCTGTGCTTCGATCCTTTTGCCTTTCTTTATTTTGGTCATTGCATTGTCTGTGCTTCGATCCTTTTGTCTTTCTTTATTTTGGCAATTGCATTGTCTGTGTTTCGATCCTTTTGCCTTTCTTTATTTTGGCCATTGTATTGTCTGTGCTTCGTTCCTTTTGCCTTTCTTTATTTTGGCCATTGTATTGTCTGTGCTTCGATCTTTTTGCCTTTCTTTATTTTGGTCATTGTATTGTCTGTGCTTCGATCTTTTTGCCTTTCTTTATTTTGGCCATTGCATTGTCTGTGCTTCGTTCCTTTTGCCTTTCTTTATTTTGGCCATTGTATTGTCTGTGCTTCGATCCTTTTGCCTTTCTTTATTTTGGCCATTGCATTGTCTGTGCTTCGATCCTTTTGCCTTTCTTTATTTTGGCCATTGCATTGTCTGTGCTTCGATCCTTTTGTCTTTCTTTATTTTGGCCATTGCATTGTCTGTGCTTCGATCCTTTTGTTTTTCTTTATTTTGGCCATTGCATTGTCTGTGCTTCGTTCCTTTTGCCTTTCTTTATTTTGGCCATTGTATTGTCTGTGCTTCGATCTTTTTGCCTTTCTTTATTTTGGCCATTGTATTGTCTGTGCTTCGATCTTTTTGCCTTTCTTTATTTTGGCCATTGTATTGTCTGTGCTTCGATCCTTTTGCCTTTCTTTATTTTGGCCATTGTATTGTCTGTGCTTCGATCTTTTTGCCTTTCTTTATTTTGGCAATTGTATTTTCTGTGGTTCGATCCTTTTGCCTTTCTTTATTTTGGCCATTGTATTGTCTGTGCTTCGATCCTTTTGCCTTTCTTTATTTTGGCCATTGTATTGTCTGTGCTTCGATCCTTTTGCCTTTCTTTATTTTGGCCATTGTATTGTCTGTGCTTCGATCTTTTTGCCTTTCTTTATTTTGGTCATTGTATTTTCTGTGGTTCGATCCTTTTGCCTTTCTTTATTTTGGCCATTGTATTGTCTGTGCTTCGATTTACTACTTCTGATTATGTCTTTTGGTATCTTCGACAAACTATAAAATGAAAAACAAAAAAGGACTCTGTGGGAGCACCTCTAAAATCCAATATCTAAATCTTAGAAAGAGGCAAACACACAAAAACATAACCCCTCACATTCTTGACTTGGTATAGGTGTTTCAATAAAAAAAAATGGAGGGGACAATGAAATGATGCAGTAAATAAGTGAATAAAAATTCATTAATTTAAAACGGTAATTAATATTTTGTGATAAATTTCAATTTAATTATGGGTGTGTCCATTAGTAATTAGACATGCAGTATATCACATTATATTCGCTACTTTTGTTTCCGATTACTTTTATATGTACATGCATATCCAAATAAGAACGAACGACCGATCGATACAAAGGTGCGAAGATACCACGTGAACATTTCCAACAATTCCATTGGTAAGCAGGGCGTTTATCTACAAACTAATGTGTGGGTCTGGTAAAAGAACGTTTATCTACGTACATATTTGTGTGGGCTGTTAAATATAATATATACAAATATAATTGTATTTTATGTAGATTTCTAGAAGATAAAGCTTCAATATGACGATGAGTACTACAACATCCACTTACGAGATGCTAAATAGTAGCCTACCAATTTTATCAAATGGTACAAATGGCTTGGAGAATAGTACGAGTATTCCGTTTTATCAAATGAATAATGGTGCCAATCCGAGTATGTTGAATGGCTCCGTAATCCGAGCACGGATAAATCAACAAAATCAGAATTCGGTGAGTATTTTTACAATTCATGATGTATGCATATAGTAAGGATTTTGCGTTCATTGTTGTAGTATTTATGATGTATGATGAATGGCTCCATAATCCAAGTGTTGGCAAATCAGTGAAACCGGAATTCTGTGAGTATTTTCAAAATTGGCTTGGTTTTGGTTTTTATGGTGTTTAACGCCACTTTCAACAATATTTCAGTTATATCGTGGCTGTCAGTTTTATTGGTGGAGGAAACCGGAATGCCCTGAGAAAACCACCAACCTGTCGCTAGTCACTGATTAACCTTATCATTTATAATGTTGTACACCTCGTCCTGCCCGAGATTCAAAATTGGTAATGTATACATACGTTAAAAGATACATTATATAAGATGTTGCGTAGTAATACTTATGTTGAATATGTCTTCAGTAATAAACATTACAGGGACTTCCTGATTGTGATCGTAGGGTAGTTGGGTTTACTACTACCTATGCAATTAGTGCCCATCACCACTAAAAGTTGTGAGTTCGAATCCCGCTCGACT
This sequence comes from Bathymodiolus septemdierum, assembly GCA_963383655.1. Classification (NCBI taxonomy): domain Eukaryota; kingdom Metazoa; phylum Mollusca; class Bivalvia; order Mytilida; family Modiolidae; genus Bathymodiolus; species Bathymodiolus septemdierum. The sequence goes on from OY726517.1 coordinate 132,287,362, forward strand.
CGAGGTGTACTCAATACAACATTATGTCATAATATGTCAATAAAACCCTAACCCTAACCCAATAAACAATTTGATGCTATAATTAATGTTGATGCATCATATAATTAAAACCTTTTCTCATGATCATAGATTTCCTATGATATTTAATAAACAAGTTTTCCTATATCTTATCACATAAATTATTTTGAAAAAAAGATGGATATTTTTACTGTATGTACAAGCTAACTCAAAAATTTGTTTTGCAAAATTTTGACAGAAAATCCAAAGAACTTACTTATTATAGACCAGTCGGCCTTCGATTCTCGGCTTTTGATTGCATCTATTCAAACTTTTCTTATTAAAAATCACAATTTGATTGAATTAAGAAAGCCATTGATTTTATCATACACGAACAACTGTATATCAATAACACAAAAAATGCTTTTCATAAAAATTATATTTTCCTATGGATGGGAAACTGCAATGATCCTATATAAAAAAAAAATCATTTATCTAAAAAATAAAAATGAAAATAAAAATACGATGTTTAATAAGACGGAGATTCAAAAAAATATCCTTTCATTTTTTTTTTCGAAATTAGCGTTGGAAATGTCATATAGATATGTTTTTTTTACATAAATAATACACTTACTATTTTATACTTAGTGATTTAGCTCCGACTAGTAACATTACAGCGGAAATTTAAAAGATATGTTCAAATTTCTAATGACAAAAAAAGAAAAATAATCGATTTTAGAAGTAGTTGCTTTTATCCGCACAATCCATTTTCCTGTACAATTACATCAAATACAAATACAATTTTTGTTTGTTTGATCATGTTTAACGCTATTGTTTCGAGTACATCTCACCATGTTTTTGTAGCTGGAATATGTACAAGAAACATTGTTTATTGCAATTTAACGTTACGTATAAGAGGAGTAAACTTGCAGATAAAATGTAAAAAAAAAAAGGATTAAATATTTAATGTCTGCAATTTATTTTGTATTTCTATGATTGCAAAATAGATAAATAAAAAAGATGTCGACTCATTGAATATTCTTACATAATTTGCTATTGCAGGAATAAAGTGAAAAACAAAACATTAATATTAACATTAAGTCCTAAATCAAATATCAAAATCGTACGAAGAGTCCTAATCGATATCCCTAACACACAAATACATGATCGTTCATTTTCCTGGCTTGGTAGAACTATATTTCAATAAAAAAAAATAATGGAGTTTACCTAGTTCTATGGTCCCATATCTTCGTTCTTAGTCAAAGGAAGAGTTTGAAGATATCAAAGGAGTAATCAGAATCCGTATATCGAAGAAGAACAGACAACACAATGGCCAAAAGAAGAAGAACAGACAACAAAATTGTACTTTCCCTCATGTCAATAAAATATCATCTCTCATATATCACACGGAAATCAGAATTATTTAATTTCCATATATTTAGAGTATTCCTATTGCATTCTGGTAACCTTCATTATTATTATTTCTGCTATTTTCAGAGCTCACAAGTGCCTACTATTGGTATATGTTCCTCGTCTCCAATTGCTATCCTGCTCAACCAACTAATCATAGGAACATTTTTCACCCCAAATTTTGCTAATACAAGTATTGCAACGACTGATGGAAATAGAAGTCATCTGTTAAACAATACCAGCATCGAATTTCTATCAGATTTTAATCCCAATGCAGAACAGAAATCAAATATAAATGGTACAACTCATACTGTCTGTAGTAGTCCAGCTTATCCAAGCGAGACTGCTAAATACATATCTTGGTTTGTTTCAATTGTATTACTAGTAACCATAGTGATAGGAAATATCGTGATATTACTTCTTACCAGACTACATAAATCTCTAGACTCCCCGATGTTTGTCACCATTCAAAGTTTATCTGTAATTTCTCTTATAAGGACAGGTTTTATCATTCATAGCAGGTATTTCTCATGTGCAACGGGAATTACTATTAGCAATCAACCGTTAACTCCTCATGTTTATTGCTATATACAACGAATTTTTGACTCCGCCTTCGAAAACGCGATTTTGTATCACTTATTGATTTTAACTGGTCAAAGAATATTGATGACAGTTTTCCCATTACAAAGTCGCGCCTACATGACAAAATCAGTCACTAAAGCAACGATTGCCGTTGTAAATCTTGTCGGTGTGGCTATACAAGTTCTCATGGTTTTCGCCGGAACCGACAATTGCGCTGAAGGTGACTTTCAAAACGTTACACCATTTGCCGTGTATAGATTTGTTTTAATCGGGATGATGGCTATCATGTTTGTTCTAACAATTGTAATTTCAGCAGTTTTTGCTAGAATCTCTTCTTCGAAGTTACAGTCTATCGGCCAGCGGCAGCAATCCATGGTAGCAACAGTTGTCATGGTTTTGTATATGATAACCTATTGCTCCCTTACTGCACTGCAACTGGTTATGTACATAACTTGTCCTGATGACACTCTTGGATATGAAGTTGTCGACTGGCTATTAAATCATATAAAGTTATGTCTGTATGCGATTAATCCTATCCTTTTGTGTCTAAGACTGAAATCAGTAAGGACAAGCCTGTATCGTTTCATTTGTATGAAAGGTAAGTCAAAGAAATCGAACTAATTTACCAAAAGTGGTATTCAACACATATTGTGTTGTCGTTTTTTTGTGTGTGTATTCGTCTATGTTGCCAGTTTCTCTGGATAATCCATTTTTGATTGCACCTTCGGTATTCTCTAACGTTTATTAAAGTTTGATTGGTATTTTCTCATTTCAGTTAAAATACTTCTCGACTTAAAAATAATTTCAATTTAAAATAATACTATGAATAGATTTGGCTATTGGCGGTTGGCAAAAAAAACTCATCAACACTGCAGTGTTGATTTTGAATTAAATACTCCTTGTTTACATACAACATTGCAATTAAAAATAGAAATTATTTCTGGTTTAAGAGAGCAGCGCTTAAACCACAAGAAGAGTTAACTACTCACAATATACTAAGCTAGAGCTACAAGATAAACATAGTTATCTATGCTCCTTGTAAAAAACAGGACTACAAGATAAACATAGTTAACTATGCTCCTTGTTAAAAAACAGGAAAACAAGATAAACATAGTTAACTATGCTCCTTGTATAAAACAGGAAAACAAGATAAACATAGTTAACTATGCTCCTTGTAAAACAGGAAAACAAGATACACATAGTTAAATATGCTCCTTGTATAAAACAGGAAAACAAGATAAACATAGTTAACTATGCTCCTTGTGAAAAACAGGAAAACAAGATAAACATAGTTAACTATGCTCCTTGTAAAACAGGATTACAAGATAAACATAGTTAACTATGCTCCTTGTAAAACAGGACAACAAGATAAACATAGTTAAATATGCTCCTTGTATAAAACAGGAAAACAAGATAAACATAGTTAACTATGCTCCTTGTAAAACAGGACTACAAGATACACATAGTTAAATATGCTCCTTGTATAAAACAGGAAAACAAGATAAACATAGTTAACTATGCTCCTTGTGAAAAACAGGAAAACAAGATAAACATAGTTAACTATGCTCCTTGTAAAACAGGATTACAAGATAAACATAGTTAACTATGCTCCTTGTAAAAAAACAGGAAAACAAGATAAACATAGTTAACTATGCTCCTTGTATAAAACAGGACTACAAGATAAACATAGTTAACTATGATCCTTGTATAAAACAGGAAAACAAGATAAACATAGTTAACTATGCTCCTTGTAAAAAACAGGAAAACAAGATAAACATAGTTAACTATGCTCCTTGTATAAACTAGGAAAACAAGATAAACATAGTTAACTATGCTCCTTGTAAAACAGGAAAACAAGATAAGCATATTTAACTATGCTCCTTGCATAAAACAGGAAAACAAGATGAATATAGCTAGCTATGCTCCTTGTATAAAACAGGACTACAAGATAAACATAGCTAACTATGCTCCTTGTATTAAACAGGAAAACAAGATAAACATAGTTAACTATGCTCCTTGTAAAACAGGACTACAAGATAAACATAGTTAACTATGCTCCTTGGAAAAAAGACAGGACTACAAGATAAACATAGTTAACTATGATCCTTGTATAAAACAGGAAAACAAGATAAACATAGTTAACTATGCTCCTTGTATAAAACAGGAAAACAAGATAAACATAGTTAACTATGCTCCTTGTAAAACAGGAAAACAAGATAAACATAGTTAACTATGCTCCTTGTAAAACAGGAAAACAAGATAAACATAGTTAACTATGCTCCTTGTAAAAAAAACAGGACTACAAGATAAACATAGTTAACTATGATCCTTGTATAAAACAGGAAAACAAGATAAACATAGTTATCTATGCTCCTTGTATAAAACAGGAAAACAAGATAAACATAGTTAACTATGCTCCTTGTATAAAACAGGAAAACAAGATAACATAGTTAACTATGCTCCTTGTATAAACTAGGAAAACAAGATAAACATAGTTAACTATGCTCCTTGTAAAACAGGACTACAAGATAAACATAGTTAACTATGCTCTTTGTATAAAACAGGAAAACAAGATAAACATATTTAACTATGCTCCTTGCATAAAACAGGAAAACAAGATGAATATAGCTAGCTATGCTCCTTGTATAAAACAGGACTACAAGATAAACATAGCTAACTATGCTCCTTGTATAAAACAGGAAAACAAGATAAACATAGTTAACTATGCTCCTTGTAAAACAGGACTACAAGATAAACATAGTTAACTATGCTCCTTGTATAAAACAGGAAAACAAGATAAACATAGCTAACTATGCTCCTTGTATAAAACAGGAAAACAAGATAAAAATAGTCAACTGTGCTCCTTGTATAAAACAGGACTACAAGATAAACATAGTTAACTATGCTCCTTGTATAAAACAGGACTACAAGATAAACATAGCTAACTATGCTCCTTGCATAAAACAGGAAAACAAGATAAAAATAGTCAACTGTGCTCCTTGTATAAAACAGGACTACAAGATAAACATAGTTAACTATGCTCCTTGTATAAAACAGGACAACAAGATAAACATAGTTAACTATGCTCCTTGTATAAAACAGGAAAACAAGATAAACATAGTTAACTATGCTCCTTGTATAAAACAGGACTATAAGATAAACATGGTTAACTATGCTTTTAGTATAAAACAGGAAAACAAGATAAACATAGTTAACTATGCTCCTTGTATAAAACAGGACAACAAGATAAACAGAGTTATCTATGCTCCTGGTATAAAACAGGAAAACAAGATAAACATAGTTAACTATGCTCCTTGTATAAAACAGGACTACAAGATAAACATAGTTAACTATGCTCCTTGTGAAAAACAGGAAAACAAGATAAACATAGTTAACTATGCTCCTTGTATAAAACAGGACAACAAGATAAACATAGCTATCTATGCTCCTTGTATAAAACAGGAAAACAAGATAAACATAGTTAACTATGCTCCTTGTATAAAACAGGACAACAAGATAAACATAGCCATCTATGCTCCTTGTATAAAACAGAAAAACAAGATAAACATAGTTAACTATGCTCCTTGTATCAAACAGGACTACAAGATAAACATAGTTAACTATGCTCCTTGTGAAAAACAGGACTACAAGATAAACATAGTTAACTATGCTCCTTGTATAAAACAGGAAAACAAGATAAACATAATTAACTATGCTCCTTGTTAAAAAACAGGACTACAAAATAAACATAGTTAACTATGCTCCTTGTATAAAACAGGAAAACAAGATAAACATAGTTAGCTATGCTCCTTGTATAAAACAGGAAAACAAGATAAACATAGTTAAATATGCTCCTTGTATAAAACAGGAAAACAAAATAAACATAGTTAACTATGCTCCTTGTATAAAACATGAAAACAAGATAAACATAGTTAGCTATGCTCCTTGTATAAAACAGGACAACAAGATAAACATAGCTATCTATGCTCCTTGTATAAAACAGGAAAACAAGATAAACATAGTTAACTATGCTCCTTGTATAAAACAGGAAAACAAGATAAACATAGTTAACTATGCTCCTTGTAAAACAGGACTACAAGATAAACATAGTTAACTATGCTCCTTGTAAAAAAAACAGGACTACAAGATAAACATAGTTAACTATGATCCTTGTATAAAACAGGAAAACAAGATAAACATAGTTAACTATGCTCCTTGTATAAAACAGGAAAACAAGATAACATAGTTAACTATGCTCCTTGTATAAACTAGGAAAACAAGATAAACATAGTTAACTATGCTCCTTGTAAAACAGGACTACAAGATAAACATAGTTAACTATGCTCCTTGTATAAAACAGGAAAACAAGATAAACATATTTAACTATGCTCCTTGCATAAAACAGGAAAACAAGATGAAAATAGCTAGCTATGCTCCTTGTATAAAACAGGACTACAAGATAAACATAGCTAACTATGCTCCTTGTATAAAACAGGAAAACAAGATAAACATAGCTAACTATGCTCCTTGTATAAAACAGGAAAACAAGATAAAAATAGTCAACTGTGCTCCTTGTATAAAACAGGACTACAAGATAAACATAGTTAACTATGCTCCTTGTATAAAACAGGACAACAAGATAAACATAGTTAACTATGCTCCTTGTATAAAACAGGAAAACAAGATAAACATAGTTAACTATGCTCCTTGTATAAAACAGGACTATAAGATAAACATGGTTAACTATGCTTTTAGTATAAAACAGGAAAACAAGATAAACATAGTTAACTATGCTCCTTGTATAAAACAGGACAACAAGATAAACAGAGTTAACTATGCTCCTTGTATAAAACAGGACAACAAGATAAACATAGCTATCTATGCTCCTTGTATAAAACAGGAAAACAAGATAAACATAGTTAACTATGCTCCTTGTATAAAACAGGACTACAAGATAAACATAGTTAACTATGCTCCTTGTGAAAAACAGGAAAACAAGATAAACATAGTTAACTATGCTCCTTGTATAAAACAGGACAACAAGATAAACATAGCTATCTATGCTCCTTGTATAAAACAGGAAAACAAGATAAACATAGTTAACTATGCTCCTTGTATAAAACAGGACAACAAGATAAACATAGCCATCTATGCTCCTTGTATAAAACAGAAAAACAAGATAAACATAGTTAACCATGCTCCTTGTATAAAACAGGACTACAAGATAAACATAGTTAACTATGCTCCTTGTGAAAAACAGGACTACAAGATAAACATAGTTAACTATGCTCCTTGTATAAAACAGGAAAACAAGATAAACATAATTAACTATGCTCCTTGTTAAAAAACAGGACTACAAAATAAACATAGTTAACTATGCTCCTTGTATAGAACAGGAAAACAAGATAAACATAGTTAGCTATGCTCCTTGTATAAAACAGGAAAACAAGATAAACATAGTTAAATATGCTCCTTGTATAAAACAGGAAAACAAAATAAACATAGTTAACTATGCTCCTTGTATAAAACATGAAAACAAGATAAACATAGTTAGCTATGCTCCTTGTATAAAACAGGACAACAAGATAAACATAGCTATCTATGCTCCTTGTATAAAACAGGAAAACAAGATAAACATAGTTAACTATGCTCCTTGTAAAAAACAGGAAAACAAAATAAACATAGTTAACTATGCTCCTTGTATAAAACAGGAAAACAAGATAAACATAGTTAACTATGCTCCTTGTAAAAAACAGGACTACAAAATAAACATAGTTAGCTATGCTCCTTGTATAAAACAGGAAAACAAGATAAACATAGTTAGCTATGCTCCTTGTATAAAACAGGAAAACAAGATAAACATAGTTAACTATGCTCCTTGTATAAAACAGGAAAACAAGATAAACATAGTTAGCTATGCTCCTTGTATAAAACAGGAAAACAAGATAAACATAGTTAACAATGCTACTTGTATAAAACAGGAAAACAAGATAAACATAGTTAACTATGCTCCTTGTATAAAACAGGAAAACAAGATAAACATAGTTAACTATGCTCCTTGTATAAAACAGGAAAACAACATAGACATATTTAATTATGCTCCTTGTATACAACAGAACTACAAGATAAACATAGTTAACTATGCTCCTTGTATAAAACAGGAAAACAAGATGAACATAGTTAACTATGCTCCTTGTATAAAACGGGAAAACAAGATAAACATAGTTAACTATGCTCCTTGTATTAAACAAGAAAACAAGATAAACATAGTTAGCTATGTTCCTTGTATAAAAAAAGGACTACAAGATAAACATAGCTAACTATGCTCCTTGTATAAAACAGGAAAACAAGATAAACATAGTTAGCTATGCTCCTTGTATAAAACAGGAAAACAAGATAAACATAGTTAACTATGCTCCTTGTATAAAACAGGAAAACAAGATAAACATAGTTAACTATGCTCCTTGTATAAAACAGGAAAACAAGATAAACATAGTTAACTATGCTCCTTGTATAAAACAGGAAAACAAGATAAACATAGTTAACTATGTTCCTTGTATAAAACAGGAAAACAAGATAAACATAGTTAACTATGTTCCTTGTATAAAACAGGAAAACAAGATAAACATAGTTAACTATGCTCCTTGTATAAAACAGGAAAACAAGATAAACATAGTTAACTATGCTCCTTGTATAAAACAGGAAAACAAGATAAACATAGTTAACTATGCTCCTTGTATAAAACAGGAAAACAAGATAAGCATAGTTAGCTATGCTCCTTGTATAAAACAGGAAAACAAGATAAACATAGTTAGCTATGCTCCTTGTATTAAAAAAGGACTACAAGATAAACATAGCTAACTATGCTCCTTGTATAAAACAGGAAAACAAGATAAACATAGTTAGCTATGCTCCTTGTATAAAACAGGACTACAAGATAAAGATAGCTATCTATGCTCCTTGTATAAAACAGGAAAACAAGATAAACATAGCTATCTATGCTCCTTGTATAAAATAGGAAAACAAGATAAACATAGTTAACTATGCTCTTGTATAAAACAGGAAAACAAGATAAACATAGTTAACTATGCTCCTTGGATAAAACAGGAAAACAAGATAAACGTAGTTAACTATGCTCCTTGTATAAAACAGGAAAACAAGATAAACATAGTTAGCTATGCTCCTTGTATAAAAAAAGGACTACAAGATAAACATAGCTAACTATGCTCCTTGTATAAAACAGGAAAACAAGATAAACATAGTTAGCTATGCTCCTTGTATAAAACAGGACTACAAGATAAACATAGCTATCTATGCTCCTTGTATAAAACAGGAAAACAAGATAAACATAGCTATCTATGCTCCTTGTATAAAACAGGAAAACAAGACAAACATAGTTAACTATGCTCCTTGTATAAAACAGGAAAACAAGATAAACATAGTTAACTATGCTCCTTGTATAAAACAGGAAAACAAGATAAACATAGTTAACTATGCTCCTTGTATAAAACAGGAAAACAAGATAAACATAGTTAACTATGCTCCTTGTATTAAACAAGAAAACAAGATAAACATAGTTAGCTATGTTCCTTGTATAAAAAAAGGACTACAAGATAAACATAGCTAACTATGCTCCTTGTATAAAACAGGAAAACAAGATAAACATAGTTAGCTATGCTCCTTGTATAAAACAGGAAAACAAGATAAACATAGTTAACTATGCTCCTTGTATAAAACAGGAAAACAAGATAAACATAGTTAACTATGCTCCTTGTATAAAACAGAAAACAAGATAAACATAGTTAACTATGCTCCTTGTATAAAACAGGAAAACAAGATAAACATAGTTAACTATGTTCCTTGTATAAAACAGGAAAACAAGATAAACATAGTTAACTATGTTCCTTGTATAAAACAGGAAAACAAGATAAACATAGTTAACTATGCTCCTTGTATAAAACAGGAAAACAAGATAAACATAGTTAACTATGCTCCTTGTATTAAACAGGAAAACAAGATAAACATAGTTAACTATGCTCCTTGGATAAAACAGGAAAACAAGATAAACATAGTTAACTATGCTCCTTGTATAAAACAGGAAAACAAGATAAACATAGTTAGCTATGCTCCTTGTATAAAAAAAGGACTACAAGATAAACATAGCTAACTATGCTCCTTGTATAAAACAGGAAAACAAGATAAACATAGTTAGCTATGCTCCTTGTATAAAACAGGACTACAAGATAAACATAGCTATCTATGCTCCTTGTATAAAACAGGAAAACAAGATAAACATAGCTATCTATGCTCCTTGTATAAAACAGGAAAACAAGATAAACATAGTTAACTATGCTCCTTGTATAAAACAGGAAAACAAGATAAACATAGTTAACTATGCTCCTTGTATAAAACAGGAAAACAAGATAAACATAGTTAACTATGCTCCTTGTATAAAACAGGAAAACAAGATAAACATAGTTAGCTATGCTCCTTGTATAAAAAAAGGACTACAAGATAACCATAGCTAACTATGCTCCTTGTATAAAACAGGAAAACAAGATAAACATAGTTAGCTATGCTCCTTGTATAAAACAGGACTACAAGATAAACATAGCTATCTATGCTCCTTGTATAAAACAGGAAAACAAGATAAACATAGCTATCTATGCTCCTTGTATAAAACAGAAAAACAAGATAAACATAGTTATCTATGCTCCTTGTATAAAACAGGAAAACAAGATAAACATAGTTAGCTATGCTCCTTGTATGAAAAAAGGACAACAAGATAAACATAGCTATCTATGCTCCTTGTATAAAACAGGAAAACAAGATAAACATATTTAGCTATGCTCTTTGCATAAAACAGGAAAACAAGATAAACATAGTTAACTATGCTCCTTGTGTAAAACAGGAAAACAAGATAAACATAGTTAACTATGCTCCTTGTATAAAACAGGAAAACAAGATAAACATAGTTAACTATGCTCCTTGTATAAAACAGGAAAACAAGATAAACATAGTTAATTATGCTCCTTGTATAAAACAGGACTACAAGATAAACATAGCTAACTATGCTCCTTGTATAAAACTGGACTACAAGATAAACATAGTTAATTATGCTCCTTGTATAAAACAGGACTACAAGATAAACATAGTTAACTATGCTCCTTGTATAAAACAGGACTACAAGATAAACATAGCTAACTATGCTCCTTGTATAAATCTGGACTACAAGATAAACATAGCTAACTATGTTCCTTGTATAAAACTGGACTACAAGATAAACATAGTTAACTATGTTCCTTGTATAAAACAGGAAAACAAGATAAACATAGTTAACTATGTTCCTTGTATAAAACAGGACTACAAGATAAACATAGTTAACTATTTGTGTGTTCTCATAAAGTGTGTGGTAATTGTATGTACCTTTTCATAAAGTATGTGGTATTTGTGCCTTTTCATAAAACGGGTGGTAAATTTGACTTGATGTAAATTATTTTGAAATTAAGACATGTTTGGTACCTGTAACTTATTCATGTTGTTTGCTAATTTTGGCAAATGTTTGATGATTGTGACATTTGTAATAGATTTGTAATTTCTACTTTCTATGAATATTTCTGTGCAACTTTCTCTAAATCAAATTTCGTAATTTGGACTTAAAATAAATTATTTGGTAGTTTTGACTTAATTAAATTGTCTAGTAACTATGATTTTCTATAAATTGTTTGGTAGCTTAGACTTAATATATATTATTTGGTAATTTTAACTTTCTATTCTTTGCTCTGTGTAACTTTCTCTAAATCATATTTCGTAAATTAGACTTAATATAAATTATTTGGTAGTTTTGACTTATTCAAATTATTTAGTAATTGCGGTGTTCTATAAATTGTTTGGTAGTTTAGGCTTATTATTTATTATTTGGTATTTATGACTTATTAAAATTGTCTAATAATTATTATTTTCTATAAATTGTTTGGTATTTTAGACTTTCTATATATTATTTGGTATTTATGACTTATTAAAATTGTCTAGTAATTATGATTATCTATAAATTGTTTGGTACTTAAAACTTTATGCATGTATTATTAGTTCATTATGACTTTAAGATAAATATTTGGGAATTGTAACTTCCCATTAATTGTCTATATATTTTCTATATACTGTTTTTGAACTTTATACCTTATACGTATTGCTCAATTATTGTGACGTCATACACAGTGTGAACTTATATATGCCTTATATGTATTACTCAACAATTGTGACGTTATACACAGTCGGACCTCATTATCGTGTTATATCGTTTCTTTGAATATTATTAAGTAAGCATTTGATTCGTTTTAAATAGCTATAAGGTTACCTTAACCCGGACAACTCGACTATTTAGATTGTTCCTTAAACTTCGATAAAGAACATTTTGACTGTTAATGATTTGATAAATCTCATTTTTAATGAATTGTTGGTTTAACATATTTTATTTATTAATAAAAAAAAAACCTGTTAATTAATTGATCATTAATTAACAATTTAGTAATTAAGCCTTGTTGTGAATTAATTTCCCGTAGCTCTGACTTTTTAAACATTGCTTAGTTATTGTAATTTGTATTATGTATTTCGTATAATCGCCAATAGTTATAGATTGCTTTGGTAATTGTAGCTTTCCATAAATTGTTTTATAATTATATAAGCTTTATTTGTTAATTGTGATTTATGATATTAAATGTTTGATAATTGTTGTATAAATTGTTTAATAGTTAATGCAAGTCGAAACACAGAGCCCAAATCTAGGTGCAACAAAATAACAGTTCACACACAAAGATAAAAACTAGTCACAAGATTAAAAGCACTAACAAAAAATAATAACACATCAATGTAAACTGCTTTGTAATTATGGTTAGAAGAATTTGAAGACACCAAAGGATCAATCAAAATCGCAAATTAAAGGACAGACAACACATTGACCAAACGAAAACAGGACAAAAAACGATCTCCAAAACACTACACAGAAAACTACGATCGAGCAACTGGAATCCCACTAAGAATCGCGGGTGAACTCAGGTGCTCATGAAAGTAAGCAGTTCCTGCTCCACTAGTGACACCATTCGTGTTACTCTAGCTACACACCCGGTGATACATCAGGAATGAGGAAAGAACTGGAAAATACTTGCAACAAAGGGAACATATCCGTGGTCGTTTGTGAAACATATTCCTTAACGGTTAACCAAGTCATGGTGGCGATCGAAATACTTTCGAGGTGATAACGTCATCTTAATCATTAGGAACACAAGGGTCAGTAGCTTTCTTGTTAGCAGGAGCACTATATCAAGGAAATTCAGATAGGAACCAAAAGCTCTGGAATATCTGATGAACTGAGAGATATATTCTCCATATCCAGGTGCTGCTGGAATGTTGCAACATATAAATGGACAGTTCACAATGGGGAAATTGAAATCATCTCTTTTTGTCGTAAAATTGTGTTCTTAGCTGACCATCACTGTCAATTCGAGGTGTAGTTCAAGGTATGAAACAGACCTATCTGTATCTGTGGTATCCTTTACTTATGGATTGTTCGGGACATCTGATCAGTATAAACCTCTTTGAATTGTTGCAAAAATAAAGGTTCGGTATTGCAAGGGTCTGATATCAGTTTTCCCCTGAAGTTGTACTACGCTTGCAGTCAACATGAATTGACTATATAAATATTTGCTTCATACAGTCACTGAGAGTATATCAATTTTCTGAATAAGTCGCTTTAGTATTTCACTTATTGACGTGAATTTGCTTTTTGTTTTGACATTGGTCTTTTCTTGTTGATTTTCAACGTTTTCTTCCATTTTTTATTTTCTAAATTTATACCGACACAAAAACCATGATGAATAATATTGACATATTGGTTCAACACCGCCACATTTCTTTGCATGCCATGACCAGGACTTACTAAGTCATATGTCGTGATCTTTATTTGTGTTCAATTATACGACAGATAATAAAATGAATAACAAAAAAAAAATACCACACGTCAGTAAAACTGCAAAGTGTAATAAAAAAAATCGATACTGTTAAGACATTTATACAAGCGCTGTCACTCTCCAGTCTTGGTACAAGTACTTCAATAAAGATAGCGAAGCTAAACTAGATTAATGATTCCAGACCTCCCCTATTAGTGAAATGATGCGTTATGAAAAACTTTTCCACGTATCAGTAAAATACCAACCTTCACATACAACGTGATGAGTACAAAAAAACGTATATGTATATATATACCATAAAATGATACCAAAATGGTAATTGGAAGTCGTAAATCGAAGAAGGACGTATAATATAATGGCTGATCGAAAAATTATAATAAAAGTCTACAAAACACTACACACATACTTGGAATAAGGGTAATAACTAAATTACCGAACTCCGAACAATCTTACAAAGGGAAAGTCAAAACTCATAATTATATAAACAGACAAAATCAGTCAACAACCGGAAAACTGTGAAAACCGCAATGACCCTGACTTGGTACAGGCATTTCTAAAGAAATGGTGGGAATCTGAAGGTTGCAACATTTTGTCCGAATACTCGTTTATTTTTGTGTATGAGGTTTGTTTTCTTTGGTAGTGCATGCTTGAATTGACTGAGCATTACTTAGCTATATCATGGAAGGAACAAGCTGCATTCAATAATATATTGATGATGTCCGCTATGTACTAGCCAAGACGCTTTATTGGATGTTTTTGTGCTATCTCACAAAAACAACAGTAGGTGCTATACATGTTGCTGCATTTGGACACATTATCTTGATTACTATTCAACCAATTTTTGGTCGTGCTCCTTTTTGCTGTGTGCATAGCAGAGAATCAGCAAATACCAATTTAATAGAATGGATTGACCCGACCGGGACTCGAAGCTAACATCTAAACATTATATTACTGATGCTATTAAGGATTATCTTGGAAGTGTCTGTATATCACTGTAAATAAGATATATATTGATCAGCAAATTGTCTATGCAATGCGAAAACAAATATCATTTAACCAGCACACTAGATACATATATATATATATATATATATATATAAGAGTTGCAAAAGTAATGAAAGAAGTTTTGGAATGTTTTACATGGCAGGCATCGGATAATTATTATAAAGTATTATGAGATATGTAGGTATTTCCCGCCCTCTCGACATTATAACAAATATTGACCAATGAATAGAAGTGATATATGGTTGACTCTTTATTTTTGGAGGAATTTTAACTTTAAAGGAACAATAAATAGTACATATGTAGGATTGGGCCATGGAAACTCTTCAAGCAAATGTTTTTGTGTACATCGGCAATGCTGGATACACATGTATCTGCCATTGCGCAACAAAAATGTTTTTGTTTGTTTGTAAACTGGAGTCTTTTAGACATGCGTAAATATGCAAGCAGAATTTCAGCTATTAGTTAGGCCACCATTAATACGATCACGACACATTTATTCCTTGTTTTTCATTATCCATCATGCTTAGATTCACACGGTGGGTGCCATAAGTGGAGCAGCAACTGCTTACCCTTCCGGGGCACCTGAGTTCACACCCGGGTTTTAGTTTGGTTCGTGTTACTCGATCTTTAGCTCTATGTTTTGCAGATCGTTGTTTATCCTTTTGCACTTTTTTTGGTGTCATTCTGTTGTCTGTTCTTCTATTTACGGATTCTGATACACCTTTGGTATCTTCAAACTCTTCTTAGATGAGATGCATAAAGTCAACAAAGCGATTAATCATATTTCCTTCGTGCGATATTTGACTGGTACTGGCTAGCAAAGCTGAACATTATGAGTCGCACGATGAAACGTTTAAGATTGATTTCTGCTCGGTCAGTCCTTAATTTATTAAACTTGTAAATAGTTCTAACAATTTTGCAATTGGCATGTGCAGCCTCTTGCATAATCGCTAACGTGTTGCAGCCTGTCAGTTGTTGGCAGAAGTAGACGATCACACGAGGTAATGAGTTAAACACCAGTCAATGGATTAAGGAATGTTTGAAGATACCAATTGGGAAGTCAGCAGCAGTAAATCGAAGAAGGACAGATAATGCAATGGCCAAACGAAAATGGGCAAAAAGACATACAATGACCCTCAAATCATTACATATAATGCTAAAGATTTGGCAACACTTGGATTCCCACAACAAATCGATAGTAAACTAAGGAACTAAGGTGAAAACATGTCTGATAGATTTCCGCCTGGCAACAATGTAAGAGAGATAACTCAAATATGTTTGATATACACGTTCAAAATTTCATTTCATCAAAGAGGATTACATTATACTATAGTATTTTTTCCAAAAGGATTGCATATATTTTTCAGAAATATAAGATTCTTTCGTTAAAACCCTGAAAAGAAGAATTTAATGGCAACTTGATGATGTATAAGATTCTATTTATTTTTTATTTATTTTTGAAAACTGAAACTATGCAGGGGGCTGTGAGGCTTAGTGTTTAATCTCGTTGCCTTCTGACCTTAAGCCATAAATGAAGAAAATATGTTAAATTCTCCTGATCATAACCAGTAAAGCTGGACCCAGTCCCTTTGATCAATACATGGAGCAGCCTCAACATGCTTAGGAAACGCTGCATATAAACTTTGTGTACCCCTAGAGATCTACTATCCGCTGTTTTATAGTTAGGCAGGTGCTTCTGTTTATAATTGTTGTTTTTGTTGTTGTTTTTGTTTGTTTGTTTGTTACAATCATTAAAATCTGATTCAACCCACCATTTCTTTCGAAATGCCTGTACCAAGTCAGGGTCATTACGGTTTTCACAGTTTTCTGGTTGTTGACTGATTTTTTCTGTTTATAAACTTATGAATTTTGACTTTCCCTTTGTAAGATTGTTCGGAGTTCGGTAATTTTGTTATTACCCTTATTATGCATACAAGATCACCACACCATGTTCAGCTTAGGGCCGTTGCGGTCGTGATCGTAAAGTAGTCGGATTTACAACTGCCTATGTAATCAGTGTCTATCACCACTAACGTTGCGAGTTCAAATCCCGCTCTGACCGCCACGATATAACTGAAATATTGTTGAAAGTGTAATTAAACACTATAACCCTAACATTTAACCCATGTTGTGTTGAAACAAAGCATGATAGGTTAATAATGCAAATTATGTTTAGCTGTTAATACTGTTCCCAGAAAAAATGAAGTGTAATGAAAATTAGACACATTATCAGAATTAAATATAGCCAATGCATATCTTTCATAGATGTAAATATACAGATACAATAACAATGGCATGGAATATACATGTAGGTATCATTAATTCACAAATAATAATAATATTTTGGGATATCTTTTATAATATGTCACACAACTTTAATTTGTCTATGTCACGATGTGTAGTGTTTCTTACTTTACACCCATCGTCTATATTTAAAGGGCCATCAGCATGGACAATTCTGAATGTACAAACCTGGAACGCATGCAACATTTGGCACCAGATACAGAACGAAGACAAACAAAACAAAAAGAGAAAACTAAAAATATAAGCAATATGAACCCCACTGGGGGATGAACCCAGGTGCTCGTGAAGGATAAGCAGTTCCTGTTTCTTATAAGACACAGGTAGAAAACTTAATTACGTTTACAGTCTTGCCTCTTTCTATGCTTCATTGGTAACAACAGACGCACAATGGCATACTATACAGTCCTGAAATATATTTTTATGAAATCCGGTGTTATATTTAAAGTATCTTAGAATAGTTTAATTCATGGCATTGTCTAGACGTTTGCAATAATGTTTCACTCTTGTCTTGGGCAACCGTAGGGTAATTGGCACCAAAGCTTTACAGAATTCATTTTGCCAACATATTCTACCTTCCTAGCTAGTATTCAGTTAACTACGATCATTCATTGACCCTACGATTGTACTATCCATGTTAATGTTGTCATTCATTTTTATGATAGCATTTGACCTTTTTGAGTGGAAGCGAATCTGTGCAGGTTTTATTACCGTTTGCTTAGATATGTATTGCTGGTGGAGAACCAGTTATCAAGAGGGAAGAGTTGGTATCCCATTAACTTGCTTAACCCTGCCACATTTGTTGTGCATGTCCCAAGATAGGACCTGGATTTTCAACGTCGGAAGTCATGGTATTGTATGCGTTCAGTTTGCTCAGTTACTATGAGAGGTAACGGTTCGTTTTGTTGATGTTAATAGAATTGGTTACCATCACTGTTTAAACTTTCTTCTCAATATAGATAATTCCACAACCGCGATACCAACATAATGTGGCAGGATGAACTATCACAGAACTATTATCATCAACAACAACTGAAATGGTAATGTAAAGGAATTGTCCCCCAGAAATTTGTTTGTTTTGTTCACACTCGACTACTTATCAGGACGCCTCATTCAATAATGTATCATTCTATCTAATAGGATGATTAACAAAATCTTGTCATCAGAGATTACTTCCCATTGGGAGCAATCATTTCTTGTTGACAAAGACCACATCAGTGGTGTAACGATTAGCGTGCTCACCCCTAGTGCAGTAGATCGTGGGTTGGATCCTCGAGCGGGTCAAATCAAAGACTATGAAATTGGTATTTGTTGCTTCTCTACTAAGCACACATCATTAAAGAAAAATGGTAAAGAATGGTTGGCTCGGAATCAAGATACTGTGTCTCGAGTTAGTCTATTTGCAGACTGTTGCTTCAGTGAACTAGCACTATGAAAATCCATCTAATCGTGTTGGTCTAGTACAAGGCGGACCTCATCATCATTTCATTGAAAATTAACTTGTTCTCGACATGATAAAGCTAAAAACAACTTCTTAGTTGGCGTTAAGCAACAATCACTTACTCACTCTTGTTGACTAATGTTGCATGAAGACTTCAGTTCATATCATTATATGTAGGTGAGAGTTATCTTTCTTGCACTTTAACTAATATCTAAAAAATAAAAATAAAAGTTCAAAACCGTTTTCAAATATTTTGATTTGTGTCATAATGCTTTTAATCACGATAATTAAATTCTACCATGATTGATTGATTGTTTGTTGTTTAACCCAGAGTCAAATATCGCATGCAAGACAGGAACAAAGTCAACAACAATATATATAAACTATACAGAAATGAATTCCGACTGCCACTAGACAAATATGGACTAGAATGTTGCGTTATGTAGCCGATCCATATTTTCCGACAAATATCTACTTTGAAAATATATTGGACAATCATTTCTGTAGTATTTGTGTAATGTCGCCATAAACATTTAGATAATTTGACTTTGGGACCATACAATTAGTTAAACCCCTGCTATTTCTTTTATTGAAGTGCCGGTAGAAAGCCAGGAAAGTGACTTATTATGTACATTTGTATATGCGTGTAAGATATCATTTTGTTCCTGTTTCTACAAATTTTTCATTTCGTTGTTTTACTATAATTTACACTGGTGTCTTTCGATTTGATTGAGTCGTTTTTCTGACCATGGTGAAATACTGGATTGAGTAATGGTTATCCATTAAGATTTAATACTTCGG
Organism: Bathymodiolus septemdierum; assembly: GCA_963383655.1. Lineage (NCBI taxonomy): Eukaryota > Metazoa > Mollusca > Bivalvia > Mytilida > Modiolidae > Bathymodiolus > Bathymodiolus septemdierum. Next base: position 132,306,865 of record OY726517.1, read on the forward strand.
CTTCAACCACGTGCTAGGTGTACTCGATGCAATTCTATATGACAATATTTGTCAGTGATTTTCGAATGGTCGATTGACTTCTATCAGTATTACATTTTCATCCACCATTCAACTGACAACGAATTTATACATATAACCAACGTTTTCTTTTATTAAATTTATTCTGAAAAAAAACACAGAAAAAACACAAAAAAACCCTCTGCTTTTTGAAGCATTCAGAGACGTTGTGGGAAGTGAACTAGGGGTCGTCGTGGTCGTAATCGTATGGTAGTTGGATTTATGAATACCTATGCAATCAGTGCCTATCACCTCTAAAGTTGTGTGTTCGAATCCCGTTCATGGCGATACAACATTATGTGGAATGGTTTGTCAGTGACTTGCGACATATCGATTGTTTTCTCCGGGTACTCCAGATTTCGTCCATCAATAAAACTAAGCGCCACGATATAACTGAAATATTGTTGAAACTGACGTTAAACACCATAAACCATCCAACCAATATTACACTTAGACACAAATAAGACAGAGGAACAGTGCCCTTTTTGCTGTTCTACATTTCACAGTAGCAATGTGGTCTTCAACAATGAATATAACTAATACCATGAAGCCATCAGTCTGCATGTAGTAGGTGAACTCTCTACTTCTGTCGATAATCGCTACATCTGGGTATCTTTGTCGTTCCGATGTCATTTAACGTATATAATTTCATTTCCCAGATTGTTGGCTATCAAACAGGTTATGTTGTGCTTATTGTTGAAATTGTCGACCATTATTGTTTAATTTCGCCGAGCCAACAAAAAGATGAGATAAGTTTTATTTAAAGTCGTCATGTCAAATCAACAAATACAACTCTAGTGAACGTTTGCGCATTTTGACGACCTTGTAAACAATTGTTTAATCTCCAAATAAATACGTACAGCGAGAAACAAATGCAAAAAGTTGCTTAAAATAGCAATCTGGGTATTACATTATATTATAGTGAATAAACAGAAAGAAAAACCTTTGACAACATACACCCTCCTAAGCGTGAGATTGAGTGCACGGATATGAACAGGTAAACTACTACTACATGTACCTTTCAAGTAAAACTTAGTTTCTTACCTATTTATGGAAGTTGGGCTAATCCAACATATGCATGACATAATTATGGCTCCATTATAAGACCGCCATACCAATGAGTCATCGTCTGCTTACATAACATGGAGAACGGTGCAAGGTCTCGTTCACCATTAAAAATAAAAAAAATGGATGAAAAGTGGAACACAAAGGCTTCCATTATTCAATTAGAGATTATGAAAACAAAAAAGTAGCTATGTCTGGCAATATCTAATTCAACAGAGACCACATAAAAAATGATCTACATCCAAGATTTGTTTTGTGGTGGATGGCCGCCATTGTTGTTGATTTTTTTTGTTTGGGTTACGGTTAGAGTGTTTAACGCCACTTTCAACAATATTTCAATTATATCGTGGCATTCAGTTTTATTGGCGGAGGAAACCGGATTAGCAGGAGAAATCCACCGATCTGACGCAAATCACTGTCAAACGTTTTCACATTATGTTGTATCGACTACACCTTGCCTGAGTGGTATTCGAACTCACAACATTAGTGGTGATAGGCACTGATTGCATAAGTAATTGTAAATCCAACTACCATAGATCACTACCATCTTCTTTATTATTTTTTTTCATTTATGCACTCTTAATCTACGAATGAAAATTGTGTTAAATTTGGCAGGGTGAAAGAATGAAAAAAGATAGCACAGCCAACCTGTTGCGTCAAATAAATTGTGTGCAACCTTGACCGCATACTTGAACATACATATTACCGCCTTTGTCATCAAAGAGTACTATGTACAGTATTTGTACTGTTAAACATATCACACACCGCTCAGGATAAAATACTAATATCATGTCAACCCATGAAAAAACCCACAACACAATATGACCTTGCTCCCATGAAATATTCCTAGATTAGAAACGATTTTGAAATTAGGTAAAACAAATACTCTCCAAAACTAGTTGTCGAGACGTAATGATCTCATTAAAATTAGTAGTACGACAGTGAAAAACAACAGTACGAATAAAAAAACATAATTCTCATATCAGTTCAAAATTCATTGGTTTAACCGGATTTTAAGAAGCAGGACCTGCTTACTTCGGGTTTTTGGTGCGGTCCGTGTTGCTCATCTCTTTAGTTTCTTGTGTTGTCCTACTTTGTGTCTTTACGTTCTGAGTTCCGTGTTACGATTTCCGTATTAAAACGATATTCAGTTCGTCTTTACCTCCAGCTGTTTGTAGGAAGACTCGTGTCTTATTTACGCTATTTGTGTTTGTTTACGTATAGTGATGTCCAACATATATTGCTTTTCTTCGTCTCCTGTATCCTATGTTGCCAGTTTCTCTGGATTTTCCATTTTTGATTGCCCTTGCGGTATTCTCTAAGGTTTATCTGTAGGGCTGTGAAACTGTAATTTAAGCCTCACGCGGTACAGTCTAATAGCTAATTGGGTTATTTAAGCAGTATTAATGAGAAGGTTAATATCCGTTTTACACAGACAATTATAAATTATAGAGAATACAGGAAGCGTTAAGCTTAATGAAACTGGTTTTTTTTTTTTTAATTTGTTCAAGGCATGTTGCTTTCTATTTTCCAAGCAATCTCATATAAAATGCATTAGCCTAGATAACCGAAAAAATACAAATAAGTTGTGTTAGGTGTTCCATCACGTTCAATTTCAGAATGTATGCCTCATTTTATACATTTCATGGCAAATTGAAATGCAAATGTCAATTTATATTGAAAATTGACGTTCAACTAATATATTGGAAAATTGTGTGTTGAAGAGTTTGTTTTTTCAATCACGCAAGTGATATATTTTTGGCATGTGTTTGATATTAATGTTTGATTGGAATGAGCTAGAGTTTATTTGCATTGTTTTATATGGGAACAACATTATGACGAAACTAAAAAGGGGTTAGTTTTAGATTTATGTTGAAGCCACTTTCAACAGTATTTCAACTATATCGTGGCGATAAGATTTATTAGTGGAGGAAAGGGAGTACCCTGGGAAACCCTACGACCATGAGCACGACGGTCCCTACATGTCAGGTCATTAGGTCAAAACGCATTGACTGTGAACTACTCGGTCATATAAGGCCCAATATATTAATGTTTTAACTCAATAGTCCTCGATATAGAACATTTAAGTCCAGTACCACTATTTTATTAAAAATAAACAGTGATAGCAAAAAAATCGAAATTGTCTGACAATGTATATTTCTAAATATTAAACAGCAGCAATATCCTAGTAGATAGAAGAAAAGTATTTAATCATAAGACATTAACATTTAAAATCTTCAACGAGATCTTATTAAATCTGGTGAGTCTAAATTGGGAATTGAAAAAGTGAAATTGAAAGTTGGCTTAATGATAGTGATTATCATCAGATATATTAATGTACGTCAGAGTTTAACACTGTTATTCAGGTTTTAAGAAAAATCATTTGCGTTGTAAAATTCTCAGCAAATTGCTTTAGAGGAAAACCTTTTAAGACATTGTTTAAGCAATAAGGTGTTCTGCATCATGTTTCACGCGCGATATTAAATCTTGACATTATAAAATTTAACAACGACCGACAAAGCTAAGGATTTCAACTCTGCTTTGCTATCCATTAAACTAGCTCATGTTTGCAGCTGAGTTGTGTTTGCAGAAAGTCTTCTGTTCACTTGACAGTCAAAATTAAATGTGCAGTCTATGCCAATTTAGACAGTCCTACAAGGATAATTTTCAATTTATTTTATAAGTGTTTTGATTCATCCTTCTCGTTTAATCATAAAAGGGTCGAATGGTGTTTAATATCAAACGAAAAGTATTGCAGCTGGTTTGTTTTGGGTTTTTTTTGTTGTTGTTGTTGTTTGCTTTGGGTTTTTTTTTTTGGACGAAAAGACAAAAAATGGTTAACAAAATATTTCATTGAAAATTAAGAAAGCCTTTGACTGGCATCTGCCATTTAAGTGTGTATTAACACATTATCGAGAAGAAGAGCATGCTTAGTACACATTTGAATCTATTGAAACACAGGATAACTATGTTGTCGAAACTGTTTTGACAGCATTGTCATTGCTGCCTTCTCCCGATGTTCTTGTAATTTCAATTGATCATTGTAAAATTATTTTCTGCCACTCTTGTCTTGTTGCTGCATGTATTATATTCATGTGTATTACATGCTTAGTTCAAATAAAGGCATTTTTGTATGACCAATATGACCGGAAGTAAACTGTCCATATGTTCACACCACGGGAAAATAACCGGTTATTGGATTACTACAAGATCATTTCCATATCGAGGCCCATATTGGCCCGGGCCAATATGGGCCTCGACTTCGTCTCAGACCAATATGGGTGTCTCTTTTCTAGATATTGGAAGTATGTAATAAATAGTTTAATACATGGGCATTTCCATATTGGCCTGGTTATCATCCCTCGACCCATATTGGGGTCTTGGGATGATAACCAGGCCAATATGGAAATGGCCATGTATTAATCTGTAATTATTCTTTTTTTGTGCCTTTAATAAGGTTCTTCGCCCTAAGGCATAGGTGACCTTATTTGATTTCGGCTATTCTATTTGGGTTCTTTGGTTTTATAGCTCCCATGGATTTTAAAATTATTTAACTTTCCAATGTTTCGACTCTGGGTGTGCCTGATGAAGGTTATTCCATTGCGTGGATTTAATTTGATATCTACGTTTTTATTACTTTAATACAGAATATAGGAGACTAGACGACGCAGTCTCGGGAATAAATACCTCTTTTATTGCAACTTTATAACAATTAATTAATAAGTTTACTGCTCTTGTGTGTTAAAATATTGTAAGTGAACATTAAAGGAATATGAAATTTCATAATTTCATACATGTACAGTAAGACTGTCAATACGCCCCTTGATTGGAGTAAATAATGTAAAACCAATGTCCGGCGGTAGGTTCAAATAAGACGATTTACCTAGGTTTTCACCACCTTCCGATCCTCATGGTGGCCCGAATAACCAAATACATTAATAAATATGTGCACAGGGGTCTCTGCTTAATATATATGTTTAGTTTTTATTTCTGGAGCCCTCCGTTAGCCAGAAAAATGCGATAAACCAATTTGCGGTATTACCCGGAATATCCGTCACGGTCCTGGCATCCCATTTTAGCTCCGTAATAGGCAACTTCCGGTCCTCAGGGTGGCTTGATCTACATATATGATACCTCAAAACGTTTGTCAATGCCTCTGCTTGATAACTATTCCCCGTAGATCATTCCATGGGACCTGTGGACCAAGTCAGAAGTAAAAAATCATTGCCGGGTAGGTCAAAATTGTCGCTGTAAAACCTTTATCGCTCAATTTTCGTCCACTTCCGGTCTCCAGGATTGCTTGACATACATGTATTATACCTCAAAATGTTTGTACATGTCTCTGCCTTATAAATATATACAGTAAGACTGTCAATACGCCCCTTGATTGGAGTAAATAATGTAAAACCAATGTCGGATAGGTTAAAATAAGACGGTTTACCTATGTTTTCACCCCCTTCCGGTCCCCATGGCAGCCCGAATAACCAAATACCTTAATAAATATGTGCGCATGTGTCTCTGCTTAATACATATGTCTAGTTTTTATTTCTGGAGCCCTCCGTTTGCCAGAAAAATACGAAAAACCAATATGCGGTATTACACGGAATATCCGTCACGGTCCTGGCATCCCATTTTAGCTCTGTAATAGGCAACTTCCGGTCCTCAGGGTGGCTTGACCTACAAGTATGATACCTCAAAACGTTTGTCAATGCATCTGCTTGATAACTATTTCCCATAGATCATTCCATAGGACCTGTGGAGCAAGTCAGAAGTAAAAAACCATTGTCGGGTAGGTCAAAATTGCAGGCTGTACAACCATTATGGCTCAATTTTCGTCCACTTCCGGTCTCCAGGATAGCTTGACATACATGTATTATACCTCAAAATGTTTGTACATTTCTTTGCTTTATAAATATATACAATAAAACTGTCTATATGCCCCTCAATTGGAGTAAATAATGTAAAACCAATGTCCTGCGGTAGGTTAAAATAAGACTGTTTACCTATGTTTTCACCCCCTTCCGGTCCCCATGGCTGCCCGAATAACCAAATACCTTTATAAATATGTGCGCAGGGGTATCTGCTGAATATATATGTCTAGTTTTTATTTCTGGAGCCCTTCGTTAGCCTACAAATGCGAAAAACCAATATGCGGTATTACCCGGAATATCGTCAGGGTTCTAGCATCCCATTTTAGCTCCGTAATAGGCAACTTCCGGTCCTCAGGGAGGCTTGCTCTACATGTATGATACCTCAAAACGTTTTTCAATGCCTCTGCTTGATAACTATTCCCCGTAGATCATTCCATAGGACCTGTGGAGCAAGTCAGAAGTAAAAAACCATGGTCGGGTAGGTCAAAATTGCAGGCTGTACAACCATTATGGCTCAATTTTCGTCCACTTCCGGTCTCCAGGATAGCTTGACATACATGTATTATACCTCAAAATGTTTGTACATGTCTCTGCTTTATAAATATATACAGTAAGACTGTCAATACGCCCCTTGATTGGAGTAAATAATGTAAAACCAATATCCCGCGGTAGGTTAAAATAAGACTGTTTACCTATGTTTTCACCCCCTTTAGGTCCCCATGGAGGCCCGAATAACCAAATACCTTAATAAATATGTGCGCAGTGGTCTCTGCTTAATATATATGTTTAGTTTTTATTTCTGGAGCCCTTCGTTAGCCTACAAATGCGAAAAACCAATATGCGGTATTACCCGGAATATCCGTCAGGGTCCTAGCATCCCATTTTAGCTCCGTAATAGGCAACTTCCGGTCCTCAGGGAGGCTTGCTCTACATGTATGATACCTCAAAACGTTTTTCAATGCCTCTGCTTGATAACTATTCCCCGTAGATCATTCCATAGGACCTGTGGAGCAAGTCAGAAGTAAAAAACCATGGTCGGGTAGGTCAAAATTGCAGGCTGTACAACCATTATGGCTCAATTTTCGTCCACTTCCGGTCTCTAGGATAGCTTGACATACATGTATTATACCTCAAAATGTTTGTACATGTCTCTGCTTTATAAATATATACAGTAAGACTGTCAATACGCCCCTTGATTGGAGTAAATAATGTAAAACCAATATCCCGCGGTAGGTTAAAATAAGACTGTTTACCTATGTTTTCACTCCCTTTAGGTTACCATGGAGGCCCGAATAACCAAATACCTTAATAAATATGTGCGCAGTGGTCTCTGCTTAATATATATGTTTGGTTTTTATTTCTGGAGCCCTTCGTTAGGCAGAAAAATGCGAAAAACCAATATGCCGTATTACCATGAATATCCGTCACTGTCCTGGCATCCCATTGTAGCACCGTAATAGGCAACTTCTGGTCCTCAGGGAGGCTTGTTCTACATGTATGATACCTCAAAACGTTTTTCAATGCCTCTGCTTGATAACTATTTCCCGTAGATCATTCCATAGGACCTGAGGACCAAGTCAGAAGTAAAAAATCATTGTCGGGTAGGTCAAAATTGCCGGCTGTACAACCATTATGGCTCAATTTTCGTCCACTTCCGGTCTCCAGGATAGCTTGACATACATGTATTATACCTCAAAATGTTTGTACATGTCTCTGCTTTATAAATATATACAGTAAGACTGTCTATACAACCCTTGATTGCAGTAAATAATGTAAAACCAATGTCTGGTAGGTTCAAATAAGACGATTTATCTATGTTTTCACCCCCTTCCGGTCCCCATGGCGGCCCGAATAACCAAATACCTTAATAAATATGTGCACAGGGGTCTCTGCTTAATATATATGTCTAGTTTTTATTTCTGGAGCCCTTCGTTAGCCAGAAAAATGCGAAAAAACAATATGCGTTATTACCCGAAATATCCGTCACGGTCCTGGCATCCCATTTTAGCTCCGTAATAGGCACCTTCCGGTCCTCAGGGAGGCTTGATCTACATATATGATACCTCAAAACGTTTGTCAATGCCTCTGCTTGATAACTATTCCCCGTAGATCATTCCATAGGACCTGTGGACCAAGTCAGAAGTAAAAAACCATGGTCGGGTAGGTCAAAATTGCCAGCTGTACAATCATTATGGCTCAATTTTCGTCCACTTTCGGTCTCCAGGATAGCTTGACATACATGTATTATACCTCAAAATGTTTGTACATGTCTCTGCTTTATAAATATATACAGTAAGACTGTCTATCCCCCTTGATTGGAGTAAATAATGTAAAACCAATGTCCGGCGGTAGGTTAAAATAAGACGGTTTACCTATGTATTCACCCCCTTCCGGTCCCCATGGCGGCCCGAATAACCAAATACCTTAATAAATATGTGTGCAAGGGTTTCCCCTTAATATATATGTCTAGTTTTTATTTCTGGAGCCCTCCGGTAGCCAGATAAATGCGAAAAACCAATGTGCGGTATTACACTTAATATCCGTCACGCTCCTGGCATCCCATTTTAGCTCCGTAATAGGCAACTTCCGGTCCTCAGGGAGGCTTGATCTACATGTATGATACCTCAAAACGTTTTTCAATGCCTCTGCTTGATAACTATTCTCAGTACATCATTCCATAGGACCTGTGGACCAAGTCAGAAGTAAAAAACCATGGTCGGGTAGGTCAAAATTGACGGCTGTACAACCATTATGGCTCAATTTTCGTCTACTTCCGGTCTCCAGGATAGCTTGACATACATGTATTATACCTCAAAATGTTTGGACATGTCTCTGCTTTATAAATATATACAGTAAGGCTGTCAATACGCCCCTTGATTGGAGTAAATAATGTAAAACCAATGTCCGGCGGTAGGTTAATATAAGACGGTTTACCTATATTTTCATCCCCTTCCGGTCCCCATGGCGGTCCGAATAACCAAATACCTTAACAAATATGTGCACAGGGGTCTCTGCTTAATATATATGTTTAGTTTTTATTTCTGGAGCCCTTCGTTAGCCAGAAAAATGCGAAAAACCAATATGCGTTATTACCCGGAATATCCGTCACGGTCCTGGCATCCCATTTTAACTCCGTAATAGGCAACTTCCGGTCCTCATGGAGGCTTGATCTACATGTATGATACCTCAAAACGTTTTTCAATGCCTCTGCTTGATAACTATTCCCCGTAGATCATTCCATAGGACCTGTGGACCAAGTCAGAAGTGAAAAAACCATGGTCGGGTAGGTCAAAATTGACGGCTGTACAACCATTATGGTTCAATTTTCGTCCACTTCCGGTCTCCAGGATAGCTTGACATACATGTATTATACCTCAAAATGTTTGTACATGTCTCTGTTTTATAAATATATACAGTAAGACTGTCAATACGCCCCTTGATTGGAGTAAATAATGTAAAACCAATGTCCGGCGGTAGGTTAAAATAAAACGTTTACCTATGTTTTCATCCCCTTCCGTTCCCCATGGCGGCCCGAATAACCAATTACCTAAGCACATATGTGCGCAGGGGTCTCTGCTTAATATATATGTTTAGGGTTTATTTCTGGAGCCCTTCGTTAGCCAGAAAAATGCGAAAAACCAATATGCGTTATTACCCGGAATATCCGTCACGGTCCTGGCATCCCATTTTAGCTCCGTAATAGGTAACTTCCGGTCCTCAGAGAGGCTTGATCTACATGTATGATACCTCAAAACGTTTTTCAATGCCTCTGCTTGATAACTATTCCCAGTAGATCATTCCATAGGACCTGTGGACCAAGTCAGAAGTAAAAAACTATGGTCGGTTTGGTCAAAATTGCGGCTGTACAACCATTATGGCTCAATTTTCGTCCACTTCCGGTCTCCACGATAGCTTGACATACATGTATTATACCTTAAAATGTTTGTACATGTCTCTGCTTTATAAATATATACAGTAAGACTGTCTATACAACCCTTGATTGGAGTAAATAATGTAAAACCAATGTCTGGTAGGTTCAAATAAGACGATTTATCTATGTTTTCACCCCCTTCCGGTCCCCATGGCGGCCCGAATAACCAAATACCTTAATAAATATGTGCACAGGGGTCTCTGCTTAATATATATGTCTAGTTTTTATTTCTGGAGCCCTTCGTTAGCCAGAAAAATGCGAAAAAACAATATGCGTTATTACCCGAAATATCCGTCACGGTCCTGGCATCCCATTTTAGCTCCGTAATAGGCAACTTCTGGTCCTCAGGGAGGCTTGATCTACATATATGATACCTCAAAACGTTTTTCAATGCCTCTGCTTGATAACTATTCCCCGTAGATCATTCCATAGAACCTGTGGAGCAAGTCAGAAGTGAAAAAACCATGGTCGGGTAGGTCAAAATTGCCAGCTGTACAACCATTATGGCTCAATTTTCGTCCACTTTCGGTCTCCACGATAGCTTGACATACATGTATTATACCTCAAAATGTTTGTACATGTCTCTGCTTTATAAATATATACAGTAAGACTGTCTATCCCCCTTGATTGGAGTAAATAATGTAAAACCAATGTCCGGCGGTAGGTTAAAATAAGACGGTTTACCTATGTATTCACCCCCTTCCGGTCCCCATGGCGGCCCGAATAACCAAATACCTTAATAAATATGTGCGCAAGGGTTTCTGCTTAATATATATGTCTAGTTTTTATTTCTGGAGCCCTCCGGTAGCCAGATAAATGCGAAAAACCAATGTGCGGTATTACACTTAATATCCGTCACGCTCCTGGCATCCCATTTTAGCTCCGTAATAGGCAACTTCCGGTCCTCAGGGAGGCTTGATCTACATGTATGATATCTCAAAACGTTTTTCAATGCCTCTGCTTGATAACTATTCTCAGTACATCATTCCATAGGACCTGTGGACCAAGTCAGAAGTAAAAAACCATGGTCGGGTAGGTCAAAATTGACGGCTGTACAACCATTATGGCTCAATTTTCGTCTACTTCCGGTCTCCAGGATAGCTTGACATACATGTATTATACCTCACAATGTTTGGACATGTCTCTGCTTTATAAATATATACAGTAAGGCTGTCAATACGCCCCTTGATTGGAGTAAATAATGTAAAACCAATGTCCTGCGGTAGGTTAATATAAGACGGTTTACCTATATTTTCATCCCCTTCCGGTCCCCATGGCGGTTCGAATAACCAAATACCTTAACAAATATGTGCACAGTGGTCTCTGCTTAATATATATGTTTAGTTTTTATTTCTGGAGCCCTTCGTTAGCCAGAAAAATGCGAAAAACCAATATGCGTTATTACCCGGAATATCCGTCACGGTCCTGGCATCCCATTTTAGCTCCGTAATAGGCAACTTCCGGTCCTCATGGAGGCTTGATCTACATGTATGATACCTCAAAACGTTTTTCAATGCCTCTGCTTGATAACTATTCCCCGTAGATCATTCCATAGGACCTGTGGACCAAGTCAGAAGTGAAAAAACCATGGTCGGGTAGGTCAAAATTGCAGGCTGTACAACCATTATGGCTCAATTTTCGTCCACTTCCGGTCTCCAGGATAGCTTGACATACATGTATTATACCTCAAAATGTTTGTACATGTCTCTGTTTTATAAATATATACAGTAAGACTGTCAATACGCCCCTTGATTGGAGTAAATAATGTAAAACCAATGTCCGGCGGTAGGTTAAAATAAAACGGTTTACCTATGTTTTCATCCCCTTCCGTTCCCCATGGCGGCCCGAATAACCAATTACCAAAGCACATATGTGCGCAGGGGTCTCTGCTTAATATATATGTTTAGGTTTTATTTCTGGAGCCCTTCGTTAGCCAGAAAAATGCGAAAAACCAATATGCGTTATTACCCGGAATATCCGTCACGGTCCTGGCATCCCATTTTAGCTCCGTAATAGGTAACTTCCGGTCCTCAGAGAGGCTTGATCTACATGTATGATACCTCAAAACGTTTTTCAATGCCTCTGCTTGATAACTATTCCCAGTAGATCATTCCATAGGACCTGTGGACCAAGTCAGAAGTAAAAAACTATGGTCGGTTTGGTCAAAATTGCCGGCTGTACAACCATTATGGCTCAATTTTCGTCCACTTCCGGTCTCCACGATAGCTTGACATACATGTATTATACCTCAAAATGTTTGTACATGTCTCTGCTTTATAAATATATACAGTAAGACTGTCTATCCCCCTTGATTGGAGTAAATAATGTAAAACCAATGTCCGGCGGTAGATTAAAATAAGACGGTTTACCTATGTATTCACCCCCTTCCGGTCCCCATGGCGGCCCGAATAACCAAATACCTTAATAAATATGTGCGCAAGGGTTTCTCCTTAATATATATGTCTAGTTTTTATTTCTGGAGCCCTCCGGTAGCCAGAAAAATGCGAAAAACCAATGTGCGGTATTACACTTAACATCCGTCACGCTCCTGGCATCCCATTTTAGCTCCGTAATAGGCAACTTCCGGTCCTCAGGGAGGCTTGATCTACATGTATGATACCTCAAAACGTTTTTCAATGCCTCTGCTTGATAACTATTCTCAGTACATCATTCCATAGGAACTGTGGACCAAGTCAGAAGTAAAAAACGATGGTCGGGTAGGTCAAAATTGACGGCTGTACAACCATTATGGCTCAATTTTCGTCTACTTCCGGTCTCCAGGATAGCTTGACATACATGTATTATACCTCAAAATGTTTGGACATGTCTCTGCTTTATAAATATATACAGTAAGGCTGTCAATACGCCCCTTGATTGGAGTAAATAATGTAAAACCAATGTCCGGCGGTAGGTTAATATAAGACGGTTTACCTATATTTTCATCCCCTTCCGGTCCCCATGGCGGTCCGAATAACCAAATACCTTAACAAATATGTGCACAGGGATCTCTGCTTAATATATATGTTTAGTTTTTATTTCTGGAGCCCTTCGTTAGCCAGAAAAATGCGAAAAACCAATATGCGTTATTACCCCGAATATCCGTCACGGTCCTGGCATCCCATTTTAGCTCCGTAATAGGCAACTTCCGGTCCTCAGGGAGGCTTGATCTACATGTATGATACCTCAAAACGTTTTTCAATACCTCTACTTGATAACTATTCCCCGTAGATCATTCCATAGGACCTGTGGACCAAGTCAGAAGTAAAAAAACCATGGTCGGGTAGGTCAAAATTGCAGGCTGTACAACCATTATAGCTCAATTTTCGTCCACTTCCGGTCTCCAGGATAGCTTGACATACATGTATTATACCTCAAAATGTTTGTACATGTCTCTGTTTTATAAATATATACAGTAAGACTGTCAATACGCCCCTTGATTGGAGTAAATAATGTAAAACCAATGTCCGGCGGTAGGTTAAAATAAAACGGTTTACCTATGTTTTCATCCCCTTCCGTTCCCCATGGCGGCCCGAATAACCAATTACCAAAGCACATATGTGCGCAGGGGTCTCTGCTTAATATATATGTTTAGGTTTTATTTCTGGAGCCCTTCGTTAGCCAGAAAAATGCGAAAAACCAATATGCGTTATTACCCGGAATATCCGTCACGGTCCTGGCATCCCATTTTAGCTCCGTAATAGGTAACTTCCGGTCCTCAGAGAGGCTTGATCTACATGTATGATACCTCAAAACGTTTTTCAATGCCTCTCCTTGATAACTATTCCCAGTAGATCATTCCACAGGACCTGTGGACCAAGTCAGAAGTAAAAAACTATGGTCGGTTTGGTCAAAATTGCGGCTGTACAACCATTATGGCTCAATTTTCGTCCACTTCCGGTCTCCAGGATAGCTTGACATACATGTATTATACATCAAAATGTTTGTACATGTCTCTGCTTTATAAATATATACAGTAAGACTGTCTATCCCCTTTGATTGGATTAAATAATGTAAAACCAATGTCCGGCGGTAGGTTAAAATAAGACGGTTTACCTATGTATTCACCCCCTTCCGGTCCCCATGGCGGTCCGAATAACCAAATACCTTAACAAATATATGCACAGGGGTCTCTGCTTAATATATATGTTTAGTTTTTATTTCTGGAGCCCTTCGTTAGCCAGAAAAATGAGAAAAACCAATATGCGTTATTACCCGGAATATCCGTCACGGTCCTGGCATCCCATTTTAGCTCCATAATAGGTAACTTCCGGTCCTCAGAGAGGCTTGATCTACATGTATGATACCTCAAAACGTTTCTCAATGCCTCTGCTTGATAACTATTCCCCGTAGATCATTCCATAGGACCTGTGGACCAAGTCAGAAGTAAAAAACCATGGTCGGGTAGGTCAAAATTGCCGGCTGTATAACCATTATGGCTCAGTTTTCGTCCACTTCCGGTCTCCAGAATAGCTTGACATACATGTATTATACCTCAAAATGTTTGTACATGTCTCTGCTTTATAAATATATACATTAAGACTCAATACGCCCCTGATTGGAGTAAATAATGTAAAACGAATGTCCGGCAGTAGGTTAAAATAAGACGGTTTACCTATGTATTCACCCCCTTCCGGTCCCCATGGCGGCCCGAATAACCAAATACCTTAATAAATATGTGCGCAAGGGTTTCTGCTTAATATATATGTCCAGTTTTTATTTCTGGAGCCCTCCGGTAGCCAGAAAAATGCGAAAAACCAATGTGCGGTATTACACGTAATATCCGTCACGCTCCTGGCATCCCATGTTAGCTCCGTAATAGGCAACTTCCGGTCCTCAGGGAGGCTTGATCTACATGTATGATACCTCAAAACGTTTTTCAATGCCTTTGCTTGATAACTATTCCCCGTAAATCATTCCATAGGACCTGTGGACCAAGTCAGAAGTAAAAAACCATGGTCGGGTAGGTCAAAATTGACGGCTGTACAACCATTATGGCTCAATTTTCGTCTACTTCCGGTCTCCAGGATAGCTGACATACATGTATTATACCTCAAAATGTTTGGACATGTCTCTGCTTTATAAATATATACAGTAAGGCTGTCAATACGCCCCTTGATTGGAGTAAATAATGTAAAACCAATGTCCGGCGGTAGGTTAATATAAGACGGTTTACCTATATTTTCACCCCCTTCCGGTCCCCATGGCGGTCCGAATAACCAAATACCTTAACAAATATGTGCACAGGGGTCTCTGCTTAATATATATGTTTAGTTTTTATTTCTGGAGCCCTTCGTTAGCCAGAAAAATGCGAAAAACCAATATGCGTTATTACCCCGAATATCCGTCACGGTCCTGGCATCCCATTTTAACTCCGTAATAGGCAACTTCCGGTCCTCAGGGAGGCTTGATCTACATGTATGATACCTCAAAACGTTTTTCAATGCCTCTGCTTGATAACTATTCCCCGTAGATCATTCCATAGGACCTGTGGACCAAGTCAGAAGTAAAAAACCATGGTCGGGTAGGTCAAAATTGCAGGCTGTACAACCATTATGGCTCAATTTTCGTCCACTTCCGGTCTCCAGGATAGCTTGACATACATGTATTATACCTCAAAATGTTTGTACATGTCTCTGTTTTATAAATATATACAGTAAGACTATAAATACCCCCCTTGATTGGAGTAAATAATGTAAAACCAATGTCCGGCGGTAGGTTAAAATAAGACGGTTTACCTATGTTTTCACCCCCTTCCGGTCCCCATGACGGCCCGAATAACCAAATACCTTAACAAATATGTGCGCAGGGGTCTCTGCTTAATATATATGTTTAGTTTTTATTTCTGGAGCCCTTCGTTAGCCAGAAAAATGCGAAAAACCAATATGCGTTATTACCCGAATATCCGTCACGGTCCTGGCATCCCATTTTAGCTCCGTAATAGGCAACTTCCGGTCCTCAGGGAGGCTTGATCTACATGTATGATACCTCAAAACGTTTTTCAATGCCTCTGCTTGATAACTATTTCCCGTAGATCATTCCATAGGACCTGTGGATCAAGTCAGAAGTAAACAACCATGGTCGGGTAGGTCAAAATTGACGGCTGTACAACCATTATGGCTCAATTTTCGTCCACTTCCGGTTTCCAGGATAGCTTGACATACATGTATTATACCTCAAAATGTTTGTACATGTCTCTGCTTTATAAATATATACAGTAAGACTGTCAATACGCCCCTTGATTGGAGTAAATAATGTAAAACCAATGTCGGCGGTAGGTTAAAATAAGACGTTTACCTATGTTTTCACCCCCTTCCGGTCCCCATGACGGCCCGAATAACCAAATACCTTACCAAATATGTGCGCAGGGTCTCTGCTTAATATATATGTCTAGTTTTTATTTCTGGAGCCCTTCGTTAGCCAGAAAAATGCGAAAAACCAATATGCGTTATTACCCGGAATATCCGTCACGGTCCTGGCATCCCATTTTAGCTCCGTAATAGGCACCTTCCGGTTTTCAGGGAGGCTTGATCTACATGTATGATACCTCAAAACGTTTGTCAATGCCTCTGCTTGATAACTATTCTCAGTACATCATTCCATAGGACCTGTGGATCAAGTCAAAAGTTAAAAACGATGGTCGGGTAGGTCAAAATTGCAGGCTGTACAACCATTATGGTTCAATTTTCGTCCACTTCCGGTCTCCAGGATAGTTTGACATACATGTATTATACCTCAAAATGTTTGTACATGTCTCTGCTTTATAAATATATACAGTAAGGCTGTCAATACGCCCCTGATTGGAGTAAATAATGTAAAACGAATGTCCGGCGTTAGGTTAAAATAAGACGGTTTACCTATGATTTCACCCCCTTCCGGTCCCCATGGCGGCCCAAATAACCAAATACCTTAACAAATATGTGCACAGTGGTCTCTGCTTAATATATATGTTTAGTTTTTATTTCTGGAGCCCTTCGTTAGCCAGAAAAATGAGAAAAACCAATATGCGTTATTACTCGAATATCCGTCACGCTCCTGGCATTCCATTTTAGCTCCGTAATAGGCAACTTCCGGTCCTCAGGGAGGCTTGATCTACATGTATGATACCTCAAAACGTTTGTCAATGCCTCTGCTTAATAACTGTTAACACAAAAAAGTTATTTAGATTTGAATTTAAGACGTAAGTTTTATTTTGTTGGAAAGGTATTCAATGTATCTACATTTTGATATATAGAACGTTCCTCTATCATTTACAACAAAAAAGTTATTAAGATTTGAGTGTAAAAAAATACAGAAAAAAGTGGGGGGGGGGGGGGCTTCACATTACGATCCGGGTCAAACCGGAAGTGGGCTGGAACGGTCTGTCTTTGTGCGGGATCGAAAGCTTATACAATAGGTGAACTAAAACATCTACAGTTTTAGAGATATCATGATAAATAACAAACATATGGTGGTTAACAAATTTGAATTTCGGAAAAACAAAAAAAAATCAAAACAAGTCGGGTTTGGTTGCCCATAAAACCCAAACCCAACACCCCATTGACAAATGCTTTTTTTTATTGGAATGGTATATAAAGAATCGAAAGCTTATACAATGGGCTTTCTAAAACAACTACATTTTTAGATATTTGATCTAAAATAAATAAAATTAGAGTATTTGAAAATGATGAACATTTTGAATTTTTGAAAGAAAAAAAAAGGATCCCAACCTTTCAGTCCGGGTCGAGCCGGGTAGGTCCGGATTCAGTTCGGGATGGTCCGGATTACAATGTACATACTATACTCTTTCTAAAACATCCAAAAATATTGGTATATGATGAAAAATAAAAAGGTTATAGTCTTTCGAAAATCCGCAATTGTTTTTTTCTCTGCTAATTTGGGGAAATGGCGCATTTGGCGCTCCGTGTGCGCGCCCCAGGTGGATTGGCGCGGTTCGGACTATCTTCCAAAGATGACTCCCTTCAATACCCTTTCCAACGAGCCCTCGTTCGTAGCTCTGTCTCAACTAATAACGAAACGACTCACATTTGAATTATTGGGAATCCAGCTAATTCAGCGTTTTCCGGGTCAGAACTAGACGCTGTTGAGCACGTATCCGTACCAACTAGAAGCCTCCTGGCACGTATCCGTACCAGAGAGATACGCACTTGGTGCGTATCCGTATTTTAAGTGCACACAACGTTTTTTTCTGAAATAATAGTAAAATCAATTGCAGTCGCATTTTGAGTTGGCGTTTACTTTTCAAAATTATTTACTTTCTCTATTTGTGAGTTGTTCTAGTAAAGAAAAACGTAGATATCTAATTTAGTGCACACGACGTGTTTCTTGAATACTAATCATCAGGTACTCTGAAAGCCAGACGATTGGGAAGCTAAGGAGCAAATAAGTGTTCCATCGATATACAAAGGATATCTAGTATCAACTGATGCCTGAGGGATCAGAGATCTCGATCCAATAGTACTAATACAACGTAGATATCCTTATAGAGCACAGGAAGCTTTTCTGAAGTACAACATTCATAAGATGTGTTCATAATCAAAAGACTGGAAAGCCAAATCACTTAAGGTGGTATCATACACTTCACGTCAAATTTGATCTGCTCGTTTAATTTTCTTATTTTTTTTGGCAGTGTGCTTGAATATATCCACTGTAATAAATATCAAAATTTTAACAAATTCCAACCTACAAACTCAGAGCTATAAATTCACTAGCCACATAGCAGTTTTTCTCTCTGTGGTTTTGATCACCAAGATGCTTGAACTCTGCATACAAACATCATATGATCAAAACGTTCAACTGAATTTAAAGAGTTATCTCCCTGTAGTGTATGGTACCCCCTTAAAAGTCGTTGGTAGCAAGTATACCTAAGAACAAGAACAAGATATCCAAAATCAGATAAGGTTGCTTATGCCTGAGAAATATTGACTAGCTTTAATAAATTACATTGTTTAGGAATTGTAAATGTCAAACAAATATATGTAAAAAGCCATGTCAGTGCCGAAGCATGACAATTGGGTGGGGGTATATCCTTAGGGACTAATAGTACACCAGCAGAGGTATCGACCCAGGGATATTATGTTAAACATAGATATCTAATTTTGTGCATACGAAGTGTTTCTGAAATGACCATCAGGTACTCTCATACCGGTAGTCAAAAGAATCCAAATAATTTAAGTTTTTGTCTTGGAAGCAAGCACGCCGAACGGGGGTAAACAAGATAGTCAAAGTCGGCTAAGGTTACATATGCCTGAGAAAGATTGACCTTATTTTTACATGTAATAAATTAGATAATGTAAACACTGTAAGTGTCAAGCAAATACATCTCTATGCCGCAATAAAAACCAAAGGACCTAAACTGGATAGCCATAATCAGCTAAGGTCACACATTCCTGAGGGAGGAGAACCTTAGCATTATTAATAACTACATGATTTAGGAACTATAAATTTCAGTAATAAATATATCTAATAAACCATGTCAGTGCCGAAGTATTGACTACGTAATGTCCTGATAAATTAAACTATGTTTTGACGGTTTTTGGACGCGCACATTATAAAACAAACTAGTACATGTAGTAAAACGTAGATATCACATTTACTGAGCACGATGCGTTTCAGGAGTCGCGTTTCTAGAATAACCTTCATCAGGTATGCTCAAAATTGAAAGATTAGAAAGACTAGTGGGACTAAACAGAATAGTCAAAATCAGCTAGGGTCACCTATATCCCAGTAATGTCATTGAACATTTTACACACTAGCTAACACAAAGATGATCAGAAAACTGCATCAATATCAATAATTTTTCTCGTCTTTTTCAAGATTTGAGAGAACATTCTTGGGTACTTCTAGCAAAATTGGACCAAAGCCAGAACTTAAATTTACAATTTCACATGCTGTGATGTTTTTCTTTATTTGATGATTTGAGATGTGAGGTGATTATTCGCTTTTTTCATATCGGTGGAATTGTTGATTATCGTCACTGTTTAAAGTCTGTTTCCATAACTGTGCTTATGCCAGATTATAAGTTAACAAATTATGCCCCAGAAAGCATGGATGTCACTATGACTGTCGATATGATGGTTGGTTGTAGACAATTTTAGCATTATGCTACTATATTTAATGACTGTTTTTGTTAATGAATGAGTGAATAATTGGTTTTGAACGCCAAGTTATCATTTTTGTCAGCCATATTATGGCGAGAATAAGCTATATTTCGTTGAGAGGTTGATGCTCACTTTGTACTAGACCAACACGCTTAGTTGGATTTTTATAGTGCTGGCTCACAGAAACAACAGTCCGCGGGTAAACATGCCGTTACCCTCGGACACATTATCCTTATTATTATGCTTATTCTAGAATTTCAATCAGTCCTGAAATAATATTGATTTAAATTATTATTTTTCATACTTAATCGTTCCCCAGCGGAAATTGCTAAGAGTTTCTGTAAAAAATTAGATTTAGTTTACAATAGCAAAAATGTACCGCAGAAATTTTTTACAACTAATACGTCTGAGAGTCATCGAACTTTTTTTTTTTAATCTAGATTATGATATTTCTTTGAAATCATTTGATATAACAATATTAATTGAAATTGAAAACGAGTAGATTTGTCAAATGTCAGTCTTAATTTAATATGTCTGGTTTGTATGTCATTTGAAATACTTTCTATCAATTCTATTTGAAACTAGAAAATGGGGAAGCACATTATATTAAGGGAGTTGGTCCAACTGTGTTTCATTAAAACAGAATGTCCAACGTAGATGCAAATTCCTTGTGGTAGGAAGGAATAGATCTTATTTTGTAAAAAAAAAAACACTCTGATTCTGCTAAAAAGTTCTCTGAAATTGATATCATCAAAATGCTCGAGTTTTTGATTGACAACATATTTGTTCGGTGGACGTGTTTGCAACAGACAGTCGGCATACATATGGGCACAAACTGTACTCCTTTTCCCGCCGACTTGTTCCTTTATTAGTATGAGGCAGACTTCATACTGGCGTTTCCGAAGAAAAACGAAAAGAGGCTAGCCCCATACTTTAATTTCACGTTCCGCTATATAGATGGTATCCTTTCACTAAATAATTCTAGGTTTGGTGATTTCGTTGATCGCATATATCTCATTGAACTTGAAATAAAGGATACCACAGATACAGATAGGTATGTTTCATACCTTGACCTACACCTCGAAATTGACAGTGAGGGGCGGCTAAGAGCAAAACTTTACGACAAAAGAGATGATTTCAATTTTCCCATTGTGAACTTTCCATTTATATGTAGCAATATTCCAGCAGAGCCGGCATATGGACTATATATTTGTCAGTTGATACGATATTCCAGAGCCCGTGGTTTATATCAGGATTTCCTTGATAAAGGGTTGCTACTAACAAGAAGCTACTGAACCAAGGGTTCCTATTGGTTAAGTTGAAGTCATCACTTTGAACACTTGCCAACATGACTTGGTTGACCGGCATGGAATATCTCTATCACAAATGACCACGGATATTTTCCACTTGTCGTAAATACTTCTCGATCCTTTCCTCTTACATGACTTATCACCAGGTTTGTAACTAGATTAACACGACGAGTGCCAATAGTGGAACAGGAACTGCTTACCCTTCCGTAGCACCTGAGTTCTTCCCCGGTTTTTAGTGGGCTTCGTGTTACTCGATCTTTAGTTTTGTGTGAATGTTTTGTATATTGTTTTTTCTCCTTTTGTTCTTTTTCTGTTGGCCACTGTGTTATCTGTGCTTCTTCGATTTACGGATTCTGATTACCCCTTTGGTATCGTCAAACTCTTCTTTAGGTTTATCCAATGTACTGTACTTAGGATTAATTTGAGATGTAATACAATTAATAAGAATTATTTACAGTTACCATAATATTCAGTAAACTAATCAGTGCGTGTTTAGAAAGTTTTTTTCTTAAGCTTAGCATCATACTGAGCTTCATTGTAGAATAAAAGCAAATTAGAGAGGACCACAATTCGTTCCCACCGGAATTCCGATAATTGTAGAATGTTTTTCCCAAGATGAATGAACATACACTCATAAACCTATGCTATTTTAGTCATTGTCATCATTCATTTTAAATCTGGAAAGAACGTTTAAGCAGTGATGGTCAAAAATTAAACATTCCACAAATATCAACCAAACCAACAAATAAAAATTCCACTAATATCAACCAAACCAACAAATATAAATTCCACTAATATCAACCAATCGAACAATTATCTCTCACCTCAAATCTAGTTGTGTTGTATTTAAAATATAGAACGTTTTTTCATCACAAAAACAAAATTGCATGTACATGTACCTACAATCTAGAATACTGTGTGCATAACCAATGTAAAATCAAATCAATGACTTGTTAACCAAATATATCAGAAATATAATCTTTAGAGGAAATCGTAGGGACGACCAAGAATGGACAATTCTGAAGCACAGGCACAAATGTACACAAACCACAGAACACACACAAGCAAAACAAAATACTCAACACTGTATGTGATAAAGGGAAGACAAAAGATAAGTAAAAGAATAAAATACCAGTAAAGTCAACCAGCATGTGATGACGACCGAAGAACTTTTGTAGCGATGATTTCAACCCAGGAGCGACGTGGACTCGCTTGAGTAGTCTTTCGTCAGTAGCTGAGCTCTGTCTAGAAAATCACTGCACTGGGCACAATCCTTAGAATAACATGCCAGTTCTAAAGAAAAATAATACACCGGTGCTGCTGGAATATTGCTACTGAAGAATATGAAATTGACTACTGGAAAAGTGAAGTCATCACGTTTGTAGTAGAATTTTAATCTGTATCAGTTGTTGATTTCATAGTAGAGATCCAGCTTGGAAGGAGACATTTGAGTGCCAGTGGTATCCTTTACTTCAAGCTCATTTGTTCAGTGATAACACATCATCATACAGTGGAACCTGAAATTAAAGGATTAGGCTAATTTATATCTTTATTCGTGATAAACCAGTGAATAGTGGAGCATACTTAGTAGCCATTGGAATACCGATCGCATGCTGAAATACTAGTCCACCAAACTGGACAGAAAATATTCAACATTTAAATGATCTCATCCTGTTTATATTTACACGGATTATAAGATTTCGAGGGACTTTTGACAAAGTAAAACGTATCTCTACCAATAACAAGATACTAATACCTCTGTTCTCCGTTCTTTAAGAAACCATGCTGAATCAGTTCTTAACTTCTAGATTAACGAGACTAAAGGTGACACGACGGGTTCCATCAGTGGAGCAGGGGCTGCTTACCTTTCCGGGCACCTCAGATCACTCCGGTTTTAAGTGGAGTTCATCTTGTTCAATATTTAGTTTTCTGTGTAGTGTTTTGTAGATCATTCTTCTTTTGCCTTTCTTTATTTTGGCCATTGTATTGTCTGTGCTTCGATCTTTTTGCCTTTCTTTATTTTGGCCATTGTATTGTCTGTGTTTCGTTCCTTTTGCCTTTCTTTATTTTGGCCATTGTATTGTCTGTGCTTCGATCTTTTTGCCTTTCTTTATTTTGGCCATTGTATTGTCTGTGCTTCGATCCTTTTGTCTTTCTTTATTTTGGCAATTGCATTGTCTGTGCTTCGATCCTTTTGCCTTTCTTTATTTTGGCCATTGTATTGTCTGTGCTTCATTCCTTTTGCCTTTCTTTATTTTGGCCATTGTATTGTCTTTGCTTCGATCTTTTTGCCTTTCTTTATTTTGGCCATTGTATTGTCTGTGCTTCGATCTTTTTGCCTTTCTTTATTTTGGCCATTATATTGTCTGTGCTTCGTTCCTTTTGCCTTTCTTTATTTTGGCCATTGCATTGTCTGTGCTTCGTTCCTTTTGCCTTTCTTTATTTTAGCCATTGTATTTTCTGTGCTTCGATCTTTTTGCCTTTCTTTATTTTGGCCATTGCATTGTCTGTGCTTCGATCCTTTTGCCTTTCTTTATTTTGGCCATTGTATTGTCTGTTCTTCGATCTTTTTGCCTTTCTTTATTTTGGCAATTGTATTGTCTGTGCTTCAATCTTTTTGCCTTTCTTTATTTTGGCCATTGTATTGTCTGTGCTTCGTTCCTTTTGCCTTTCTTTATTTTGGCCATTGTATTGTCTGTGCTTCAATCTTTTTGCCTTTCTTTATTTTGGTCATTGTATTGTCTGTGCTTCTATCTTTTTGCCTTTCTTTATTTTGGCTATTGTATTGTCTGTGCTTCGATCCTTTTGCCTTTCTTTATTTGGCCATTGTATTGTCTGTGCTTCGATCCTTTTGCCTTTCTTTATTTGGCCATTGCATTGTCTGTGCTTCGTTCCTTTTGCCTTTCTTTATTTTGCCCATTGTATTGTCTGTGCTTCGTTCCTTTTGCCTTTCTTTATTTTGGCCATTGTATTGTCTGTGCTTCGATCCTTTTGTCTTTCTTTATTTTGGCCATTGCATTGTCTGTGCTTCGTTCCTTTTGCCTTTCTTTATTTTGGCTATTGTATTGTCTGTGCTTCGATCCTTTTGTCTTTCTTTATTTTGGTCATTGCATTGTCTGTGCTTCGATCCTTTTGCCTTTCTTTATTTTTGCCATTGTATTGTCTGTGCTTCGATCCTTTTGCCTTTCTTTATTTTGGCCATTGTATTGTCTGTGCTTCGATCCTTTTGCCTTTCTTTATTTTGGCCATTGTATTTTCTGTGCTTCGATCCTTTTGTCTTTCTTTATTTTGGCCGTTGCATTATCTGTGCTTCGATCCTTTTGTCTTTCTTTATTTTGACCATTGTATTGTCTGTGCATCGATCCTTTTGCCTTTCTTTATTTTGGTCATTGTATTGTCTGTGTTTCGATCCTTTTGCCTTTCTTTATTTTGGCCATTGTATTGTCTGTGCTTCGATCCTTTTGTCTTTCTTTATTTTGGTCATTGCATTGTCTGTGCTTCGATCCTTTTGCCTTTCTTTATTTTTGCCATTGTATTGTCTGTGCTTCGATCCTTTTGCCTTTCTTTATTTTGGCCATTGTATTGTCTGTGCTTCGATCCTTTTGCCTTTCTTTATTTTGGCCATTGTATTTTCTGTGCTTCGATCCTTTTGCCTTTCTTTATTTTGGCCATTGTATTTTCTGTGCTTCGATCCTTTTGCCTTTCTTTATTTTGGCCATTGTATTTTCTGTGCTTCGATCCTTTTGCCTTTCTTTATTTTGGCCATTTTATTTTCTGTGCTTCGTTCCTTTTGCCTTTCTTTATTTTGGCCATTGTATTGTCTGTGCTTCGATCCTTTTGCCTTTCTTTATTTTGGCCATTGCATTGTCTGTGCTTCGATCCTTTTGTCTTTCTTTATTTTGGCCATTGCATTGTCTGTGCTTCGATCCTTTTGTCTTTCTTTATTTTGGCCATTGCATTGTCTGTGCTTCGTTCCTTTTGCCTTTCTTTATTTTGGCCATTGTATTGTCTGTGCTTCGATCTTTTTGCCTTTCTTTATTTTGGCCATTGTATTGTCCGTGCTTTGATCTTTTTGCCTTTCTTTATTTTGACCATTTTATTTTCTGTGCTTCGTTCCTTTTGCCTTTCTTTATTTTGGCCATTGTATTGTCTGTGCTTCGATCCTTTTGCCTTTCTTTATTTTGGCCATTGCATTGTCTGTGCTTCGATCCTTTTGTCTTTCTTTATTTTGGCCATTGCATTGTCTGTGCTTCGATCCTTTTGTCTTTCTTTATTTTGGCCATTGCATTGTCTGTGCTTCGTTCCTTTTGCCTTTCTTTATTTTGGCTATTGTATTGTCTGTGCTTCGATCCTTTTGTCTTTCTTTATTTTGGTCATTGCATTGTCTGTGCTTCGATCCTTTTGCCTTTCTTTATTTTTGCCATTGTATTGTCTGTGCTTCGATCCTTTTGCCTTTCTTTATTTTGGCCATTGTATTGTCTGTGCTTCGATCCTTTTGCCTTTCTTTATTTTGGCCATTGTATTTTCTGTGCTTCGATCCTTTTGTCTTTCTTTATTTTGGCCGTTGCATTATCTGTGCTTCGATCCTTTTGTCTTTCTTTATTTTGACCATTGTATTGTCTGTGCATCGATCCTTTTGCCTTTCTTTATTTTGGTCATTGTATTGTCTGTGTTTCGATCCTTTTGCCTTTCTTTATTTTGGCCATTGTATTGTCTGTGCTTCGATCCTTTTGTCTTTCTTTATTTTGGTCATTGCATTGTCTGTGCTTCGATCCTTTTGCCTTTCTTTATTTTTGCCATTGTATTGTCTGTGCTTCGATCCTTTTGCCTTTCTTTATTTTGGCCATTGTATTGTCTGTGCTTCGATCCTTTTGCCTTTCTTTATTTTGGCCATTGTATTTTCTGTGCTTCGATCCTTTTGCCTTTCTTTATTTTGGCCATTGTATTTTCTGTGCTTCGATCCTTTTGCCTTTCTTTATTTTGGCCATTGTATTTTCTGTGCTTCGATCCTTTTGCCTTTCTTTATTTTGGCCATTTTATTTTCTGTGCTTCGTTCCTTTTGCCTTTCTTTATTTTGGCCATTGTATTGTCTGTGCTTCGATCCTTTTGCCTTTCTTTATTTTGGCCATTGCATTGTCTGTGCTTCGATCCTTTTGTCTTTCTTTATTTTGGCCATTGCATTGTCTGTGCTTCGATCCTTTTGTCTTTCTTTATTTTGGCCATTGCATTGTCTGTGCTTCGTTCCTTTTGCCTTTCTTTATTTTGGCCATTGTATTGTCTGTGCTTCGATCTTTTTGCCTTTCTTTATTTTGGCCATTGTATTGTCCGTGCTTTGATCTTTTTGCCTTTCTTTATTTTGACCATTGTATTGTCTGTGCTTCGAACTTTTTGCCTTTCTTTATTTTGACCATTGTATTGTCTGTGCTTCGATCTTTTTGCCTTTCTTTATTTTGGCCATTGTATTTTCTGTGCTTCGATCATTTTGCCTTTCTTTATTTTGGCCATTGTATTTTCTGTGCTTCGATCCTTTTGCCTTTCTTTATTTTGGCCATTGTATTTTCTGTGCTTCGATCCTTTTGCCTTTCTTTATTTTGGACATTGTATTTTCTGTGCTTCGATCCTTTTGCCTTTCTTTATTTTGGCCATTGTATTGTCTGTGCTTCGATCTTTTTGCCTTTCTTTATTTTGGCCATTGTATTTTCTGTGCTTCGTTCCTTTTGCCTTTCTTTATTTGGCCATTGTATTGTCTGTGCTTCGATTTACTACTTCTGATTATCTCTTTTGGTATCTTCGACAAGCTATAAAATGAAAAACAAAAAAGGACACTGTGGGAGCACCTCTAAAATCCAATATCTAAATCTTAGAAAGAGGCAAACACACAAAAACATAACCCCTCACATTACTGACTTGGTATAGGTATTTCAATAAAAAAAATGGAGGGGACAATGAAATGATGCAGTAAATAAGTGAATAAAAATTAATTAATTTAAAACGGTAATTAATATTTTGTGATACATTTCAATTTAATTATGGGTGTGTCCATTATTAATTAGACACGCAGTATATCACATTATATTCGCTACTTTTGTTTCCGATTACTTTTATATGTACATGTATATCCAAATAAGAACGAACGACCGATCGATACAAAGGTGCGAAGATACCACGTGAACATTTCCAACAATTCCATTGGTAAGCAGGGAGTTTATCTACAAACTAATGTGTGGGTCTGGTAAAAGAACGTTTATCTACGTACATATTTGTGTGGGCTGTTAAGTATAATATATACAAAACTAATTTTATTTTATGTAGATTTCTAGAAGATAAAGCTTCAATATCACGATGAGTACTACAACGACCACTTACGAGATGCTAAATAGTAGCCTACCAATTTTATCAAATGGTACAAATGGCTTGGAGAATAGTACGAGTATTCCGTTTTATCAAATGAATAATGGTGCCAATCCGAATATGTTGAATGGCTCCGTAATCCGAGCACGGATAAATCAACAAAATCAGAATTCGGTGAGTATTTTTACAATTCAAGATGTATGCATATAGTAAGGATTTTGCGTTCATTGTTGTAGTATTTATGATGTATGATGAATGGCTCCATAATCCAAGTGTTGGCAAATCAGTGAAACCGGAATTCTGTGAGTATTTTCAAAATTGGCTTGGTTTTGGTTTTTATGGTGTTTAACGCCACTTTCAACAATATTTCAGTTATATCGTGGCTGTCAGTTTTATTGGTGGAGGAAACCGGAATACCCTGAGAAAACCACCAACCTGTCGCTAGTCACTGATTAACCTTATCATTTATAATGTTGTACACCTCGCCCTGCCCGAGATTCAAAATTGGTAATGTATACATACGTTAAAAGATACATTATATAAGATGTTGCGTAGTAATACATATGTTGAATATGTCTTCAGTAATAAACATTACAGGGACTTCCTGATTGTGATCGTAGGGTAGTTGGGTTTACTACTACCTATGCAATTAGTGCCCATCACCACTAAAAGTTGTGAGTTCGAATCCCGCTCGTCTCGAGGTGTACTCAATACAACAGTATGTCATAATATGTCAATAAAACCCTAACCCTAACCCAATAAACAATTTGATGCTATAATTAATGTTGATGCATCATATAATTAAAACCTTTTCTCATGATCATAGATTTCCTATGATATTTAATAAACAAATTTTCCTATATCTTATCACATAAATTAATTTGAAAAAAAGATGGATACTTTTACTGTATGTACAAGCTAACTCAAAAATTTATTATGGACCAGTCGGCCTTCGATTCTTGGCTTTTGATTGCATCTATTCAAACTTTTCTTATTAAAAATCACAATTTGATTGAATAAAGAAAGCCATTGATTTTATCATACACGAACAACTGTATATCAATAACACAAACAATGCTTTTCATAAAAATTATATTTTCCTATGGATGGGAAACTGCAATGATCCTATATAAAAAAAACTTTCATTTATCTAAAAAATAACAATGAAAATAAAAATACGATGTTTAATTAAAAAAAATATCCTTTATTTTTTTTTTTCGAAATTAGCGTTGGAAATGTCATATAGATATGTTTTTTTACATAAATAATACACTTACTATTTTATACTTAGTGATTTAGCTCCGACTAGTAACATTACAGCGAAAATTTAAAAGATATGTTCAAATTTCTAATGACAAAAAAAGAAAAATAATCGATTTTAGAAGTAATTGCTTTTAACCGCACAATCCATTTTCCTGTACAATTACATCAAATAAAAATGAAATTTTTGTTTGTTTGATCATGTTTAACGCTATTGTTTCGAGTACATCTCACCATGTTTTTGTAGCTGGAATATGTACAAGAAAACATTGTTTATTGCAATTTAACGTTACGTTTAAGAGGAGTAAACTTGCAGATAAAATGTAGAAAAAAAAAGATTAAATATTTAATGTCTGCAATTTATTTTGTATTTCTATGATTGCAAAATAGATAAATAAAAAAGATGTCGACCCATTGAATATTATTACATAATTTGCTATTGCAGGAATAAAGTGAAAAACAAAACATTAATATTAACATTAAGTCCTAAATCAAATATCAAAATCGTACGAAGAGTCCTAATCGATATCCCTAACACACAAATACATGATCGTTCATTTTCCTGGCTTGGTAGAACTATATTTCAATAAAAAAAAATAATGGAGTTTACCTAGTTCTATGGGCCCATATCTTCGTTCTTAGTCAAAGGAAGAGTTTGAAGATATCAAAGGGGTAATCAGAATCCGTATATCGAAGAAGAACAGACAACACAATGGTCAAAAGAAGAAGAACAGACAACACAATGACCAAAAGAAAAAGTACAAAATTGTACTTTCCCTCATGTCAATAAAATATCATCTCTCATATATCACACGGAAATCAGAATTATTTAATTTCCATATATTTAGAGTATTCCTATTGCATTCTGGTAACCTTCATTATTATTATTTCTGCTATTTTCAGAACTCACAAGAGCGTACTTTTGGTAAATGTTCCTCGTCTCCATTGATTATCCTGCTCACCCAACAAATCATAGGAACATTTTTCACCCAAAATTCTGCTAATACAAGTAATGCAACGACTGGTGGAAGTAGAAGTCATCTGTTAAACAATACCAGGATCAAATTTCTATCAGATTTTAATCCCAATGCAGAACAGAAATCAAATATAAATGGTACATATCATACTATCTGTAGTAATCCAGCTTATCCAAGCGAGACTGCTAAATACATATCTTGGTTTGTTTCAATTGTATTACTAGTAACCATAGTGATAGGAAATATCTTGATATTACTTCTTACCAGACTACATAAATCTCTAGACTCCCCGATGTTTGTCACCATTCAAAGTTTATCTGCAATTTCTCTTATAAGGACAGGTTTTGTCATTTATAACAGGTATTTCTCATGTACAACGGAAATGTTTATTAGCGATCAATCGTTAACTCCTAATGTGTATTGCTATATAAAACGAATTTTTGACGCCGCCTCCGAAAACGCGATTTTGCATCACTTATTGATTTTAACTGGTCAAAGAATATTGATGACAGTTTTCCCATTACAAAGTCGCGCCTACATGACAAAATCAGTCATTAAAGCAACGCTTGCCGTTGTATGTCTTGTCGGTGTGACTATACAAGTTCTCATGGTTTTCGCCGGAACCGACCGTTGCGCTAAAGGTGACTATCAAGAGATTACACCATTTGTCGTGTATAGATTTGTTTTAGTCGGGATGATGGCTATCATGTTTGTTCTAACAACTGTAATTTCAGTAGTTTTTGCTAGAATCTCTGCTTCGAAGTTACAGTCTATCGGCCAACGGCAACAATCCATGGTAGCAACAGTTGTCATGGTTTTGTATATGATAACCTATTGCTACCTTACTGCACTGCAACTGGTTATGTACATAACTTGTCCTGATGACACTCTTGGATATGAAGTTGTCGACTGGCTATTAAATCATATAAAGTTATGTCTGTATGCGATTAATCCTATCCTTTTGTGTCTAAGAATGAAATCAGTAAGGACAAGCCTGTATCGTTTCATTTGTATGAAAGGTAAATCAAAGAAATCGAACTAATTTACCAAAAGTGGTATTCAACACATATTGTGTTGTCGTTTATTTGTGTGTGTATTCGTCTATGTTGCCAGTTTCTCTGGATAATCCATTTTTGATTGCACCTTCGGTATTCTCTAACGTTTATTAAAGTTTGATTGGTATTTTATCATTTCAGTTAAAATACTTCTCGACTTAAAAATAATTTCAATTTAAAATAATACTATGAATAGATTTAGCTATTGGCGGTTGGCAAAAAAAACTCATCAACACTGCAGTGTTGATTTTGAATTAAATACTCCTTGTTTACATACAGCATTGCAATTAAAAATAGAAAATATTTCTGGTTTAGGAGAGCAGTGCTAAAACCACAAGAAGAGTTAACTACTCATAATATACTAAACTAGAGTTACAAGATAAACATAGCTATCTATGCTACTTGTATAAAACAGGAAAACAAGATAAACATAGTTAACTATGCTCCTTGTATAAAACAGGAAAACAAGATAAACATAGTTAACTATGCTCCTTGTATAAAACAGTAAAACAAGATAAACATATTTAACTATGCTCCTTGTATAAAACAGGACTACAAGATAAACATAGTTAACTATGCTCCTTGTATACAAAAAGACTACAAGATAAACATAGCTAACTATGCTCCTTGTAAAAAACAGGAAAACAAGATAAACATAGTTAACTATGCTCCTTGTAAAAAACAGGAAAACAAGATAAACATAGTTAACTATGCTCCTTGTATAAAACAGGACTACAAGATAAACATAGTTAACTATGCTCCTTGTATAAAACATGAAAACAAGATAAACATAGTTAACTATGCTCCTTGTATAAAACATGAAAACAAGATAAACATAGTTAACTATGCTCCTTGTATAAAACAGGAAAACAAGATAAACATAGTTAACTATACTCCTTGTATTAAACAGGAAAACGAGATAAACATAGTTAACTATGCTCCTTGTATAAAACAGGAAAACAAGATACACATAGTTAACTATGCTCCTTGTATAAAACAGGAAAACAAGATAAACATAGTTAACTATGCTCCTTGTATAAAACAGGAAAACAAGATAAACATAGTTAGCTATGCTCCTTGAAAAAAACAGGAAAACAAGATAAACATAGTTAGCTATGCTCCTTGTATAAAACATGAAAACAAGATAAACATAGTTAACTATGCTCCTTGTATAAAACAGGAAAACAAGATAAACATAGTTAACTAAGCTCCTTGCATAAAACAGGAAAACAAGATAAACATAGTTAACTATGCTCCTTGTATCAAACAGGACTACAAGATAAACATAGCTAACTATGCTCCTGGTATCAAACAGGACTACAAGATAAACATAGCTAACTATGCTCCTTGTATCAAACAGGACTACAAGATAAGCATAGCTATCTATGCTCCTTGTATCAAACAGGACTACAAGATGAATATAGCTAACTATGCTCCTTGTATCAAACAGGACTACAAGATAAACATAGCTATCTATGCTCCTTGTATAAAACAGGAAAAGAAGATAAACATAGTTAACTATGCTCCTTGTATAAAACAGGAAAACAAAATGAATACAGCTAACTATGCTCCTTGTATCAAACAGTACTACAAGATAAACATAGTTAACTATGCTCCTTGTATAAAACAGGAAAACAAGATAAACATAGTTAAGTATGCTCCTTGTATAAAACAGGAAAACAAGATAAACATAGTTAACTATGCTCCTTGTATAAGACAGGATTACAAGATAAACATAGTTAACTATGCTCCTTGTATAAAACAGGAAAACAAGATAAACATAGTTAACTATGCTCCTTGTATAAAACAGGACTACAAGACAAACATAGTTAACAATGCTCCTTGTATAAAACAGGAAAACAAGATAAACATAGTTAACTATGCCCCTTGTATAAGACAGGACTACAAGATAAACATAGTTAACTATGCTCCTTGTATAAAACAGGACCACAAGATAAACATATTTAACTAGGCGCCTTGTATAAAACAGGACAATAAGATAAACATAGTTAACTATGCTCCTTGTATCAAACAGGAAAACAAGATAAACATATTTAACTATGCTCCTTGTATAAAACAGGAAAACAAGATAAACATAGTTAACTATGCTCCTTGTGAAAAACAGGACTGCAAGATAAGCATAGTTAACTATGTTCCTTGTATAAAACAGGACAACAAGATAAACATAGCTATCTATGCCCCTTGTATAAAACAGGAAAACAAGATAAACATAGTTAACTATGCTCCTTGTATAAAACAGGACTACAAGATAAACATAGTTAAATATGCTCCATGTATAAAACAGGAAAACAAGATAAACATAGTTAACTAGGCTCCTTGTATAAAACAGGAAAACAAGATAAACATAGTTAACTATGCTCCTTCTATAAGACAGGAAAACAAGATCAACATATTTAACTATGCTCCTTGTATAAAACAGGACAACAAGATAAACATAGTTAATTATGCTCCTTGTATAAAACAGGACTACAAGATAAAAATAGTTAACTATGCTCCTTTTATAAAACAGGACAACAAGATAAACATAGTTAACTATGCTCCTTCTATAAGACAGGAAAACAAGATAAACATATTTAACTATGCTCCTTGTATAAAACAGGAAAACAAGATAAACATAGCTAACTATGCCCCTTGTATAAAACAGGAAAACAAGATAAACATAGTTAGCTATGCTCCTTGTATAAAACAGGAAAACAAGATAAACATAGTTAACTATGCTCCTTGTATAAAACAGGAAAACAAGATAAACATAGTTAACTATGCTCCTTGTATAAAACAGGAAAACAAGATAAACATAGTTAACTATGCTCCTTGTATAAAACATGAAAACAAGATAAACATATTTAACTATGCTCCTTGTATAAAACAGAACTACAAGATAAACATAGTTAACTATGCTCCTTGTATAAAACAGGAAAACAAGATAAACATAGTTAACTATGCTCCATGTATAAAACAGGAAAACAAGAAAAGCAAAGTTAGCTATGCTCCTTTTATAAAACAGGAAAACAAGATAGGCATAGTAAGCTATGCTCCTTGTATAAAAAAAGACTACAAGATAAACATACCTAACTATGCTCCTAGTATAAAACAGGAAAACAAGATAAACATAGTTAGCTATGCTCCTTGTATAAAACAGGAAAACAATATAAGCAAAATTAGCTATGCTCCTTTTATAAAACAGGAAAACAAGATAGGCATAGTTAGCTATGCTCCTTGTATAAAACAGGAAAACAAGATAAACATAGTTAACTCTGCTCCTTGTATAAAACAGGAAAACAAGATAAACGTAGTTAACTATGCTCCTTATATAAAACATGAAATCAAGATAAACATAGTTAACTATGCTCCTTGTATAAAACAGAACTACAAGATAAACATAGTTAACTATGCTCCTTGCATAAAACAGGAAAACAAGATAAATATAGTTAACTATGCTCCTTGTAAAAAACAGGAAAACAAGATAACATAGTTAACTATGCTCCTTGTATAAAACATGAAAACAAGATAAACATATTTAACTATGCTCCTTGTATTAAAAAAGACTACAAGATAAACATAGATAACTATGCTCCTTGTATACAACAGGAAAACAAGATAAACATAGTTAGCTATGCTACTGGTATAAAACAGGAAAACAAGATAAACATAGTTAGCTATGCTCCTTATATAAAACAGGAAAACAAGATAAACATAGTTAGCTATGCTCCTTGTATAAAACAGGAAAACAAGATAAACATAGTTAACTATGCTCCTTGTATAAAACAGGAAAACAAGATAAACATAGTTAACTATGCTCCTTGTAAAAAACAGGAAAACAAGATAAACATAGTTAACTATGCTCTTTGTATAAAACAGGAAAACAAGATAAACATAGTTAGCTATGCTCCTTGCATAAAACAGGAAAACAAGATAAACATAGTTAACTATGCTCCTTGTTAAAAACAGGAAAACAAAATAAACATAGTTATCTATGCTCCTTGTATAAAACAGGAAAACAAGATAAATATATTTAACTATGCTCCTTGTATACAACAGAACTACAAGATAAACATAGCTAACTATGCTCCTTGTATAAAACAGGAAAACAAGATAAACATAGTTAGCTATGCTCCTTGTATAAAACAGGAAAACAAGATAAACATAGTTAACTATGCTCCTTGTATAAAACAGGAAAACAAGATAAACATATTTAACTATGCTCCTTGTATACAACAGAACTACAAGATAAACATAGCTAACTATGCTCCTTGTATAAAACAGGAAAACAAGATAAACATAGTTAGCTATGCTCCTTGTATAAAACAGGAAAACAAGATAAACATAGTTAGCTATGCTCCTTGTATAAAATAGGAAAAAATGATAAACATTGTTAACTATGCTCCTTGTATAAAACAGGAAAACAAGATAAACATAGTTAACTATGCTCCTTGTATAAAACAGGAAAACTAGATAAACATAGTTAACTATGTTCCTTGTATAAAACAGGACTACAAGATAAACATAGTTAATTATGCTCCTTGTATGAAAAAAAGGACTACAAGATAAACATAGCTAACTATGCTCCTTGAATAAAACAGGAAAATAAGATAAACATAGTTAACTCTGCTCCTTGTATAAAACAGAACTACAAGATAAACATATTTAACTATGCTCCTTGTATACAACAGAACTACAAGATAAACATAGCTAACAATGTTCCTTGTATAAAACAGGAAAACAAGATAAACATAGTTAGCTATCCTCCTTGTATAAAACAGGAAAACAAGATAAACATAGTTAGCTATGCTCCTTGTATAAAACAGGAAAAAATGATAAACATTGTTAACTATGCTCCTTGTATAAAACAGGAAAACAAGATAAACATAGTTAACTATGCTCCTTGTATAAAACAGGGAAACAAGATAAACATAGTTAACTATGTTCCTTGTATAAAACAGGACTACAAGATAAACATAGTTAATTATGCTCCTTGTATGAAAAAAAGGACTACAAGATAAACATAGCTAACTGTGCTCCTTGAATAAAACAGGAAAACAAGATAAACATAGTTAACTCTGCTCCTTGTATAAAACAGGGCAACAAGAAAAACATAGTTAACTATGTTCCTTGTATAAAACAGGACTACAAGATAAACATAGTTAATTATGCTCCTTGTATGAAAAAAAGGACTACAAGATAAACATAGTTAACTCTGCTCCTTGCATAAAACAGGAAAACAAGATAAACATAGTTAACTATGCTCCTTGTTAAAAACAGGAAAACAAAATAAACATAGTTATCTATGCTCCTTGTATAAAACAGGAAAACAAGATAAACATATTTAACTATGCTCCTTGTATACAACAGAACTACAAGATAAACATAGCTAACTATGCTCCTTGTATAAAACAGGAAAACAAGATAAACATAGTTAGCTATGCTCCTTGTATAAAACAGGAAAACAAGATAAACATAGTTAACTATGCTCCTTGTATAAAACAGGAAAACAAGATAAACATATTTAACTATGCTCCTTGTATACAACAGAACTACAAGATAAACATAGCTAACTATGCTCCTTGTATAAAACAGGAAAACAAGATAAACATAGTTAGCTATGCTCCTTGTATAAAACAGGAAAACAAGATAAACATAGTTAGCTATGCTCCTTGTATAAAACAGGAAAAAATGATAAACATTGTTAACTATGCTCCTTGTATAAAACAGGAAAACAAGATAAACATAGTTAACTATGCTCCTTGTATAAAACAG
This sequence comes from Bathymodiolus septemdierum, assembly GCA_963383655.1. Taxonomy (NCBI): domain Eukaryota; kingdom Metazoa; phylum Mollusca; class Bivalvia; order Mytilida; family Modiolidae; genus Bathymodiolus; species Bathymodiolus septemdierum. The sequence continues at coordinate 132,343,614 of OY726517.1, forward strand.
GAAAACAAGATAAACATTGTTAACTATGTTCCTTGTATAAAACAGGACTACAAGATAAACATAGTTAATTATGCTCCTTGTATGAAAAAAAGGACTACAAGATAAACATAGCTAACTGTGCTCCTTGAATAAAACAGGAAAACAAGATAAACATAGTTAACTCTGCTCCTTGTATAAAACAGGGAAACAAGAAAAACATAGTTAACTATGTTCCTTGTATAAAACAGGACTACAAGATAAACATAGTTCATTATGCTCCTTGTATGAAAAAAAGGACTACAAGATAAACATAGTTAACTCTGCTCCTTGTATAAAACAGAACTACAAGATAAACATAGTTAACTATGCTCCTTGTATGAAAAAAAGGACTACAAGATAAACATAGCTAACTATGCTCCTTGAAAAAAACAGGAAAACAAGATAAACATAGTTAACTATGCTCCTTGAATAAAACAGGAAAACAAGATAAACATAGTTAACTCTGCTCCTTGTATAAAACAGAACTACAAGATAAACATAGTTAACTATGCTCCTTGTATGAAAAAAAGGACTACAAGATAAACATAGCTAACTATGCTCCTTGAAAAAAACAGGAAAACAAGATAAACATAGTTAACTATGCTCCTTGTATAAAACAGGAAAACAAGATAAACATAGTTAACTATGCTCCTTGTATAAAACAGGAAAACAAAATAAACATAATTAACTATGCCCCTTGTATAAAACAGGAAAACAAGATAAACATAGTTAACTATGCCCCTTGTATAAAACAGGAAAACAAGATAAACATAGTTAACTATGCTCCTTGTATAAAACAGGAAAACAAGATAAACATAGTTAACTATGCTCCTTGTATAAAACAGGAAAACAAGATAAACATAGTTAACTATGCTCCTTGTATAAAACAGGAAAACAAGATAAACATAGTTAACTATGCTCCTTGTATAAAACATGAAAACAAGATAAACATATTTAACTATGCTCCTTGTATAAAACAGAACTACAAGATAAACATAGTTAACTATGCTCCTTGTATAAAACAGGAAAACAAGATAAACATAGTTAACTATGCTCCATGTATAAAACAGGAAAACAAGAAAAGCAAAGTTAGCTATGCTCCTTTTATAAAACAGGAAAACAAGATAGGCATAGTTAGCTATGCTCCTTGTATAAAAAAAGACTACAAGATAAACATACCTAACTATGCTCCTAGTATAAAACAGGAAAACAAGATAAACATAGTTAGCTATGCTCCTTGTATAAAACAGGAAAACAAGATAAGCAAAGTTAGCTATGCTCCTTTTATAAAACAGGTAAACAAGATAGGCATAGTTAGCTATGCTCCTTGTATAAAACAGGAAAACAAGATAAACATAGTTAACTCTGCTCCTTGTATAAAACAGGAAAACAAGATAAACATAGTTAGCTATGCTCCTTATATAAAGCATGAAATCAAGATAAACATAGTTAACTATGCTCCTTGTATAAAAAAAGACTACAAGATAAACATAGTTAACTATGCTCCTTGCATAAAACAGGAAAACAAGATAAATATAGTTAACTATGCTCCTTGTAAAAAACATGAAAACAAGATAACATAGTTAACTATGCTCCTTGTATACAACAGAACTACAAGATAAACATAGCTAACTATGCTCCTTGTATAAAACAGGAAAACAAGATAAACATAGTTAGCTATGCTCCTTGTATAAAACAGGAAAACAAGATAAACATAGTTAACTATGCTCCTTGTATAGAACAGGAAAAAATGATAAACATTGTTAACTATGCTCCTTGTATAAAACAGGAAAACAAGATAAACATAGTTAACTATGCTCTATGTATAAAACAGGAAAACAAGATAAACATATTTAACTATGCTCCTTGTATACAACAGAACTACAAGATAAACATAGCTAACTATGCTCCTTGTATAAAACAGGAAAACAAGATAAACATAGTTATCTATGCTCCTTGTATAAAACAGGAAAAAATGATAAACATTGTTAACTATGCTCCTTGTATAAAACAGGAAAACAAGATAAACATAGTTAACTATGCTCCTTGTATAAAACAGGAAAACAAGATAAACATAGTTAACTATGTTCCTTGTATAAAACAGGACTACAAGATAAACATAGTTAATTATGCTCCTTGTATGAAAAAAAGGACTAAAAGATAAACATAGCTAACTATGCTCCTTGAATAAAACAGGAAAACAAGATAAACATAGTTAACTCTGCTCCTTGTATAAAACAGAACTACAAGATAAACATAGTTAACTATGCTCCTTGTATGAAAAAAAGGACTACAAGATAAACATAGCTAACTATGCTCCTTGAATAAAACAGGAAAACAAGATAAACATAGTTAACTATGCTCCTTGTATAAAACAGGAAAACAAGATAAACATAGTTAACTATGCTCCTTGTATAAAACAGGAAAACAAAATAAACATAGTTAACTATGCTCCTTGTATAAAACAGGACTACAAGATAAACATAGTTAACTATGCTCCTTGTATAAAACAGGACTACAAGATAAACATAGTTAACTATGCTCCTTGTATAAAACAGAACTACAAGATAAACATAGTTAACTATGCTCCTTGTATAAAACAGGACTACAAGATAAACATAGTTAACTATGTTCCTTGTATAAATCTGGACTACAAGATAAACATAGCTAACTATGTTCCTTGTATAAAACTGGACTACAAGATAAACATAGTTAACTATGTTCCTTGCATAAACAGGACTACAAGATAAACATAGTTAACTATTTGTGTGTTCTCATAAAGTGTGTGGTAATTGTACCTTTTCATAAAGTTTGTGGTAATTGTGCCTTTTCATAAAACGTGTGGTAAATTTGACTTGATGTAAATTATTTTGAAATGAAGACATGTTTGGTACCTGTAACTTATTCATGTTGTTTGCTAATTTTGGCAAATGTTTGATGGTTGTGACATTTGTAATAGATTTGTAATTTTTACTTTCTATGAATATTTCTGTGCAACTTTCTCTAAATCAAATTTCGTAATTTGGACTTAAAATAAATTATTTGGTAGTTTTTACTTAATTAAATTGTCTAGTAACTATGATTTTCTATAAATTGTTTGGTAGCTTAGACTTAATATATATTATTTGGTAATTTTAACTTTCTATTCTTTGCTCTGTGTAACTTTCTCTAAATCATATTTCGTAATTTAGACTTAATATAAATTATTTGGTAGTTTTGACTTATTCAAATTATTTAGTAATTGCGGTGTTCTATAAATTGTTTGGTAGTTTAGGCTTATTATTTATTATTTGGTATTTATGATTTATTAAAATTGTCTAGTAATTATTATTTTCTATAAATTGTCTGGTATTTTAGACTTTCTATATATTATTTGGTATTTATGACTTATTAAAATTGTCTAGTAATTATTATTTTCTATAAATTGTTTGGTATTTTAGACTTTCTATATATTATGTGGTATTTATGACTTATTAAAATTTTCTAGTAATTATTATTTTCTATAAATTGTTTGGTATTTTAAACTTACTATATATTATTTGGTAATTATGACTTATTAAAATTGTCTAGTAATTATGATTATCTATAAATTGTTTGGTAACTAAAACTTTATGTATGTATTATTAGTTCATTATGACTTTAAGATAAATATTTGGGAATTGTAACTTCCCATTAATTGTCTATATATTTTCTATATACTGTTTTTGAACTTTATACCTTATACGTATTGCTCAATTATTGTGACGTCATACACAGTGTGAACTTATATATGCCTTATATGTATTACTCAACAATTGTGACGTTATACACAGTCGGACCTCATTATCGTGTTATATCGTTTCTTTGAATATTATTAAGTAAGCATTTGATTCGTTTTAAATAGCTATAAGGTTACCTTAACCCGGACAACTCGACTATTTAGATTGTTCCTTAAACTTCGATATAGTACATTTTGACTTTTAATGATTTGATAAATCTCATTTTTAATGAATTGTTGGTTTAACATATTTTATTTATTAATAAAAAAAAAACCTGTTAATTAATTGATCATTAATTAACAATCTAGTAATTAAGCCTTGTTGTGAATTAATTTCCCGTAGCTCTGACTTTTTAAACATTGCTTAGTTATTGTAATTTGTATGATGTATTTCATATAATCGCCAATAGTTATAAATTGCTTTGGTAATTGTAACTTTCCATAAATTGCTTTATAATTATATAAGCTTTATTTGTTAATTGTGATTTATGATATTAAATGTTTGATAATTGTTGTATAAATTGTTTAATAGTTAATGCAAGTCGAAACACAGAGCCCAAATCTAGGTGCAAAAAAATAACAGTTCACACACAAAGATAAAAACTAGTCACAAGATTAAAAGCACTAACAAAAAATAATAACACATCAATGTAAACTGCTTTGTAATTATGGTTAGAAGAATTTGAAGACACCAAAGGATCAATCAAAATCCGCAAATTAAAGGACAGACAACACATTGACCAAACGAAAACAGGACAAAAACCATCTCCAAAACACTACACAGAAAACTACGATCGAGCAACTGGAATCCCACTAAGAATCGCGGGTGAACTCAGGTGCTCATGAAAGTAAGCAGTTCCTGCTCCACTAGTGACACCATTCGTGTTACTCTAGCTACACACCCGGTGATACATCAGGAATGAGGAAAGAACTGGAAAATACTTGCAACAAAGGGAACATATCCGTGGTCATTTGTGAAACATATTCCTTAACGGTTAACCAAGTCATGGTGGCGATCGAAATACTTTCGAGGTGATAACGTCATCTTAATCATTAGGAACACAAGGGTCAGTAGCTTTCTTGTTAGCAGGAGCACTATATCAAGGAAATTCAGATAGGAACCAAAAGCTTTGGAATATCTGATGAACTGAGAGATATATTCTCCATATCCAGGTGCTGCTGAAATGTTGCAACATATAAATGGACAGTTCACAATGGGGAAATTGAAATCATCTCTTTTTGTCGTAAAATTGTGTTCTTAGCTGACCATCAGTGTCTATTCGAGGTGTAGTTCAAGGTATGAAACAGACCTATCTGTATCTGTGATATCCTTTACTTATGGATTGTTCGGGACATCTGATCAGTATAAACCTCTTTGAATTGTTGCAAAAATAAAGGTTCGGTATTGCAAGGGTCTGATATCGGTTTTCCCCTGAAGTTGTACTACGCTTGCAGTCAACATGAATTGACTATATAAATATTTGCTTCATACAGTCACGGAGAGTATATAAATTTTCTGAATAAGTCGCTTTAGTATTTCACTTATTGACGTGAAGCTGCTTTTTGTTTTGACATTGGTCTTTTCTTGTTGATTTTCAACGTTTTCTTCCATTTTTTATTTTCTAAATTTATACCGACACAAAAACCATGATGAATAATATTGACATATTGATTCAACACCGCCACATTTCTTTGCATGCCATGAGCAGGACTTACTAAGTCATATGTCGTGATCTTTATTTGTGTTCAATTATACGACAGATAATAAAATGAATAACAAAAAAAAAATACCACACCGTCAGTAAAACTGCAAAGCGTAATAAAAAAAATCGATACTGTTAAGACATTTATACAAGCGCTGTCACTCTCCAGTCTTGGTACAAGTACTTCAATAAAGATGGCGAAGCTAAACTAAATTAATGATTCCAGACCTCCCCTATTAGTGAAATGATGCGGTTATGAAAAACTTTTCCACGTATCAGTAAAATACCAACCTTCACATACAACGTGATGAGTAAAAAAAACGTATATATATATATATATATATATATATATATATATATATATATATATATATACCATAAAATGATACCAAAATGGTAATTGGAAGTCGTAAATCGAAGAAGGACGTATAATATAATGGCTGATCGAAATATTATAATAAAAGTCTACAAAACACTACACACATACTTGGAATAAGGGTAATAACTAAATTACCGAACTCCGAACAATCTTACAAAGGGAAAGTCAAAACTCATAATTATATAAACAGACAAAATCAGTCAACAACCGAAAACTGTGAAAATCGTAATGACCCTGACTTGGTACAGGCATTTCTAAAGAAATGGTGGGAATCTGAAGGTTGCAACATTTTGTCCGAATACTCGTTTATTTTTGTGTATGAGGTTTGTTTTCTTTGGTAGTGCATGCTTGAATTGACTGAGCATTACTTAGCTATATCATGGAAGGAACAAGCTGCATTCAATAATATATTGATGATGTCCGCTATGTACTAGCCAACACGCTTTATTGGATGTTTTTGTGCTATCTCACAAAAACAACAGTAGGTGCTATACATGTTGCTGCATTTGGACACATTATCTTGATTACTATCCAACCAATTTTTGCTCGTGCTCCTTTTTGCTGTGTGCATAGCAGAGAATCAGCAAATACCAATTTAATAGAATGGATTGACCCGACCGGGACTCGAAGCTAACATCTAAACATTACATTACCGATGCTATTAAGGATTATCTTGGAAGTGTCTGTATATCACTGTAAATAAGATATATATTGATCAGCAAATTGTCTATGCAATGCGAAAACAAATATCATTCAACCAGCACACTAGATATATATATATATATATATATATAAGAGTTGCAAAAGTAATGAAAGAAGTTTTGGAATGTTTTACATGGCAGGCATCGGATAATTATTATAAAGTATTATGAGATATGTAGGTATTTCCCGCCCTCTCGACATTATAACAAATATTGACCAATGAATAGAAGTGATATATGGTTGACTCTTTATTTTTGGAGGAATTTTAACTTTAAAGGAACAATAAATAATACATATGTAGGATTGTGACATGGAAACTCTTCAAGCAAATGTTTTTGTGTACATCGGCAATGCTGGATACACATGTATCTGCCATTGCGCAACAAACATGTTTTTGTTTGTTTGTAAACTGGAGTCTTTTAGACATGCGTAAATATGCAAGCAGAATTTCAGCTATTAGTTAGGCCACCATTAATACGATCACGACACATTTATTCCTTGTTTTTCATTATCCATCATGCTTAGATTCACACGGTGGGTGCCATAAGTGGAGCAGCAACTGCTTACCCTTCCGGAGCATCTGAGTTCACACCCGGGTTTTAGTTTGGTTCGTGTTACTCGATCTTTAGCTCTATGTTTTGCAGATCGTTGTTTATCCTTTTGCACTTTTTTTGGTGTCATTCTGTTGTCTGTTCTTTTATTTACGGATTCTGATACACCTTTGGTATCTTCAAACTCTTCTTAGATGGGATGCATAAAGTCAACAAAGAGATTAATCATATTTCCTTCGTGTGATATTTGACTGGTACTGGCTAGCAAAGGTGAACATTATGAGTCGCACGATGAAACGTTTACGATTGATTTCTGCTCGGTCAGTCCTTAATTTATTAAACTTGTAAATAGTTCTAACAATTTTGCAATTGGCATGTGCAGCCTCTTGCATAATCGCTAACTTGTTGCAGCCTGTCAGTTGTTGGCAGAAGTAGACGATCACACGAGGTAATGAGCTAAACACCAGTCAATGGATTAAGGAATGTTTGAAGATACCAATTGGGAAGTCAGCAGCAGTAAATCGAAGAAGGACAGATAATGCAATGGCCAAACGAAAATGGGCAAAAAGACATACAATGACCCTCAAATCATTACATATAATGCTAAAGATTTGGCAACACGAATCCCACAACAAATCGATAGTCAACTAAGGAACTAATGTGAAAACATGTCTGATAGATTTCCGCCTGGCAACAATGTAAGAGAGATAACTCAAATATGTTTGATATACACGTTCAAAATTTCATTTCATCAAAGAGGATTACATTATACTATAGTATTTTTTCCAAAAGGATTGCATATATTTTTCATAAATATAACATTCTTTCGTTAAAACTCTGAAAAGAAGGATTTAATGGCAACTTGATGATGTATAAGATTCTATTTATTTTTTATTTATTTTTGCAAACTGAAACTATGCAGGGGGCTGTGAGGCTTAGTGTTTAATCTCGTTGCCTTCTGACCCTAAGCCATAAATGAAGAAAATATGTTAAATTCTCCTGATCATAACCAGTAAAGCTGGACCCAGTTCCTTTGATCAATACACGGAGCAGCCTCAACATGCTTAGGAAACGCTGCATATATACTGTGTGTACCCCTAGAGATCTACTATCCGCTGTTCTAAAGTTAGGTAGGTGCTTCTGTTTATAATTGTTGTTTTTGTTGTTGTTTTTGTTTGTTTGTTTGTTTGTTACAATTATTAAAATCTGATTCAACCCACCATTTCTTTCGAAATGCCTGTACCAAGTCAGGGTCATTACGGTTTTCACAGTTTTCTGGTTGTTGACTGATTTTTTCTGTTTATATACTTATGAATTTTGACTTTCCCTTTGTAAGATTGTTCGGAGTTCGGTAATTTTGTTATTACCCTTATTATGCATACAAGATCACCACACCATGTTCAGCTTAGGGCCGTTGCGGTCGTGATCGTAAAGTAGTAGGATTTACAACTGCCTATGGAATCAGTGTCTATCACCACTAACGTTGCGAGTTCAAATCCCGCTCTGACCGCCACGATATAACTGAAATATTGTTGAAAGTGGAATTAAACACTATAAACCTAACATTTAACCCATGTTCTGTTGAAACAAAGCATGATAGGTTAATAATACAAATTATGTTTAGCTGTTAATACTATTCCCAGAAAAAATGAAGTGTAATGAAAATTAGACACATTATCAGAATTAAATATAGCCAATGCATATCTTTCATAGATGTAAATATACAGATACAATAACAATGGCATGGAATATACATGTAGGTATCATTAATTCACAAATAATAATAATATTTTGGGATATCTTTTATAATATGTCACACAACTTTAATTTGTCTATGTCACGATGTGTAGTGTTTCTTACTTTACACCCATCGTCTATATTTAAAGGGCCATCAGCATGGACAATTCTGAATGTACAATCCTGGAACGCATGCAACATTTGGCAACAGATACAGAACGAAGACAAACAAAACAAAAAGAGAAAACTAAAAATATAAGCAATATGAACCCCACTGGGGGATGAACCCAGGTGCTCGTGAAGGATAAGCAGTTCCTGTTTCTTATAAGACACAGGTAGAAAACTTAATTGCGTTTACAGTCTTGCCTCTTTCTATGCTTCATTGGTAACAACAGACGCACAATGGCATACTATACAGTCCTGAAATATATTTTTATGAAATCCGCTGTTATATTTAAAGTATCTTAGAATAGTTTAATTCATGGCATTGTCTAGACGTTTGCAATAATGTTTCACTCTTGTCTTGGGCAATCGTAGGGTAATTGGCACCAAAGCTTTACAGAATTCATTTTCCCAACATATTCTACCTTCCTAGCTAGTATTCAGTTAACTACGATCATTCATTGACCCTACGATTGTACTATCCATGTTAATGTTGTCATTCATTTTTATGATAGCATTTGACCTTTTTGAGTGGAAGCGAATCTGTGCAGGTTTTATTACCGTTTGCTTAGATATGTATTGCTGGTGGAGAACCAGTTATCAAGAGGGAAGAGTTGGTATCCCATTAACTTGCTTAACCCTGCCACATTTGTTGTGCATGTCCCAAGATAGGACCTGGATTTTCAACGTCGGAAGTCATGGTATTGTATGTGTTCAGTTTGCTCAGTTACTATGAGAGGTGACGGTTCGTTTTGTTGATGTTAATAGAATTGGTTACCATTACTGTTTAAACTTTCTTCTCAACATAGATAATTCCACAACCGCGATACCAACATAATGTGGAAGGATGAACTATCACAGAACTATTATCATCAACAACAACTGAAATGGTAATGTAAAGGAATTGTCCCCAGAAATTTGTTTGTTTTGCTCACACTCGACTACTTATCAGGACGCCTCATTCAATAATGTATCATTCTATCTAATAGGATGATTAACAAAATCTTGTCATCAGAGATTACTTCCCATTGGGAGCAATCATTTCTTGTTGACAAAGACCACATCAGTGGTGTAACGATTAGCGTGCTCACCCCTAGTTCAGTAGATCGTGGGTTGGATCCTCGAGCGGGTCAAATCAAAGACTATGAAATTGGTATTTGTTGCTTCTCTACTAAGCACACATCATTAAAGAAAAATGGTAAAGAATGGTTGGCTCGGAATCAAGATACTGTGTCTCGATTTGTCTATTTGCAGACTGTTGCTTCAGTGAACTAGCACTATGAAAATCCATTTAATCGTGTTGGTCTAGTACAAAGCGGACCTCATCATCATTTTATTGAAATTTAACTTGTTCTCGACATGATATAGCTAAAACAAACTTCTAAGTTGGCGTTAAATAACAATCACTTACTTACTCTTGGTGACTAATGTTGCATGAAGACTTCAGTTCATATCATTATATGTAGGTGAGAGTTATCTTTCTTGCACTTTAACTAATATCTAAAAAATAAAAATAAAAGTTCAAAACCGTTTTCAAATATTTTGATTTGTGTCATAATGCTTTTAATCACGATAATTAAATTCTACCATGATTGATTGATTGTTTGTTGTTTAACCCAGAGTCAAATATCGCATGCAAGACGGGAACAAAGTCAACAACAATATATATAAACTATACAGAAATGAATTCCGACTGCCACTAGACAAATATGGACTAGAATGTTGCGTTATGTAGCCGATCCATGTTTTCCGACAAATATCTACTTTGAAAATATATTGGACAATCATATCTGTAGTATTTGTGTAATGTCGCCATAAACATTTAGATAATTTGACTTTGGGACCATACAATTAGTTAAACCCCTGCTATTTCTTTTATTGAAGTGCCTGTAGAAAGCCAGGAAAGTGACTTATTATGTACATTTGTATATGCGTGTAAGATATCATTTTGTTCCTGTTTCTACAAATTTTTCATTTCGTTGTTTTACTATAATTTACACTGGTGTCTTTCGATTTGATTGAGTCGTTTTTGTGACCATGGTGAAATACTGGATTGAGTAATGGTTATCCATTAAGATTTAATACTTCGGCTTCAACCACGTGCTAGGTGTACTCGATGCAATTCTATATGACAATATTTGTCAGTGATTTTCGAATGGTCGATTGACTTCTATCAGTATTACATTTTCATCCACCATTCAACTGATAACGAATTTATACATATGACCAACGTTTTCTTTTATTAAATTTATTCTGAAAAAAAACACAGAAAAAACACAAAAAACCCTCTGCTTTTTGAAGCATTCAGAGACGTTGTGGGAAGCGAACTAGGGGCCGTCGTGGTCGTAATCGTATGGTAATTGGATTTATAAATACCTATGCAATCAGTGCCTATCACCTCTAAAGTTGTGTGTTCGAATCCCGTTCATGGCGATACAACATTATGTGGAATGGTTTGTCAGTGACTTGCGACATGTCGATTGTTTTCTCCGGATACTCCAGATTTCATCCACCAATAAAACTAAGCGCCACGATATAACTGAAATATTGTTGAAACTGACGTTAAACACCATAAACCATCCAACCAATATTACACTTAGACACAAATAAGACAGAGGAACAGTGCCCTTTTTGCTGTTCTACATTTCACAGTAGCAATGTGGTCTTCAACAATGAATATAACTAATACCATGAAGCCATCAGTCTGCATGTAGTAGGTGAACTCTCTACTTCTGTCGATAATCGCTACATCTGGGTATCTTTGTCGTTCCGATGTCATTTAACGTATATAATTTCATTTCCCAGATTGTTGGCTCTCAAACAGGTTATGTTGCGCTTATTGTTGACATTGTCTACCATTATTGTTTAATTTCGCCGAACCAACAAAAAGATGAGATAAGTTTTATTTAAAGTCGTCATGTCAAATCAACAAATACAACTCTAGTGAACGCTTGCGCATTTTGACGACCTTGTAAACAATTGTTTAATCTCCAAATAAATACGTACAGCGAGAAACAAATGCAAAAAGTTGCTTAATATAGCAATCTGGGTATTACATTATATTATAGTGAATAAGCAGAAAGAAAAACCTTTGACAACATACACCCTCCTAAGCGTGAGATTGAGTGCACGGATATGAACAGGTAAACTACTACTACATGTACCTTTCAAGTAAAACTTAGTTTCTTTCCTATTTATGAACGTTTGGCTAATCCAACATATGCATGACATAATTATGGCTCCATTATAAGACCGTCATACCAATAAGTCATCGTCTGCTTATATAACATGGAGAACGGTGCAAGGTCTCGTTCACCAATAAAAATTAAAAATTGGATGAAAAGTGGAACACAAAGGCTTCCATTATTCAATTAGAGATTATGAAAACAAAAAAGTAGCTATGTCTGGCAATATCTAATTCAACAGAGACCACATAAAAAATGATCTACATCCAAGATTTGTTTTGTGGTGGATGACCGCCATTGTTGTTGATTTTATTTGTTTGGGTTACGGTTAGAGTGTTTAACGCCACTTTCAACAATATTTCAATTATATCGTGGCATTCAGTTTTATTGGCGGAGGAAACCGGATTAGCAGGAGAAATCCACCGATCTGACGCAAATCACTGTCAAACGTTTTCACATTATGTTGTATCGACTACACCTTGCCTGAGTGGTATTCGAACTCACAACATTAGTGGTGATAGGCACTGATTGCATAAGTAATTGTAAATCCAACTACCATAGATCACTACCATCTTCTTTATTATTTTTTTTCATTTATGCACTCTTAATCTACGAGGGAAAATTGTGTTGAATTTGGCAGGGTGAAAGAATGAAAAAAGATAGCACAGCCAACCTGTTGCGTCAAATAAATTGTGTGCAACCTTGACCGCATACTTGAACATGCATTACCGCCTTTGTCATCAAAGTGTACTATGTACAGTATTTGTACTGTTAAACATATCACACACCGCTCGGGATAAAATACTAATATCATGTCAACCCATGAAAAAACCCACAACACAATATGACCTTGCTCCCATGAAATATTCCTAGATTAGAAACGATTTTGAAATTAGGTAAAACAAATACTCTCCAAAACTAGTTATCGAAACGTAATGATCTCATTAAAATTAATAGTAGGACAGTGAAAAACAACAGTACGAATAAAAAAACATAATTTTCATATGAGTTCAAAATTCATTGGTTTTACCGGATTTTAAGAAGCAGGACCTGCTTACTCCGGGTTTTTGGTGCGGTCCGTGTTGCTCATCTCTTTAGTTTCTTGTGTTGTCCTACTATGTGTCTTTACGTTCTGAGTTCCGTGTTACGATTTCCGTATTAAAACGATATTCAGTTCGTCTTTACCTCCAGCTGTTTGTAGGAAGACTCGTGTCTTATTTACGCTATTTGTGTTTGTTTACGCATAGTGATGTTCAACATATATTGCTTTTCTTCGTCTCCTGTATCCTATGTTGCCAGTTTCTCTGGATTTTCCATTTTTGATTGCCCTTGCGGTATTCTCTAAGGTTTATTTGTAGGGCTGTGAAACTGTAATTTAAGCCTCACGCGGTACAGTCTAATAGCTAATTGGGTTATTAAAGCAGTATTAATGAGAAGGTTAATATCCGTTTTACACAGACAATTATAAATTATAGAGAATACAGGAAGCGTTAAGCTTAATGCAACTGTTTTTGTTTTTTATTTGTTCAAGGCATGTTGCTTTCTATTTTCCAAGCAATCTCATATAAAATGCATTAGCCTACATAACCGAAAAAATACAAATAAGTTGTGTTAGGTGTTCCATCACGTTCAATTTCAGAATGTATGCCTCATTAACTTCTCCTGAATTTACAAGTAATTTAACTGGAAAAACGTACTACACCAAATCGTTTGAACCTCTGGACTGTCATTTACGGCATAGAATGTACACTCTGTGGACTTTTGTATGTTGGTGAAACTCGTCAAACATTGCGAAGTAGGATGAGCCAACATCGATATGATGCAAAAGATCCCAAATACAGGATTTTGTATAATCATTTCAATCAACCGGGTCATGACCGCTGTTTGACGATGAAAGTTCTAATCATCGAGAAGATTTACCATCATACAAACCGTCCTATTCTTAGTACACTTTACCGCACCGATAGAGAGTTGTTCTGGATAAAAGAATTAGGCACTGCAATACCTTACGGTTGCAATGATAACATCAAAGGAGTGGGAAATTTGTCAAGTCCTGGATGCAACGAAATCAACGTGATGAGCCTTTTTAATACTATTCCAAGAACTAAACGTAGCCATGGTCATAAAAGAATTCAACATCCTAATGTTAAAAAGTCCTCTAAACCAAGAACGTTACAAAATACTTTTAATGATTTACTTTCTAATATACAGAAACCTCTTGGAATTCATCATATTCGTACAATCTTATTTTCACTACCTGTAAACTACCTCAAAGATCTTAGGGATTTTGGATTTGACAAAGGAGGCGTATATCCTTTTTCTCCTAAGTACAGATTGTCTAGTATTATATGTGACGTGGCGTCCTTTCGTCTTTTTAAACCAGTTCGATCTGACCCTCTTCATGATAACAACAGAAAATTCCTCCATATTCCGTTTGCTAACAAAGGAATCGATGCTATTAACATCAGCAACATTCTTAATAGAAAAGAGGTCGTAAAAGAAATTCCACCATATTTCAAAAATCAATCTGTTCCCATTGTCTCCTATAGCTACACTAACAGCATTGGCCGTAAAATTTTCAACTACAAAGAAGCATTGCAAGATATTAACATAGAAGAGTACCTTAAGAACCCTCTGACTTGTGACTGCTCCCACTCTCCTTTTCAATACAACCCATCTGGACATGTAATCACTGGTGATTTGAATATCATTCAGCATGAGAGTCTCCGAAAGGTGATTTCTCATGGTCCTAAATTCAGAGAACCTCAACACATCAATTGGAAACATAATTTCAAGATAATTATGGATGCTGTTGAAGATTATGCCAGAAGGTGGATAAAGAGAGAAGTAGACCAAGATCCTGAGTTAGAGTCCTTGTCAGACTGGGTTAGAACAATTAGTACAAGGTCGGATTCACAAACTCAAAAATTGTGTTAATAGTCGGCCTAAGTCTGTATTTAAAGACCAAGAAGCTGTTAAGTGTCTTTCCTCTCTTCATGTCAAATATGTTATCGTTCCTGCGGAAAAGGCTTCCAACAATATCGTGTTTGTATGTAAATCATATTACTTCGAATGCCTAATCAAGGAATTAGGCATAAATAGCAACACCTCTAGTAATACCATATACAAACCAACTTCGTTCGACAAAGATGAAATCCTAGCTAACCACAGATCATTCATGACCTCTTTAAACATTCCCTCTGGTAAAGAGTCTGAGGATTTACCCTATTTATATTGGATACCTAAATTACATAAGACACCATGCAAAGAAATGTACATAGCGGGATCATCAACTTGTTCGACGAAAGAATTGTCTATTCACCTGACAAAGATTCTGTCTGCAGTAAATGAGGGACAACAGAAATATTGTGAAACTGTTTACTCGCGTAGTGGCATAAATCACATGTGGATTTTGAAAAACTCTAAAGATCTTTTGGATAACCTGAAATCAAGATCTTTCTCTCAGGTATCCTCCATCAAAACTTTTGATTGTTCAACTCTATATACCACCCTACCGCATGACAAATTAAAAACCCGCTTAAAAGAAACAATTCATAAAGCTTTTAGTCATAGAAACTATGGCTCAAAATTTGTTGTGTTAGGCTACAATTCCACATATTTTTCAAACAAAATTCATAAAGGTAAAACATGCTACTCCGAGGAACAAGTGATCAGTATGCTGGAGTTCCTCATCGATAACATATTTATCTCCTTTGGAGGGACACTGTTTCAGCAGGTCGTCGGCATACCAATGGGTACGAATTGTGTCCCTCTTCTAGCCGATTTATTTTTATACTCATATGAGTCGGAGTTTCTTCAAAAGCTTGTAAAAGATAAGAAGATTCATGAGGCTAGAGCTTTTAATTTCACATATAGGTATATTGATGACGTTTTATCTATCAATAATTCTAGATTTGCAGAATTTCTTCCATTGATATATCCTCCAGAGCTGGAAGTTAAAGAGACCACCGATACAGCTTCGTCCGCATCATTCTTGGACTTATACCTCGAATTTGACGACAGTGGTCAACTCAGTACTAAAATTTATGATAAGCGGGACGACTTCAATTTTAAAATCATAAATTTTCCAAACATGTGCAGCAATATATCAGCTTCTCCTGCATATGGTGTTTACATCTCGCAATTAATTCGCTATGCAAGGGCCAGTAGCAATTATTCTGATTTCCTGAAACGTCATCTTCATCTGAGAAACAGGCTACTGGACCAGGGCTATAAAAAGATTCGCCTTATTCGATCTCTTAAAAAGTTTATATTCCGATACCAATATCTTGTCGAAATATATTCCGTCTCTACAGAAAAAAATATAAGCGATGCATTTTCACATAGTGAAAATGTATAAAGATAAAGAAGTCAAAAATGTCAAGAATTTTTTTTTGTCAATGTGTGACGTAGAAATATTTTTGACATTTACGTCACCGAATATGGTACTGTTTTGACAACTATTTTACCTATTTTGTCCCTGTATTTAAATACTGTTACAGTGACAGCCGGAACCTTTGAACCGTAATGAGAGCGGGAGGTTTGGCGCCTTAAAATCTGATTCAACCCACCATTTCTTTAGAAATGCCTGTGCCAAGTCAGGGTCATTACGGTTTTCACA
This sequence comes from Bathymodiolus septemdierum, assembly GCA_963383655.1. Taxonomy (NCBI): domain Eukaryota; kingdom Metazoa; phylum Mollusca; class Bivalvia; order Mytilida; family Modiolidae; genus Bathymodiolus; species Bathymodiolus septemdierum. The sequence continues at coordinate 132,360,429 of OY726517.1, forward strand.
GTTTTCCGGTTGTTGACTGATTTTGTCTGTTTATATAATTATGAGTTTTGACTTTCCCTTTGTAAGATTGTTCGGAGTTCGGTAATTTTGTTATTACCTTTATTTATACATTTCATGGCAAATTGAAATGCAAATGTCAATTTATATTGAAAATTGACGTTCAACTAATATATTGGAAAATTGTGTGTTGAAGAGTTTGTTTTTTCAATCACGCAAGTGATATATTTTTGGCATGTGTTTGATATTAATGTTTGATTGGAATGAGCTAGAGTTTATTTGCATTGTTTTACATGGGAACAACATTATGACGAAACTAAAAAGGGGTTAGTTTTAGATTTATGTTGAAGCCACTTTCAACAGTATTTCAACTATATCGTGGCGATAAGATTTATTAGTGGAGGAAAGGGAGTACCCTGGGAAACCCTACGACCATGAGCACGACGGTCCCTACATGTCAGGTCATTAGGTCAAAACGCATTGACTGTGAACCACTCGGTCATATAAGGCCCAATATATTAATGTTTTAACTCAATAGTCCTCGATATAGAACATTTAAGTCCAGTACCACTATTTTATTAAAACTAAACAGTGATAGCAAAAAAATCGAAATTGTCTGACAATGTATATTTCTAAATATTAAACAGCAGCAATATCCTAGTAGATAGAAGAAAATTATTTAATCATAAGACATTAACATTTAAAATCTTCAACGAGATCTTATTAAATCTGGTGAGTCTAAATTGGGAATTGAAAAAGTGAAATTGAAAGTTGGCTTAATGATAGTGATTATCATCAGATATATTAATGTACGTCAGAGTTTAACACTGTTATTCAGGTTTTAAGAAAAATCATTTGTGCTGTAAAATTCTCAGCAAATTGCTTTAGAGGAAAACCTTTTAAGACATTTTTTAAGCAATAAGGTGTTCTGCATCATGTTTCACGCACGATATTAAATCTTGACATTATAAAATATAACAACGACCGACAAAGCTAAGGATTTCAACTCTGCTTTGCTATCCATTAAACTAGCTCATATTTGCAGCTGAGTTGTGCTTGCAGAAAGTCTTCTGTTCACTTGACAGTCAATATTAAATGTGCAGTCTATACCAATTTAGACAGTCCTACAAGGATAATTTCCAATTTATTTGATAAGTGTTTTGATTCGTCCTTCTCGTTTAATCATAAAAGGGTCGAATGGTGTTTAATATCAAACGAAAAGTATTGCAGCTGGTTTGTTTTGGTTTTTTGTTGTTGTTGTTGTTGTTTGCTTTGGGGTTTTTTTTGGACGAAAAGACAAAAAATGTTTAACAAAATATTTCATTGAAAATTAAAAAAGCCTTTGACTGGCATCTGCCATTTAAGTGTGTATTAACACATTATCGAGAAGAAGAGCATGCTTAGTACACATTTGAATCTATTGAAACACAGGATAACTATGTTGTCGAAAGTGTTTTGACAGCATCGTCATTGCTGCCTTCTCCCGATGTTATTGTTGTAATTTCAATTGGTCATTGTAAAATCATTTTCTGCCACTGTTGTCTTGTTGCTGCATGTATTATATTCATGTTTATTACATGCTTAGTTCAAATAAAGGCATTTTTGTATGACCAATATGACCGGAAGTAAACTGTCCATATTTTCACACCACGGGAAAATAACCGGTTATTGGATTACTACAAGATCATTTCCATATCGAGGCCCATATTGGCCCGGGCCAATATGGGCCTCGACTTCGTCTCAGGCCATTATGGGTGTCTCTTTTCTAGATGTCGGAAGTATGTAATAAATAGTTTAATACATGGGCATTTCCATATTGGCCTGGTTATCATCCCTCGACCCATATTGGGGTCTTGGGATGATAACCAGGCCATTATGGAAATGGTCATGTATTAATCTGTAATTATTCTTTTTTTGTGCCTTTAATAAGGTTCTTCGCCCTAAGGCATAGGTGACTTTATTTGATTTCGGCTATTCTATTTGGGTTCTTTGGTTTTATAGCTCCCACGGATTTTAAAATTATTTAACTTTCCAATGTTTCGACTCTGGGTGTGCCTGATGAAGGTTATTCCATTGCGTGGATTTAATTTGATATCTACGTTTTTATTACTTTAATACAGAATATAGGAGACTAGACGACGCAGTCTCGGGAATAAATACCTCTTTTATTGCAACTTTATAACAATTAATTAATAAGTTTACTGCCCTTGTGTGTTAAAATATTGTAAGTGAACATTAAAGGAATATGAAATTTCATAATTTCATATCTTACGTAATTTTATTGTTGCCAAAGCCTGGTTTATCAATGATTACATGTATTCTAGTCATGTTCGGCTTTAATTACATTCTGTAGATAAATATAGCAGCATATTTCTTATTGACATTTCTATCCTTCTCCGATAGCAATGTACTGCTTTCTAAATAATTGAATATTTGTATTTCGAGACAAAGCTCTAGAATAATTATAAAATCACAATCAGAAGAGCCAAGAAAACCCCCCAATAAATATAATTACATGGTGACACGTTTCGTAATTTTATTTGATAAGGATTATGGGTGCTAATAGTCTCCCGAAGTTAGCGGAAGGGGTGGTTTTCAATTAATGTGAAATGCAATTTTAAACAATGTTTGAGATTTATCGTGGTGGTAGAGATATTGGTGGTGGAACTGGATTATTAAACGAAAGTTTATAAATTGATGATCAACAATGCTACCATTATCAACAAAGCGACCAGACACCTCTCACCTCAATCCATTGGATACAGAAGACCACGATATGTTTTATAGCGCATCCGCAGAGAGATTATGTTAGTCCTCAACTAATGCTTACCTAAATATATGTACATTTCGTCTCGGTGCCATATAATGACTTGTACCTTAGTAGTGAAAGGACCCGATTTAATTTTTTTAATACAAACTTAATTGCTACATGGTCTTGGCCGCGACATCGCAACATCAAATTGCACAAAATTAGAATAACAAACTTGTGTGATTTCCTCACAGAATCTAAACATACAAAAAAAATATTACGAAATTTGGTAGATATCCTAAATTCCTAAATCTCCGACAATCCGTATTCTTCACCTAGCAAAGAGGTAACATTGTTACCCTCACTACTCAAATACATGACCTCTCACTTTCTTGCTGGGTACAAGCACTTCAATAAAAAGTGGCGGAGTTAAATTAGTTGATTGGACTCAAACCTCCTCTCTTAGTGAAATGATCTAGTCATGCACATGACCTATATAAAAACGCGTCGTGCACAGTAAGTAAGATATCTACATGTTTGAAAAGTATCAGTGTTGCCACGCATCGAGTTTTCCGTTGCAATTTCCTATGGCCATTGCTAAGGTTATTTGCTATCAGTGCCATTGCTGACTTTTCACTATTTTTGGATCACCATCTAGTCATATTAATTTTTGTTTTATTGTTTCCTTGGCTCTTCTGAATGTGATATTATGTATACTCTAGAGCTTTGATTTTTAATTTTGTCTCGAAATACAAAAGTTCAATTATTTAGAAAGCAATAAATTGATATCGGAGAACCATAAAAATGTCAATAAGAATTCTGCTGCTATATTTATCTACAGAATGTAAATAAAGCCGAACATGACTAGAATACATATAATCATTCATAAACCAGACATTGGAATCCATAAAATTACGTAAGATATGAAATTATGAAATGTTATATTAATACTTTAATGTTCATTTACAACATTTTGACAAAAAGGCAGTAAACATATGATTTAGTTGCTGTATTGCTACCATAAACGCAGTATTTATCCCCAAGACTGCGTTAAATTTTATATTTTTCCAATTTTCACTAACTATATTATGACATAGGAGAGTAGTAAAAGTATAAATTAATTGTTATAACTTTACAATCGATGTTGTATTTATTCCCCAGATTACGTAGCATAGACTTATATTCTGTATAAAAAATGAATATCGAAGTCACGCAGATGAAGAATGTCTGTATCTGGAGAAGAGTTAGAACTGGAAGATACCAAATGGGTAATCAGAATGCGCAATGTGAAGGACAGCCAACACAATAGCCAAAGAAAAAATGTCAAAAGGACAAACAAGGATCTACACAACATAACATAACTAAAGATCGAGCAACACGAACCGGTATGAACTCAAATGCTCCGGAAGGGTAAGCAGTTCCTGCTCCACTAGTGGTAGTCTTTACGTTACTCTAGTTACAAAACCGGTGATTCGTCATGAATGGGGAAAGTGCTTACGACCAGTAGTCATTTATGACACCTATATTCCGTACCGGTTAATCAAGTCATGGTGGTGACTACTTCAACTTGACCAACAGAAACAACATAATCTGCATAATTTACCCCGTTAGATATTCTCCCAAATTATTTCTGTGCAGTCTGCAGTCAAAGATTGCTTCGCATATTTGTTACCATGCACACTCTACCAGTGGTGTAAATTATATGTGTATTCTAACAAAGATTCGGCTTGATTTAATTTTGATTTCTAAATGTTTACGTCTTGGTTTCTTCTGCAATAGTTTGTGTTTGACAGTATATGTTACTGTAGTTCTTATCAGTAATAAGAATGACAAGAGCTGCATGTGGAATATCTTTATTAATTACAAAGTAGGACAAAATATAATGCTTTGGTTGTAATTAACTTTGGCATGAAAACCAGTAAAAAAGCATATATTTTTGATCAGTATTTGGCGGTACTTGTCTTTACTATTTATATTCTGAAATATATTGTAAAATTGTATGATTCATATCTTCTCAAAGTACTAAGGCAGCCATTTTATTTTGCATGCGACATCACGTGACTAACTGGAACGTGAATATTGTTATCTATCAGAATTTGACGGTACTAATCATAACTTTTTTATTTTTAATTCTGAAATATATTGTAGAATTATTTAATTTGCATCCTGTCTTCTCAGAGTAATCAGGCATCCATTTTATTTGTGTACTGTATCATGTGACTCACAAGAATTTGCATTGCAATGTTGCCGCTAGTGTCCATGACGAAATATTTGCATTGGTGCATGCTGTCATGGAAGTGTGTTTATACTCTACTTTCAAACGTTTCTACAGGATAATGCGTCACATTTTCTTCGTTCTTGGAATGACGATTACTGTTCCATCCTGCAAAAGTTTAGCATACAATTAATATTTTACGATTGATCGATTAATTGGTGTTTAACGGCAACCTTAGCAGTATTTCAGCTAAACACGGATCTAAAACAGACATAAGAATCAATGCATTTATTGGATGTGCATTTATACTGGTTTTCTCCATTTTTACATGGCTTTATAATCTTGCTGATAATGGTACTTGTAAAACATAACATGTCAATATGTTATTTACAGAATCCTTTCAGTTCAGGAAATTACATACAGCAATATTGAAACAGACGGTCTTGCACCAAAGTGTTATATAATATTTGCTATGAATAAAACTGCTACTGTTTCATAATATGCATGCACTTAACGATCAGTTGTGATTGTTTCATTTCGAGGAAGCTAGTTTGTATTTTTCCAATTTTAATCAAAATTGTTTCGAGTTCAAAAAAATGTATGGTTTTAGAGGTTTATTGGTCTTTTCGTTGAAATTAATGTGAATTTTTCCAACTTTAATACATATTGTTCCTGGTATTTGCTGTTTATTGTTTTGTATATGTCATATTTGTAAATATAACAGAAATTGTTTAATTATAACATGACATTGACCACATTTATGTGATTCCATACAATTTGTATTGACAAATCTATCGTGGCTTCTATCACGAGAGTGGAAAGGCAACACTTGTACATCGGTAAGATAAAGATTCGCTTGATGTTCTCATAATAATATAATAATACAAGTGGCATCCGAATCACAATTGTTTTCATTCAATAACAGTATTTGAGGAGTTGAAAGATATACTGTTATAAAGATATCGACTTATTCTCTCATAGTCTTACTTGACAGACTGTAAACATCATTGAAAATAGAGGGAACCGCTATAATACTGAGTAACGTTTTTCTTTACAGATTGTATATTACCGACAATGAGTAGCAACCCATAAATGAAACTGGTATAGTAAATCTTAACTTTTACTTGACAGACTCTTAATATCACCGACAAGAGGTAACCAGCACTAGAGGAAACTGCCAAATAACATTGATATACAGCATCATAAACGTTTGATGATTTGTTTTAAAAAACTATAGTTACTACATTTATCATGGACCTTTCTATATTACACTCGAATACTTGACACCACGTCTTTGTCCATTCTATTAAGAAACCGTCATTCCGAACATAACAATCTATACGTACCTTTCAAACCAACTCCAAAACAGTTTAATTTATACAAAGGATCTGATGAATTCTGTGTAACAAGGGCACTTCGTAAATTGACCATAGAAGACTGTCTACTGGACAATGTTTTCATATAATCAGGGTTGCTAAGCAACAATTCTTGAATTTGATAGAGTTTGTTACTAACATCTTTTCCAATAACATTATGAAAGACTCTGGACATAAAGGGATCAGTATCTAGGTACGTTTTTAGTTTTATAAGTGACCACGTTAACAGAAAACTATCTTCTGATGCTACTATAGAAACCTGTAAATAAACAATAAAATACATACTTATTAGCCATTAAAATTGCTGTTCCTTTACTTTATTTTGTGTCAAAGTCTATTATTGGATTGCATTTCATGTCTATCGCTTATATAGCTGTCAAGTAAAATAAACTCTATGCCATTTACACTAAAAATTCACAAAAAGTGCTTTTATTTTTGGATTGTCTTTCATGTTCATTTACATCCATATCATTTTTTTTTTTATTAATTATTATCATTTTCTCTATATGTTGTTCCGATATATGACCTTATAATATAATATATCTAAAAAGGGATACATGGATAACTTGTTTTCTAGCGAAGCAATATATTAATTCATGTCGAATGTAGCTGAACGATAGTGTGCAATATTTCACCAAATATCTGCACCAGTACTATATCACCTCACACTGTGATGTCATCGAATAATTAAAATCGTACTATCATCAATTTCAAACATCTACTATAGCATTATAACACGAATATTGAGGATAATTATTTCTGGCATAATATTAAATGCATTCGAATATTTGCATAGCGATTCAGTTTGGTGACTGAAGTCATATCTTATGAGTTTCCGATGAAGTTTCTCTAATGCTGAATTTTCACTACCTTCCCTGCCCCTTACCCCCGGGGATAGTGGGGTTCGTGTTGCTCATTTCTTTGCTTTCTGGGTAATGTTTTGTGAACCATTGATTGTCGTTTTAAACTGTTTTCTTTTCGTCGTTTTATTTTCTGTCGTTCGGTTTGCCACTTCTGATTATTACGTTTGTATCGTCAATCTTATCTTGTATTTAACTGTACCTATTGCATTGCATAGCTTTCGTGTACATAGCTGTCAAGTAAAATATACAAAGTACCATTTACCCCGAAAACTCGTAAAGCGTGTTTTCATTATGCGTAATTAGCTAGTAATCTATTTCATATTAGTTTTACGATGTTTTGATGAATCGATACTAAAACAATATATAGACTTGAAATATAATATTTGCTCAAAACATTAGTAATAAATTCTAGGCAGAAATTACAGTTTCATCTATTTCCACCGCAGCGTCACACTAATTACCGGTAATCAAACATGATTTGTATTTCAAACTCTTGTGAACATGCTTATTACTTCTATAAACTGCAATAAGCATTGGGATCAAATAATCAATGGATAAGAATTGGAGTTGTAGGATCGTGCAGGCATTACTTCGCATCAACTTTCTCCCAAAATACAAAAAATTGCATATTATTTAATAAATTAATCAATGTGATTTGTGTTATCTGTAGATCTATAAATGTCAATAATCCTCATGACATCTTCGTAAGCAAATACGAATGTGATAATATTTTAACGTCATGATTTTACGTAGTTTCAAATTGAAGGGAACCCTACCATTCGATTCATTACAAATCACTGTGTGGCCAAATATCTAACATAAACGTAGTTATATCTTGCTAAAATGACAGCGATTAATGCAGGAAGCGTGTTGATGAATGTTGTGACGTGATGCAATACGGTCTAAGGAATGTATAATCATTTTGAACATCAGGACTGGGTTGCACAAACCTCAATTAAATTTAAGTTTTAATTAAATCTTAAGTGTAAATTCATTTCATGTACTGTTCAAGTAAATGTAAGAGTCAATTAAGATGTAATCGACACTTAAATTTAAGCGAAGGTTGTGCCACCCAGTCCAGGACGTTATTTACTAAATTTAAGTGAAGGTTGTGCTACCCAGTCCAGGACGTTATTCATTAAATTTAAGTGAAGGTTGTGCTACCCAGTCCAGGACGTTATTTATTAAATTTAAGTGAAGGTTGTGCCACCCAGTTCAGGACGTTATTTATTAAACTTAAATGAAGGTTGTGCCACCCAGTCCAGGACGTTATATATTAAATTTAAGAGAAGGTTGTGCCACCCAGTCCAGGACGTTACTTATTAAATTTAAGTGAAGGTTGTGCCACCCAGTTCAGGGCGTTATTTATTAAACTTAAGTGAAGATGTGTGCCACCCAGTCCAGGACGTTATTCAAGTGAAGGTTATGCCACCCAGTCCAGGACGTTATTTATGTGAAGGTTGTTCCACCCAGTCCAGAACGTTATTTAAGTGAAGGTTGTGCCACCCAGTTCAGGAGGTTATTTAAGTGAAGGTTGTGCCACTCAGTCCAGGACGTTATTTAAGTGAAGGTTGTGCCACCCAGTCCAGGACGTTATTTAAGTGAAGGTTGTGCCACCCAGTCCAGGACGTTATTTAAGTGAAGGTTGTGCCACCCAGTCCAGGACGTTATTTAAGTGACGGGCATGCCACCCAATACAGGACGTTATTTATTAAATTTTAAGTGAAGGTTATGCCACCCAGTCCAGGACGTTATTTAAGTGAAAGTTGTGCCACCCAGTCCAGGACGTTATTTAAGTGAAGGTTGTGCCACCCTGTCCAGGACGTTATTCAAGTGAAGGTTTTAATTAAACCTTAAGTGTAAATTCATTTCATGTACTGTTCAAGTAAATGTAAGAGTCAATTAAGATGTAATCGACATTTGAATTTAAGCTAAGGTTGTGCCACCCAGTCCAGGACGTTATTTACTAAATTTAAGTGAAGGTTGTGCTACCCAGTCCAGAACGTTATTTATTAAATTTAAGTGAAGGTTGTGCCATCCAGTTCAGGACGTTATTTATTAAACTTAAATGAAGGTTGTGCCACCCAGTCCAGGACGTTATATATTAATTTTAAGAGAAGGTTGTGCCACCCAGTCCAGGACGTTATTTATTAAATTTAAGTGAAAATTGTGTCACCCAGTTCAGGACGTTATTTATTAAACTTAAGTGAAGGTTTGTGCCACCCAGTCCAGGAAGTTATTTAAGTGAAGGTTATGCCACCCAGTCCAGGACGTTATTTAAGTGAAGGTTGTTCCACCCAGTCCAGAACGTTATTTAAGTGAAGGTTGTGCCACCCAGTCCAGGACGTTATTTAAGTGAAGGTTGTGCCACCCAGTCCAGGACGTTATTTAAGTGAAGGTTGTGCCACCCAGTCCAGGACGTTATTTAAGTGAAGGTTGTGCCACCCAGTCCAGGACGTTATTTAAGTGAAGATTGTGCCACCAAGTCCAGGACGTTATTTAAGTGAAGGTTATGTCACCCAGTCCAGGACCTTATTTAAGTGAAGGTTGTGCCATCCAGTCCAGGACGTTATTTAAGTGAAGGTTGTGCCACCCAGTCCAGGACGTTATTTAGTGAAGGTTGTGCAACCCAATCCAGGACGTTATTTAAGTGAAGGTTGCGCCATCCAGTCCAGGACGTTATTTAAGTGAAGGTTGTGCCACCCAGTCCAGGACGTTATTTAAGTGAAGGTTGTGCCACCCAGTCCAGGACGTTATTTAAGTGAAGGTTGTATCACCCAGTCCAGGACGTTATTTAAGTGAAGGTTGTACCACCCAGTCCAGGACGTTATTTAAGTGAAGGTTGTGCCACCTAGCCCAGGACGTTATTTAAGTGAAGGTTGTGCAACCCAGTCCAGGACGTTATTTAAGTGAAAGTTGTGCCACCCTGTCCAGAACGTTGTTTAAGTGAAGGTTGTGCCACCCAGTCCAGGACTTTATTTATTAACATTATACATATGTCGTGGTCTTTTTCTATATTTTTGCTCAGTGAGTTCAGTTAAGACGAGAAGTGGTTGCTCGTTTTGTTCATATAGGTGGAATTACTGTAGTGAACATCACTGTCTAAACTTTTTTCACAAGGTAATGAATTCTAACAGTATTACCATCTTGTCTCAAAACGATGCTAGAAAACGTATTATTTACATAAATTAGATGTGTTGGTATTACTGATTGTATAATGTCTCATCAGTTCTGTAAACGAGGGCCCGGGTGGCTCAATGAGTTAGGTAGTTGGATTATCTAACAACTCATACAAGCCTATCACCAATACGGCGTGGACTAGCGCCCGGCTTTGTAAATTACAAAAAGGGTGCACTCGGCTCGCAGCCGCTGATGATAAAGTTTACCAGTTGCTTGCCTATGGTAGGTGGTTATCTCCGGGTACTCCGGCTTCTTCCACCACTAAAACTGGTCGCCATGATATAGCTGAAATATTGCTGAAAGTGGCGCTAAAACACCACAATACAATCAATCAGTTATGTAAACCCACCAGACAGAGTCTCGTGTAGTAAAACAATTTACACAACACAATATGCATATAATGTTATGTGAAGAAATCCAACCAATATCAATATCAACAATACTATCAACCACTTCTCGCATCAAATCATTGAGCAGTAAAAAGATCACGACATACAGCTTTGGAAATCCAAGGATGGACATAAGATTAAAAAAAAAAGAAAAGAAAAAAAAACCACTTCCAACATCCAATATCAAAATTGTAAAAAGTAACAAAACCGATACCCTTTACACACAAATGCATGACCGTTGACTTTCCTGGCTTGGTACAGGTTCTTCAATATCGTAATGTTTCGTATTGAATTGTTGATTCGTATATTTTAGTTCAGTGGGATGCTTTAGTATTAAGCACATATTCATAGATATTATTTTTATATATTATAATTCTATGGTAGAAAACAATATCGTCATTCACTGAATGTATGATGTGGTTATATTGACCGTATATAATGATATTGTCATATATATAATACACATGTAAATGTAGAGGGGAGGGGGCTAAACGATGAGTGACGGATAATCTTATTGAGGAGCATTACTTCTGAAGCATAAGGCATGTCAGTTGATGGCATAATCACATCAGTTACACCTCCCTCAGGAACGTCGTTCTGTTTTTGCGTTCGTGCATTACGTTCTTAAAACATATATTTAATCAGAGGCCAGATAACTACCTTACCTTAAATAATTCTAAAAGAGGAAAGTTTGATATGTTTTGAAAAGACATGACTTATGGTATTGTATCATTGTCAAGCGCTTTTTAAATATAAAATTTAGCATTTTATTTCGCTGTTGTGAAGACCATAGAAAATGTAATATTTTGTATATCCACCTCAATAAGGATTTCATTCGTCAAAATGCGAAACGCCGATAATGACACGAGTTGGCCCCGTGTCTTTGTTATTAATTTTGGTTCGTTTCTGTAAAGAAACATTTCATATTCTAACTTGTAAATGAATTCATCATCGCACTACATGATACACAGTGATTGATCTTTGCCCAAAGAAAATAATTCATCTTACCAAATTTAGAAATAATCTGACCAAATATTCACCAATTTAGCAAATAAATCATAATCTAAATTGTAACTCTGCACGACACTGGTGTATAAATAATGTCAATACTTATCCATAAATATTTTATATGACAAAAAAGCTTTTCTGTTTAGTTTGTACAAAGTGATACGATAAAACTGTTTATGTCTATATAGAGTAATGGATCTTTTTAATCTGACATTTATTACGTGGAACATCAGACTTGCGAGTCTGATATACCATGTGATGACGTTAGTAGTAAAAAAAAAACACACAAAGAATAGAGGTAGAATACTTGTAAAAATGTCTTGTATTATTATTTTTTTTTTATCTTTTTATTTATATAATTTATTTTTGGTTCCTTCAATAATAATTGAGGGAGGAATGGGTTAGGGATAAAGGTATGATGTTTAACACCTCTTTCAACAATATTTCAGCTATATCGTGGCTGTTAGTTTTATTGGTGGAGGAAACTGGAGTACGCAGAGAAAACCACCGACCTGCCGCAAGTCACTGATAAACTTTATCACATTATGTTTTTACCGAGTGCACCTCGCAATGATCGGGATTCGAACTCACAACTTTAGTGGTGATATATACTGATTGTCTAGGTAGTTGTAAATCCAACAACCATACGATCACGATCACGACGGCCCCAATGATATATTATTATTATTATTATTATTATTATTAATAGGTAATGGGCAGGACTAGGGGACTGGAAAAGAAGATCAGTATAGATTGTATGCATGACATTTCTTAAACGGTCCGCCATTGTTGGCATCATGTCTAATGCGATGATACTGATATTATAGATTCCTTCCACTGACATGTGTCATTCATTGTCGAGAATTTTCTGTGTAGTTTTTGTACTTTTTGTTTTGGCCATTGCATCGACTGTCTTTCGTCGACTTTCGTCTTCTGATTGCCCCTTTCATGCCTAATTTCTAATTTACTACATTAGTATGTACTACTTTAATATTAGTATTGCTATGTTTTATTTCAGATATATCAAAAGTATGGATTTATACCTTAATTTCCATTGCACTCTTATGGTTATCGTAGACAGTAAATATTTGTGTACCAAAACAAATGCGTTTTAGATCCATCCAAGATGACAAGTTGACAACTTAAGCCACTTACAATAAGAATAGATGTCAATAATATGAGGATTTGTTTGAATATGCACAAATGCTTTTGCTGCAGTTCTGTTTTTGATTGAAATGTCTAATACAAATGTAGATATCTACGTTAGTGCACACGACACGTTTCTAGAATAATTTTCATCAGGTACGCACATAGTAAAAAGATTAATTGAAAACCAAATGATTTAAATGTCTGAGAAATAGAAAGCAAAGTTAAGAGCATAAAAACAAAGCCAAAATCGACTAAGAACAATTACATGTTTTCCCGATGAAGATTGATATTAGTTTTAAAATAAAAAGATTATTTTAGCAACTACAGATTTAAATAATAAATATATATTATAAACCATGTTAAAGCAGATGTACTGACTACCGGGGTGGATGATAATATGAGAATTTAATTCTGTTCTGTTTTTAATCAAAATGGCCAAATTAATTGTTTAAACAAATGTGTAAAGTGGCACTACGGTTGAATAAACAATGCATTAAAAAAATTGTCACTTTTGTATTCCAGTGTCATGTAAAGCAATGAAATCTCCAATTTACTTTTGCATGTGAAAATGGTATAACTGTTGAAAAAAGAATACAGCATAGATAAATACAAAAAAAGAAAGAAAAAAGGCAATTTTGCTTCCAAGTGAAGTTTCATTGCATGTGACAGAAGACAGATTAATTTCTTATGCAGCGCATCTTGATTATTCTAGCACATGACCTACAACTGAGTAACACTTTAATCTATATGTGTCTCTAGTAACGTAGTTGCTTGTCCTTTTATACTTTTTCTTTTGGCCGGTGTGTTGTCTGTTCTTCTTCGATATGCGGATTCTGATTGCCCCTTTGGTATCTTCAAGCTCTTCTTAGCCCACGGAAAGAAGAACTTCATCCATCAGAGTTTATGATAAACATCACATTAGTGGGTTAATGGACATCAGATTTTAAAAAGCATCACCTGTCATCCTGTGACTAAACTAATGAAGCTCTATCTTATGGTCGAATGTCAGTTTTATGTTCAATTATTCCTGTGTATAAAAATAGCAAGGTCTAATAGATTAATCAGTTTGTCAACGCTTACTGAGATAACTACAAGAAACGATCTAAGATTGACATAATTTAGAGTATTGATATTGTATCTATGATACAATGCAAAATTCCTCCGTAGATCAAAATTAGCGAGCACAGAGAGCTCTACAGCAACATGGGCATGCGCATGCAATACACAATGTTCCTTATGATGAGATTGAAATCCTTTCTTCCGGAAGTTGATAAAAGTTGGCAGTCTCGGAGAGAATGCCAAAAATAAAAAAAAAGTCTTCAATAAATGATTTTAAAACTAAAATGATATCATGAACTTCTAAAAATCGTATTTAAGTAACAAAAGACAATAAAAGGTGCTTACATTGTTAAATTAATCAGAATGACATCTCGCTATCAAAGTCATGACGTCATGTTATTCATAGACATAGGCCAAAGAAAGTCGTCAACAACATTTCGCGGAATTTTAATTAAAATCTTGTATTTTCATTCCAGAGTCAAAAAATTTCAAAACGACATCTATTTCATTTGCAACTGCGTCAATTCCGTAAATCGTGACGACATGTAAACAAACACAGCACTTTTTTCAAGCGTGTCCAGATTATTAGATAAAAACCTTTCTAGTTACGGATTAGTAAAAGATGATTATAGAATAAATTTGACTTAATTTTGAACTACAATATTTTCAGAAAATATCAAATTTATTTTTTGGACCATTTGCAGCCGACGTAGAAAAACTCGCCTTGGTGTGTTTTAGTTTTGTTTTATTTTTTGCAGAATCTACGCGGGTGGTCTAAATATTTACCCGGATCGATTAAAACTTTGATTAATACAATTCTGGCGTACTGAAAGGACTATATGTTAACATGGACTATCAGGTTAAGGGCAACCACTGTTCATTTTTTTATCACTGTGAATGACTCTTAAGACAATACGAATCTGGTCATTTTTTGACGTATGGACATTTCATGTCACGCCCAACTGCATTTCACTGTCGAACTCCAGATTTATATTGACATTTCGTTACTGTATATATGACTTACCAGTTTAAAAGAAATCCAAACACAATTCCTGTCTCCAAGATTATTTGTACATGTACCACAATATTCCTAATGTTGTACAATAAATGCGTAAATAAAAACGATTATCTGGCAACCATTCATCGTCATGTTAATATTTTTTTAATCACGTCATATTTTACGTTGCAACAAGTAAAGGTCAGCATTGAAATCATATTTGGGTCACAACTGACACGCAAAGATGACAATGTCATCAATATTTTTTAATACGCATCTATAGTACACGTACAATAACTAGGAGGAGATCACAGGGACCTGCTCCCGGCCTTTCGTTATCAATAATTTTAACCCTACTATCAATGTGCGGTACTAAAATATCACAAGGGATGACACCCGTTCATATTCATACTTAATTCCTATCTTTTGTACGGTTTAGTTGTGTTGAATAATGGTAATTCCAAATAAATATCACAAAAATCCTAAAGTATACTAAAAATCCAGCTTTTTAAAATTTTGCCAAAGGGGGGGGGGGTGGGGGGTGGGGGAGAGGGCATGTGCCCCTTGCCACCGGCTCATATGTCTCTGATAAGAAAAGATAGTGGTGAACATTAACATTTTTCATTTTTATACAATTTTTGCCTTTATTATTTCTTTGGCTAAGTAACAAACATTTTCTAACCATGATGTGCTTGCAAGGAACAAGGAACGCATTAGTTTTTCCTTATTTATGTTAGTGTTAATTATTTCTATCAGTACCCATTTGTTTATTCATCTTAAATATTCCGTCAGTCTAATCCTACAAAATATTTGAATACTACCAACATCTGCCGACAATGGTTTAGAATAGTAAGACACAATGAATTTTATTTATTTAACTATTAATTATGCCGTTCATACTATATGTATATCTGTTGTTATTTATTAAACTCAGTCTTTCTAAAATAAATGCTATAAAATTATTAACCAGCTTGTTGTTGAAACTTTAAAAGGTAATAACATTACAAAAGAAGGAATATATGTCTCTGTATAATCTTGTCACAGATAATTTTAAAGAGTATGATTTCGATACTGAATATTGCCTTAATATATATATATCACGTCTCTACTGTGCTTTTTCCAAAAAAAAAATAAATATTGAATATTGATAAATATTTTGTATGTGAAAGCAGAGACATGTCTGATGAAAGCGGTACCTCTATAATTCTTTTAAAATTAAAAACTATTTTGTTCACTTGGAGATAGCATAATATTGGCCCAAATACACATACTTTAAAATGTCGAAATGAAGATTATCAGTATTACAGTAACCGTACGCAGTGCGGTCTTATGTATGGACACAATGGACAGTTGCCCGGTGGTCCCACAGGCAAATGCACCCGATGCTAATCTATGTATGTTGTATACGGCATAATTTTTAATTTTTGAACACTGATTTTGTTGGAAGTATCAATACAAGAAATATATGTTTAATTTTATCGACCATTTATAGTTTTATTTCTGTGAGTGTTTGCATAGATATGGGCCTCAGTGCATTGCTTTAACCGGGGCCTATATTGCTGACAAGACGACCCTGACCGTACGTCATTCATCATTTACGCTTCATGAATATATATCGGCTGTACATCGCCGCATGGTATAGGCCAATATTGCTTATGTATGTTGGTTGCATTAATTGATATTTTCGTAATAAAACTCTTTTCTTATGACTTAAAAGACCATACTTTCATTTTACAGACACCGGCGTCTACTACCCCCCTTTAGGCTTTATAATGGTTGATACCACCTGCGTACTAGTACTAGTTAGTCTTCAATGTTTGCACTGTCCCTAGTCCAACAATAAAAGATTCCATACTTTTTTCTCATACTATTCTATTCTACTTCATTTAACTTTCCAATGGATGTCATAGGGGGTATCATTTAATTTCAAATACTAATGTCCTCTCTATAGGCCATGCCTACTCATATTATTTTGTGATATTCAACTTTCACTAAAATATATATACACTGGCCAGACAGAAATGCTGTGCTCACAACTAGGCAATGCCTACTCCATATTACATTAATATGTCTTAATTTCATGATCACTTTGGTACGCCTTGTATTTTTGGTGGGGTCCGTATTTCACATTAGTTTAGGTTCTGTGTTATGCTTTTTATTTGACTTATCTTAGTTTTGTGTTCTGTGCCCAATGTTGCCCGTGTCTGTACATTGTCCATTCTTGATAGGCCCTGTCGGTTTTCTCTAACGCTTATAGAGAGAGATTTTGTTGTTATATGTGTACTCATGGTATTTGGCTGATGATATTAATGCACTATGATAATAATGCTGTTACCGTCATCAGAAAATATGCACAATTTTTTTCCTTCTCTGATAACAAATGTGAGTTGGGAATGTTACCGACCACTGACAGAATTATTACGCAATATACCCAAACGAAAACAGAGGAAGATAAATGCAGAATACAGAAGCTTAGATAAACCGAATCGTCAAAAGGAACCAGGATATATACATATTACGTATGTTTTAAAGTGCTGTTTTCTACTTTTATGCGCATGGTGAAGCTCTGATCTAAAAATGTGGCATCAAATAAAATGGGAAACATATTTACAATGTCAAACCTAGTATTAGCAAAATAATACTAAAATCTATATATATTGCACATGAAAGGTTGCTTTAAGCCATTAAGATATAACATATTAATCAAATAAATAATGCACGAGAAGAAAACAGGAGGAACAGTGACGAAAGAAGACAAGAACAAAACATCATTGGTAGGATTTCGGATTATAATGATATTGTTGAGTTGAAATATTTAAACTTTGTTGTATCTTTATGCCGTCATTTTATGTCATAAAGTAATTGAAAATTTTAGAAAACAAGAAAATGTGCCTTGTTGTCAGCAAAAATCTTGAAAACTAACATACTGAAAAAATCAATAAAGAAGGGTATTACCAAAATTACCGAACTCCAAGCAATCTTACAAAGGGAAAGTCAAAACTTATAAGTATATAAACAGACAAAATCAGTCAACAATCGGAAAACTGTGAAAACCGTGATGACCCTGACTTGGTACAGGCATTTCTAAAGAAATGGTGGGTTGAATCAGATTTTAAAGCGCCAAACCTCCAACTTTCATTACGGCTCAAAGTTTCCGGCTGTCACTATAACAGTATTTATAACAATACTTGAACAAAAGAGGTAAAACAGTTGTCAAAGCAGCACCAAGCTCAGTGAAGTAAATGTCAAAGACACTTTTACGTCACACATTGATAAAACAAAAAAATTGACATTTTTGTTGACACCTTATCTTTATACATTTTCACTATATGAAAATCCATCTTTTATAATCTTTTCTGCACATCCTTTATTCATACATCAGTCGAATTATACATCCACTTGCATACATATCCCTTGAAGGTATCTAATATATATATAATACGATATACTCATATTATCATTGCTACACAAAACTACTAATCAGTAACGATTATTTATCAATAACCTAGTCTGATAAGTATAATTTATAATAACTAAGTTCTATCTTCCCCAGACAAGGTAAACAGAGATTGACAGACATCAAAAGCGTAATCGGAAGCCGTAATTCGAACGACAGGAAATACCATAGCCAACAGAAAAAAGAACAAAATGACAAACAATGATCTAAAAAACACTACACAGAAAACTAAAGATTGAGCAATATCAACCGCACAAAAAAATCAGCACCCCGAAAGGTTAAACAGTTCCTGCTTCACTAGTGGCTTCTGTCGTGTTCCTCTCGTTACAAGCCTTTCACAGACTCAATCATATTTTGGGTCTCTTGTTTAAGTTTTTGGTTTTAAACAGTTCCTGCTTCACTAGTGGCTTCTGTCGTGTTCCTCTTTTTACAAACCGTTCACAGACTCAAACATATTTTGGCTCTCTTGTTTAAGTCTTTAGTTTTAAACAGTTCCTGCTCCACTAGTGGTTTCTGTCGTGTTTCTCTTGTTACAAACCTTTCACAGACTCAAGCAGACTTTAGCTCTCTTGTTTAAGTCTTTGATTTTAAACAGTTCCTGCTTCACTAGTGGCTTCTTTCGTGTTCCTCTTGTTACAAACCTTTCACAGACTCAAGTATATTTTGGCTCTCATGTTTAAGTCTTTGGGTGTAAACAGTTGCTGCTTCACTAGTGGCTTTTGTCGTGTTCCTCGTGTTACAAACCGTTCACAGATTCAAGCATATTTTGGCTCTCTTGTTTAAGTCTATGGTGTTAAACAATTCCTGCTTCACTAGTGGCTTCTGTCGTGTTCCTCTTATTACAAACCTTTCACAGACTCAAGTCTATTTTGGCTCTCTTGTTTAAGTCTTTGGGTTTAAACAGTCCCTGCTTCACTAGTGGCTTCTGTCGTGTTCCTCTTGTTACAAACCGTTCACAGACTCAAGCATATTTTGGCTCTCTTGTTGAAGTCTTTGATTTTAAACAGTTCCTGCTTCACTAGTGGCTTCTGTCGTGTTCCTCTTGTTGCAAACCTTTCACAGACTCAAGCATATTTTCGCTCTCTTGTTTAAGTCTATGGTTTTAAACAGTTCCTGCTTCACTAGTGGCGTCTGTCGTGTTCCTCTTGTTACAAACCTTTCACAGACTCAAGTATATTTTGGCTCTCTTGTTTAAGTCTATGGTTTTAAACAGTTTCTGCTTCACTAGTGGCTTCTGTCGTGTTCCTCTTGTTACAAACCTTTCACAGACTCAAGTATATTTTGGCTCTCTTGTTTATGTCTTTGGGTTTAAACAGTCCCTGCTTCACTAGTGGCTTCTGTCGTGTTCCTCTTGTTACAAACCTTTCACAGACTCAAGCATATTTTGGCTCTCTTGTTTAAGTCTTTGATTTTAAACAGTTCCTGCTTCACTAGTAGCTTCTGTCGTGTTCCTCTTGTTACAAACCTTTCACAGCCTCAAGCATATTTTGGCTTCTTATTTAAGACGTTGGTTTTCTTGCTCCCAGAGACTCTTAAATTATTTCGCTTTCCAATATGTTGACTTTGTGCGCTCTTGACAACGGTTAATCCAAAGATTAAACAAATAAATGAAAACGCGTCATGTACACTGAATTAGAAATCTACATTTGAATTGCAAACATGATGCTTAATACGCTCCGAGCGCGCTAAATCATAAATCGGCATGTTCATTGCAAACATGGTACGTAGCCTTAATACGCTCCAAGCGCGCTAAATAATACATCTACATGTTCATTGCAAACCTGATACGTAACCTTAATACGCTTCATGTGCGCTAAATTATAAACCTGCATGTTCATTGCAAACCTGATAGGTAGCCTTAATACGCTCCGAGAGCCCTAAATCATAAATCCGCAAATGTATTGCAAACCTGATACGTAACCTTAATACGTTTCATGGGCGCTAAATTATAAATTTACATGTTCATTGCAAGCCTGATGCGTAGCCTTAATTCTCGTCATGCGCACTGAATTATAAATCTACATTTTGTTTTACAAACCTGATAGGTATCCTCTGTATCATAATTACCAAACATATCATACTCTGGAGAATCTATAAACTGGTTGACTTCTATTGAGTGTAGAAACATATTCTGGTACATTACATTCAGCCTGCATGAGAAATGTAAAATGTATGATATTAAAATGTGCTATAAGAATAACAATTACCTACAATTCAGATAGACAGACATGAATTCCGAGTAGAAACAAAGAGTAACCATATATGCAACACCTACATAAACATTGATAGTCTTAAGTCTCACTCTCTAAAAAATCAAATACCCCCCCCCCCCCCCCAAAATAAAAATAAAAAACAAAGCAACAACAAAGAAAAAAGAGTAACATTGCTATGTAGCATATATTTTTTGTGTTATTATCTTATATAGATGACACTAAGCATGGCACATACACAACAGACGGAAAGATACCAAAGGGGTAAATAGAAGCCGTATATCAAAGGAGAGCCAATACAATGGTCAGAAGAAAAAGGATCAACAATCATCTACAAAACATTACACAGAAAACTACAGATCGAGCAACACGAACCCC
This sequence comes from Bathymodiolus septemdierum, assembly GCA_963383655.1. NCBI lineage: Eukaryota > Metazoa > Mollusca > Bivalvia > Mytilida > Modiolidae > Bathymodiolus > Bathymodiolus septemdierum. Next base: position 132,381,456 of record OY726517.1, read on the forward strand.
ACTAAAAACCGCGGGTGAATTCAAGCTCTTTGAAGGGTAAGCAGTTCCTGTTCTATTATACTCTTGTTACAAACCCAGCGGTAAGTAATAAATTATGAAAGGACCGGCCTAACCGAGACAATTCTGACATATATCAGCTAGGCGTCGGTAGTTTGTGTGAATATATTGGTAGCTTCGCTTAAAAATGGTATTCTCAAACCATTCCATCATTGCAAGTAATATTGCTTGGTTTATATATTCACCCAATGAATTGATATAGTCAATAGTAGGTCCCGTGTGTGGGAAAAACCGCGTTCTTGCAAGATTAGGACCACTGATATATATTTTAGAAAAACAGTAGGCCCATTGAAGCCACTTCAAGACCAGGAATTTCCCTCAGCCTCAATTCTCCATACTTTTCAGTGATAGTCAACAGCTGCTGCCTCTGTCCCATTCTTTGTTCATTGCCGTGTATATATATACACTTGGTCATAAGTTAGGGACCACCAAATTTGAAATGGAAAATATTTTTTACATCGCGCTTTTTTCCTGTTAGAATATATATGTAAGATTGATGGGACTTTAAGAGGACAAAAGTATCGTGATCAGATCTTGCGCTCATTAGTTGTGCCTTATTTTGATGGTCATCCATTAGCAAGTCGACCAATTATGATGGATGGCAATGCTAGACCACATAACCCGTATAGTGCAAGACTATCTGCAACAGGAGGCAATAGAGCTACTACCTTGGTCAGCTATGTCACCGGATATGAATCCGATAAAGCATTTATCGGACTATCTAGGACGAAAAGTGAATGCACGTACCCCGAAGTGTCAAAACATTCAGGAATTAGGGACTGCTTTGGATCAGGGATGGAAACAGTATCATCAACACAGACTGAGACGCTTGATTCATGGAATGAGGTGACGTGTTCGGGAACTGTACAGGATGCGAGGCGGTTATACTCGTTATTGACTTTATCATGAGTAATAAATGTTGAAAATTGATTGGTTTTCATTTTCCAACCAGATTACACGTGTTTTGGTTGTGCAAGTTTATTTAACAGAAGTCCAAACTGAAACCTTTTTCACTTAATTTTTTGTTCAATTTTGCATACTCACTTATGCGAGCTATAGTACTTTCGGTTACTTATTTTTGAAAAAAATACCTGATCGTTTTTGGTGGTCTGGGTTATATTGTATTCATCCATAAAACGTTTTGTTGTGCGCAACTGCAGATTTTTTCACACATTTGAGAAAAATATTTTAGTTACAGTGAAAAACTGGTGGTCCCTAACTTATGGCCAAGTGTATATAATTTATTGATCTGACATGCATTCAATATTTGGTGTTGAACGTTAAGCCATTTGATATAAAACAAACACCAATCATTCAATGTTACATGTTGACAACCATTCTTTATCCCCAAAGATAAAGATGTTATCTGACTCATACTGTTAAGATATAACGACCATGATATTAGGTTGATTATCAGCAGTGTTCAGAAAGAAAGTTTAAACAGTGATTGCGAACAATTCCACCAATATCAATAAAACATAACAACACCTCGCATATCAAGCTTAGAAAAGATCACGAACATCCAACTCCTCACACATCAATGTAGCAGGGCTAAGCAGGTTAACGGGATCACAACCTCTCGCTGGTAATTGGATCTCCAACGATAATACCAATATAAACAAATAATTTAAAAAAACCCACACAGATTCGTTTCTATTCAAATTTGAAAAAAAAACACACACTCGATGACACCATAAACACAGTCAGTACAATGGCAAGGTTAGTGAATGCTAAAACTTAGCCGACAACAGGGTAAGAAGGTATAATCTTTTGTTTAAAAATCATTACTCTTAAGACAATCTTAAGACAAAAACCATCATTACTGATACTGTTAACAATTTTTAATATCAATTGGTAATAAACATCTACAGAAAATGGCAATTGAGTCTTAGTGAGATATAGTTTGCTTTGATTTGGTTTATGGTTTTTAACGCCATTTTTCAACAATATTTCAGCTATATCGTGGCGGTCAGTTTTATTGGTGGAGGAACCCGGAGTACCCGGGAAAAACCACCGATCAAGTCACTGACAAACTTTATCACATTATATTGTATCCAGTACACATTGACATGAACGAAGTTCTAACTCACCATACGACCATGACAACGACCTTCCCTGGGAAACTGATTAGAAATTTAAATAAAATATGCAAATAACTTACCTGCCTTTTAACAAAATAGATAGTTTATTTCCACATTTAGTTCTTCCTTCTGTAGCATAACCACTTCCTTTCGTTAATAAGAAGGTATCGCCTAACAGTGTCAATGTCTTGTATCGTTCTCTGTCCACACGTAAAGGCTTGAACATCTTCTCATACAAATCCTGGGTTAATTTTCCTAGTCTTATAGGGCACATTCTGCATCCTAAATACGTTAGGTGTGTGACATTAATGACAAGAAATCCAATATTCCATACTAGTACATCCGGCATGCATACAAACACTCCTCCCCATAATCCAAAAAATAAATATCCAAAACTAATGATAAGTCGTAAGAAGAACGAATGATGTTTAAAACTACTAGGTGTAAGGAATGATATGATAAGGCAAAGGTTGGCTAACTGGAATAATGCATGTTGTGCGTCTTGCCAGTCACTGCACGATTGTGGTGCCATGTTTGTTCCGAATTCGGTCTGGTTTGTAAAATTTCCTGAACAATTGAACAAATTTTTTGAAAGATTGTCGTAATTTGTCGGTACCGGAACTGATGTTTCATCCATTTCCATTCGTGGAGTGGTACTTGCTTGATATGTAGACGTATCCTCTTGAATACTTCTAGTAACATTTTCAGTTATTGTAAAATTCGTTGCCATGGAAAATATCAATCTTTTTTCATTTCATTAGCTTCATCAGACATCAACGCTGGAAATGTAAAAACAAAATATAACTATTAATTTTTCATTAAATGGAATGTCGCGATATAAAAACTTGATAAAATAGAAAAAGAGTGTTACAATATTACTGGCGAAGAGGAACCAATAGGATCCTGTGCCGGAAACCATCATTAAGTAAGATTACCATATGTATTCTAGTCTAATAAAATGGGGAAAAAAGCAAAAGTACCACATAGATAGAAAAAGTTAAAAAAAATCCAATCGGAAAATCGTAGAAGCAGAGACAAAATCAATAGTGTGAATAAAGCTAAATTTGAGCTGAAAGACACAATGCTAATACGAAGGATATCGTAAGTTTTACTTACTTTCAATGCCAAGGCAGTGTTTAAGTTATTCAGACAATGTTTATAAATTAATATATATATATATGAAATGTACATAAAACAGATTATAGCAATGGGTAATTATGAGTAAAAATAGATAAGTTCGTATATATGCGAGTACTAAATTATATATCTACGTTTTTCATTACTATGATTATGTCGATACCTCTGCTGGGTGATTATTTGTTTCCGAGGGTCTTATCCTCCCTCTCGTCAGAGCTTTGGACACTGGCATGATTTAATAGATATATCTATATTAAATTATGGTGTACCTAAAGAACATAATTATTTTTAGAATTAAGGCCATCCTTCTCCAGTCATTACCTTAGCCGAAAATGGTTATCCTGTTGAGGGCTTTTCGCTTTCTTGCCTCCCAAAGACTTTTACATTATTTGGCTTTGCAATCTTTTGACATTGAGCATCCCTGATGAAGGTGATACCAGAAATGGATACTGCACACTAAATTAGATATCTACGTTTTTATTGTCTTGATTAAGTTATTTTAAACAAAGAAAATGTATGAAATAAAATTCGAGCATTTGATTCAATCTGGTTATCACAAACTTTGAACTAAGTCGTATTCGTGGATATCTCGCGGTGAAATTTCGGTCCCCTTATATTAGTAATAAGGTTCATATACTTCGTATATCTTAAATGCTCGGTTAATTCGACGTAAATAGTTGATTCCTTCTACATCATTCTACGCCAGGATCTAGATTTCCAATGTCAAATGTCGTTGTATTTTTTATGTTCAATGATTTGAGGTGAGAGGCGATTTATCGTTTGTTGTGGTGATATTAGTGTCTACTACTGTTGTTATTTTCTTTTCATAATGTGTATCTTAAGCATTTACGAGTAGAACAAATAGCTTTCTACATTCTAAAGTGCACTTTATATACAACATCGAAATTAAGGAGTTAACAAAATCGGACTGAAAAATGCAATATCAAATACATCAAAGACGCCTTCACGATAGATCCAGGTGGACGAGAGTCGGGTTTCCGAAAAGTGTGAATATTTATTGTCATGGTATGTGGTTTTCGCTAGGCTTAGTGGTAATATTTAGGCCTATTTTGGGGAATCAGATTGCGATTTCAGTTTGCTGTCTCTCAACTGCGTTATTTTGTTGTTTTTGTGTGTGTGCGGGGTTGGGGTGGATGAGTTGTCGAAAGGTACAATATAACTGCTCCAATTATTATATTCATCTTCAGATTCATAATTTGGAATAAAACAGGATCATCAGCAGGCAAACAAATCACTTTCAAACAAATCCCGGCTTCTTTGATTCCGTGATATCAAACAAGAATAACGACAAACGATTCATCTGCCAATAAAACTATACAATATTGCTTAAGTAATATTTAGAGTACTTTTAATTTCGTGTATGTGCTGATACACTGTTCGAGGGCGTGCCCGAGATCAGTTTATCTGCGCATACAAGAAATTAAAAGTATTCTAAAAGTATTCTAAATGTTTTGTATCATAACCAATCAAACGGAAGCAAATGTGTGATTGACGTCTGTCGGACTTTACCAACTTTTGATAAGACTGATCTTGGTCACGTACGCCAGCAGTCAGTGACGTGGGAAAAAGTGTTTAATAGAACACATGGTTAACGTTAAAACGATAAATGACGATTTTTTTTTTCATTTTTTTATTGAAATTGAAAATTTTAGAATCGAAGGTTAAATGTTGATGCGGCACACACATGACACAACTTTTTCTGAAAAAAAATCTTGATCTTTACAAAATTTTAGAAGAGAGTGAACAGTTTTTCATTTTATTTTTAAAGACAATGGAAAATCTGAGGCGGTTTTTCCACTGGTACTCGAGGACAGGACCCTGTCTGGTACCCCTCCTAACTCATTACAATGAAAAAATGTTTTTAAGTAAGCCAGATGGCCCACAGAGAAAACAAGATGGCCTACAGAGGAGGTAGGCCAGATGGCCCCCAGAGGAAGCCAGATGGCCCACAGAGGAAGCCAGATGGTTCACAGGGGATGCCAGATGGCCAACAGAGGAAGCCAGATGGCCCACAGAGGAAGCCAGATGGCCCACAGAGGAAGCCAGATGGCCCACAAAGGAAGTAAGCCAGATGGCCCACAGAGGATAGACCAAATCGGCAAAGGTTGCAATGCACCCATGCATTAGAGAGAAGAGCCTTAGTTTGGATAATAATTACATTTTTGGGGAATTGCAATTTTCAATAATAAATTATTCTCTCTGTAAAGAGTCATTTTTGATACTACATTATAGCAGTTGAACACATGCTAAGGACAATACCAATATACATGTGACCCACAGAGGAAGCCAGGTGGCTCACAGAGGAAGTAAGCCAGATGGCCCACAGAGGAAGCCAGATGGCTCACAGAGGAGGCCAGATGGCCCACAGAGGAAGCCAGATGACCCACAGAGGAAGCCAGATGACCCACAGAGGAAGTAAGCCAGTTGGCCCACAGAGAAAGCCAGATGACTCACAGAGGAGGCCAGATGGCCCACAGAGGAAGCCAGATGGCCCACAGAGGAAGCCAGATGACCCACAGAGGAAGCCAGATGGCACACAGAGGAAGCCAGATGGCCCACAGAGGAAGTTAACCAGATGGCCCACAGAGGATAGACCAAATCGGCTAAGGTTGCAATGTACCCATGTATGAGAGAAGGAGAGCCTTAGTTTGGATAATAATTACATTTTTGGGGAATTGCAATTTTCAATAATAAATTATTCTCTCTGTAAAGATTCATTTTTGATACTACATTATAGCAGTTGAACACATGCTAAGAACAATACCAATACACATGTGACGGTAATTCTGAAAGATAATTACATGATCAAGTGACAGCTATCAAACACCAATTACTGTAATAGAACAAAAGCAAATAACAAAAAAAAACATAGTTAACTTCCTTTCTTGTCATCAAGTCATGATTTGGTCAACAGGTTTGTCATTAATTGAAGAGACGAACAACTCCAAATATTATATATGAGAACCAAGCGATTAGCCAAATATGTAGCACAATAATTACGAAGCAATTTCATTGCTTCACGTTTAGCGTAAGTTTGGTTTCCCTTCCAGAGGTAATCAACCACCTTGTTGGTGTAATGGTTAGCGTGCTCGTCGCGAGTGTTGTAGATCGGTGGGTTCGATCATCATCATCATCATCATCATCATCATCATCATCATCATCAACATTGTTCAATCATCAACCCGCCACGATATAGCTGAAAAATTGTTGAAAGTGGCATGAAAGGCCCCAACCATAACCCTTATTGTCAAAATAAAACATGTGATATGACTCTGTAATAATGTTCACATATCATTGCAAGAACTCATTCACTCGCTCGGGGAGTTGTACATTTGCAGCTGATTGAATGTATTAGTCGTTGTGCAAGGTGAGCCATAAGTTAAATATTTAATAATTATTCTTACCAGATGTAGATCAAGCTAAGCAATACAATGGTTATTTGAGTTTATTTATTTGATTGTAATCACGGATAACAAATGATTACGCCTAACAAAGCCGAATCAATATTGTCAACATGGTTGCTTGCTTTTTGTTTCCGTTGAATGCAGGTGGAAGATTAAATCTGTAAGTTTAATCATACGGTATTTTAATTGCAAAGTAGATCATGTGTAAACTATAATGGGTTTTCCGAACATTTTGAAGAAAAAAAAGTGGCGACCTTTGGACATTGTGAAGAGGCGTCATGTATATCTACAAAGTAATTTGTATATCCTTTTTTTACTTAAATTACCTTTTAGGCATGAATATCAAATATCTATGCCACTTTTATACTCATAGAAACAAAATGGTCAAAAAAACATTTTATTTTATCGTGTGGTTTTCGATGATTTCTCCAGCATTAATGTCTGTTCGCATCAAAGATCCAATTAGAATGTCTTCTTTACAAGAATGAACAATTACGTTATTTATTGTTGGTAATGAAATGTCTGGAAAAGTTTCCGCAAATGAAATCAACTTATATGTGAAAGTTTAAATTTCGGAAATACTTGCATACAAATAATATGTTGCCAAGGAAACAAGCAAATTAATCAACACATGCCGAATAATTAATGATATAAATCAACAGGGTGCACTTAACTTGAGCTTTTAGTTATAGTCAAAGTACTATTTGACCTAATGGAATATGAGCGCAGATTACCCGAGTGTGAAGAGATGTTCTTGTAAATAGAACACTTCGGATGCATTCAATAACTCTCTGGGAACTGTGCCATGGGAACTGTCACTATTCCAATTAAATATTGACATTCACTTTTATTGGGGATGGAAAACGAAATACACGGGGAAATCTACCAACATTCCGCGTGTAGCTGATACCTTTTATTACCACCTTTGGGTCATCCAGTTTCAGTAAAGGAAACAATAAAAAGAGGAATAATTATATATTCTATTTCCACTTATACATTCTTATACACCGGTGATGTGGTCGACTATTAATAGTATAGCGATACCCACTCTTTCACATAAAATGTAGACCACACCCCAGCTGGTCCCATCATGATATTCTTCCTTAAAGTTTACATCTGATTTTTATGCGATGTGGGCTTCATTTCTATCGCTTAGGAAATGTATCATTATCACATTATCATTTCATGTATAACCTACATGTGTCCTATTATGTGTCTTTACGTTCTGAGTTCCATGTGTTTTGTGTTTGCTTGCTTGTGGTGGCGTCCAGCAGATATTGTGTTGTGTTGTTGGTGTGCTTTTCGTCCTATGTTACCAGTTTCTCTGGATTGTCCTTTTCTGATTGCCCCTTCGGTATTTTCTAACGTTTATTTTAAGCGATGTAGGGTATTTTGTCTAAAATGGTTTTGATTTCTGTCGCTTAGGAACTGTATTATTATTATAATATCATTACATGTATAACTTATAGTCAAGGACCTGGATTTCTAATGGCTTCCATTTGACATATGACGTGGGCTTTTTTGTGTTCAGTAATTTGAGGTGTCAGGTGGTTTGTTGTTCCTTCTGTTGATATTGGTGGAATTGTTGACCACTACTTTTGATAATTAATATAAAGATAATTTGAACATGTGCTTTACTAAATCTGGTGTAGAATATTCATGCGGCCTCTTATGAGGTTTTTATTATTATATCAGGATAAAAACAAGATTAGTTGTTGATTAAGAATAATGGGTGTACAACGGACTATAATGTAATTGGAAGAAAATGTCGCGTTGAATACAAAATTTTTTCGAATTCCATGCTTTAAATAAAACTTACGTCAATTCCAATACAACATATTTTCTAATCCTATTCTTTCAAATACAATTTACTGAATCAAATTTGAATTTCTAGGAATCAATAAACACAGCTAATTGTATTGCATTTCCCAGCGCCAAATATCAGAAATGCTGATTAAAGTTTTGGATATTTCACGTTATATTGCAGATAACAAAACGTCTTTCCGACCACAATTACTGTGTTCATGTAATACCAATCATAGCTATTGGAACAGAGACCGTCGTGGTCGTGATCGCGTGTTAGGTGGATTTACAACTACCTGTGCAATCAGTGTCTATCACCACTAAAGTTGTGAGTTCGTTAGCATTATGAGAACAAATTGAATAATAACATTGTATGATGTCTGTTTAATTGACATTTTCTATTATTTCAGACGTAAATGAAAACAATTTTATACCACACCTTAATTTGAACAATAGTACATCTTACTAACTGTAGTTTTTATAGAAATATAATGCCACTTAACGAGATCCGATTAACTAGATATTACCTGTCCTCTCCTAGATTCTATAAAGATAATGTCCATTGAATTTATCAACCTCAAGTCTGAGATTTCTGTAAGTATATCTTTTCAAGACCAATCTTGTTCTTTAAGCATAATTTCTCCACTATTGTCAAATCTTCAAAACATGCATTTTTGCTTTTGCTTTATGCATGAATCATTTGAAGGTTGAATTTGTAAGAATACCTTTCAACATAATAAATCTATTTCATCATTGTACATATGTTAATAATATTGTATACATCTATTCGCTTTATTATATTATATCGGGTCTTTCACGAAGACCATTATTTTTCACACGTTTATGACTGACCGGTACAAGAAGCACCAGAAGTGTCTTACTCAATTTTTATCTCTCGAGTTGTGGTCTAATAAGCAAAGGTTGTTTAAGCAAATCAGTGAAGCAACCATGACAATTCACTGACGTGGGCTTTGTGCTGTATTATGATTAACACACCTATTAAGTGAGCAAACCCAGGAAAGCTAAAACGAGAACTGATGCTGAAACACGTGGAATTTTGTAGGTATCTGGATAGGTGTTAGGGTGGTGGTCAAAAACTAAAAACATCTTTCATTAGCCATTTGTTCCTGTATCCTTAGCTTTACCAAGTAAATGTCTTGTATTCTTAAACATGTAAAAGTAAACAACAGTTAAATGGCCACAGAAGCGATGCAAATTGCAAACCTGATCTTCCACTCAGCAGATATCTCAGATCGACGGGCCACCATGATTCTTTCTGCAAACTGAAGGTCACCATAATTGACCATAATTCCAACTGGGATGATAAAAGCAGACAGGAAAGGGAAAGCTTCTGGATTAGAAAACTTAAGACCTTATCACCGAATGGAATCAATGAGAAAAAGTAATATCCTCTCTTGACTCCTATTTTTGTTGGTCTCCTCCAGTCGTATTAGGACATACAGTTCGCTCAATTGGCCCAAATTATATATTCCACACTGTAGTGGGCCGGTTTTTTAATGAGTTTGGATATCATATTGTTTTCAAAAATATTTTTGACAGTGCTATTTGATACATTAACCAATAATTTAATATCAAAACACTAATAAATATCTCAGTATAATTACAGTAATGTTGGAATTCTCTTGCATAGAACAGCTATAACTATCTTGTTTATTTTTACTTAAGTGACATCGGTTTCTTAATAATGAATTAAAACCTACCAGTGGAGGATTATTTATTGAAAATATTACTGTTCAATATTCGGAATATATTTCATTTCAATTCATCATTTCTTCGTCTTACATAGATTATCCAATTACATTTTTAATTATTTTCTTAATATTTGTTAACGATTATAGCAAAGCATATAATAAATTAAATTTAAAAAACCAACACATAACCATTAAACATTAATCTCTTGAGTATCTCAAAGTCAATGTAATTAGTATTTTGATGCCTCTCTTTGACAATGTGATATAACTGTATTATCTTTCAACAACAAAATTCTCAAATTTATGATTACAATAGCTAGAACATTCCATAACAGGACTATTTGAATTAAATATCATAAATTCAGAAAGCATATATTGCCGTTGGAGATCCAGTTATTAAGTGTGGAAGAGTTGAGGTTCCCATTTAACCCCACCACATTTTTGTATCTGGCCTAATCTAGGATCTGGATTACCATCAACATATATCGTGGCATCAACACATGCAATCAGTGGCTATTACAACTAACGTTGTGAATTCGTTTTCCGCCTGCCTGGCAGAAATTTGTTTCTGTGTATTCCAGTAATCTATAATAATAAAACTGACATCCTCGATGTGACTGAGGTATTCGTGAACGTTTATTTATTCTTTCGTTATCCTAATACTAGTCCGAGGGGTGCGACATGTCTATCCGCGGACTGTTCTTACAGTGAGCTATTACATTCAGCTGAACGTGGTGGTCCAGTACAAAGTGGACATAATTAAATCGATATGTAACTTTATCTTGTCATTCTATAGCTGAAAGATTGCTCACTGTGTTTTAAACCATGATCACCCACTCTTATTCCCCATGATTAGCGACGCAATTATTATATCTCAAACGCAAGTAATATATAGAGAGCTTACCTGGATGTGTAGAAAAATAAACACTGCTTTATGACCAGGACTCGAACTCATAATAGCTACGTTTTTACCTAGTTAAACTATCATTACTGCTAGATAATCGCAACCACACACATCAACGTGTACTATAAACACATGAGGTAAAATCAATGCGACAATGCTAATTCACTTACATTTATTTGATCTTATTGTATTATTACTCGAGAATTTACATATGTAAATGCGTTAATTTGAAAAAAAATATAATCAAAAGACAGTACAACAAATCTCCCATTTATGTAAATATTACAGAGGAAGATGGGTAAAAGACAACTTAGAATATATTTTTTAAGATGCTGCCGTGCATAGGCTTTCGAGTTCAATTAATATTCTGAGAGCTATTATGTATTAAGTCGAAATATGTGTGCAGTAAAACGTATATATTGCCGCATCAATTCTCTAATAGAGGAACTTTGGGTTCTATAGACTAGTTGAACCCTGCAACATATGATTGAAGTGTATGTACCACACCTGGAAAGTAAGCAGTTATGTATGTGCCTTTAGGATATCAATTTTGCCCCTATCACTACGATTTGTCTATTAGAGTTTGGAACTGTTCCGACAGCATGATATTTTATGTTTTCCATCATTTTATTATAGTGAAGAACAAAATTTTAAAAGTTGATGATGTCATGATTTGAAACAATATTGCACTTTCGAAAATATTGAAGAACATCTCAAGCTAACCATTCGTTACATTGGACATGAAATATTATATTGCATGTATACGCTAATTTATCAAAATGTTACTTTTTTCAATTCATTTTTACAATTCACTTCAGTTCACTCACTGTTTTTTTCTTTTTACATAATGCGTTAAAACAGTTTGAATATACCAAAGAGGTATCAGACGCTGTAATTAGAATAAGGGCAAACAATACACTGAACAAAAGAAAAAGGGCAAAAACAAAACAAGCCATGGTTTACAAGATACTACACACAAAAAACTAAAGATTGAGCAATATGAAACCCACTAGAAAATGTCGGTGCACTTGAATGCTCCCGAGTTATTCTCCAATAACATTTTCAATTAAATCTTCATATTTTCTTAATATTTCTTAGTAATTCAGTACGAAAACATGTCATCAACAAAATTAAGAAAACATTCTTAACCATAAAACATTAATCACTCTCTCTCTCTCTCTCTCAAATATCTCAAAGCGAATTTAATTAGTACTTTTTTTGTAGTTTGATGACTCGCCTTGACATTTTAATACCACAGCATTATCTCTAAAGAACGAAAATCTAAAGTTTCAGATGTCACTATTTAGAAAAGCCCATTACAAAACTATTTCATTTGCATAAGCTATTAAATAAAGTCAACAAACACTTGGTTCATGTGAATTTTATGTTTTATTAACGTCAAATGCATATTCATGCCGAATTCTGATTATACATCTGTGCTTTGTTGTTATTTCATCTTGCTTATATCTTTTGCTTTGCTTGCTCTCAAAGGGTTTTATTATTATCATTACAACTTGTAGTGTATTTCTCTAGACGGTTTGATACCAGTCAAACTTTATTATGAAGGAAAGGCTCTGACGTCAAGTGTTATTGCATTGTGCTAGATAAATTGATATCGTTCAAACGTTAACGAGAAGGGCTAGGGGGCTAGGACTGTGGTGTCTAACGCCACTTTTAACAATATTTCAGCTATATCATGGGGGTCAGGTTTATTGGTGGAGGAAAGTGGTGTACCTGGAGAAAACCACTGAACAAGAAGAAGAGGTACTAACTAATGTCAAGATGAATTGCATTGCTCTTAATAGTGTTCTGTCAGTCAGACGTTAACACGAAGGAAATGTTCCCATGTCAAGGTGTATTTGTTCAGACGGATGAGTAATTTATCTCTTCGTAAATGGCATAGTACAAGCCATAGCTTGTGAATATTCAAACATTGACACCATGGACAATTGATCACGTCAAGTTGCATTATATTATGATATTAATACCATTCAAACGTTAGCACGATGAAAACAGTTTTCACTTCCAGTTGTCTAGCATTGCTGTAGACAGTTCGATATCAAACGTTCACATAAAAGAAGTATTTACGTTAACTTCACGCTGCGCTATATTGCATTGTTTTAGGCTGTTCGATGCTTTTCAAACGTTAACACGAAGGAAAAGTCAACATTTGTTTTCATCAAGTATGCAGCTTTTAAATGTGGCTACCATAATCAATTATTGGACTACAGTGCATATTGTCAAGATAATAAAATGTTGTATTCCTCTCTGGTATTCATTTAGTATATACATTGAATGATACTTTAATGACAACAAAATGTTGCAGACACTAAGTCCGTAAACTGCACCTGTAAATCGAAGAAATCGAAGAAAAATAGACAATGCAATGGCTGACAGAAAAGGGATAAACATTACAGACGACGGTCCTTAAAACACTACATAACTAAATAAAAAACAAAAATACCAAACTGTCGGAACAGTTCCAAAAGTCAATAACAAACTCGTTTAGAGAGGTAAAATCGATACCTCTAAGACAGAAATACATAACTGCCCCATCTCCTACCTTTGCAAAACAAGCTTTTATGTGCTCAAACGCATAATTGAGCAACGCGATTCCCACTGAAAATCGGGGATGGAATGCAATACATATGGTATCACATTTCCTTGAGTAATACATGTACGCTAAAATGTACATATCTAGTTTTTGCGCACGATACGTTGCTGGACATTTATCTTCTAAGCCATGTTTCTATTCTAGAACTTGCATGAGTTCGTTTCACATATCATTGTCTGAATAACAGTCAATATATTTTGTCTGTGTTGTAGATCAATTGCTTCGTTATTTTCCGAGTTTGTTAAGAACATAAGCAATATATAATTATATTTTGTCATGTCAGGTGTGGGAAACCTGTCATTTTAGAATATATTCTTAATTAAGCCCATCCTGAGTCAAAACGTAATTATATCATATGTCTGGATATGGCAGTATATCATTGCACTACGTGCGTTTTTGTGTTCAAATGCAAACACAGTTGTATATTTAATTATGATGTTTTTGTTGTTTTTTCTGCTCAACATCGAATAATTGCATTTCAATCTTTCCCTCTCGGACATGTGTGACATTAACCGATGTTCTGTTTCTACGTTTGGTTTCCAAAGATTTCTGAATTGTTTGGCTTTCCAATCATCACCGCACCTGATGTAGGTCAGCTGATGTAGGTCACCTGATGTAGGTTATTCCAGATAATCGTTGTGCACGGTAAATTAGTTATCTACATTTTTATTCAAGGGTTGTAGACGTAATATTACGATGAAAAATTTAATTTACATTTATTGACGAACAGTTCCAAAATCTAATAGAAAAATTGTAGAAAGGTGCAAATATCGAAATACATAAAACATAAATACATGACTGTGTTCTGTGCTGGTTTGGTACTGGCGCTTCAACAAAACGTGGCGGAGTTAAACTAGTTGCATATGCCCAAATCTCTCCTCTAAGTGAATATATACGGTCATGTAATTGCTTTCTACATGAGAATAACATGCCAATCCCTCACATATAACTGGGTGAGCCTAGTTATTGTAGATGACGCTGAGATATTTATATAGCGGTATTTTACCCATATTTATTCCTTATTCATAGAACTCTTAAAACATAAATTAGAGCAGCATCATCTGCAAATGAGAAGATGAGATGTTACGTGCTATATGTCAGTTTTATTTTGATATGTAAGGCTACAATAGAATTATAAAAGCTTGATCGATTAGAGTTCTATATGTTCCTATATTTTATATGTTACGCATTGGTTGATATCGCGAAGACGTAAGCATTGACGATTTGCAGCTTGATCAAAATATCATCATTTGACATTCTCTGGAGTATACATTGACATTTTATTGCGTAATATTTTACCGACCCTGTCATCTACAGCTCATGACGAGATGTACTCGATACAGGTTTATGTAATAAAGTTTATCATTGGCCTATCGCTGGTTGGTACATGAATATTGCATTTCTATTATCATATATAAAAGTGCAAATCATGCAATTTCATATCTTACTTTACTTTCAGTAAATGTTTAGCAAATTGCAGTGTTTTCCCATTCAAATTTGACAATGACACATTTTTTATGCTTCCTAATTCCCTCGTTTATGTTATATTCACGGTATTTATTGATCATGCTGATTTGCTAACATTGTTTATCAACCATTAACAATGCTATGCTTAGTTTAACTTTTTTCAAATACAATATAAAAAATAATAAGAACATGCATAGCATAATAGTGAGTGAGTGATTGATGTTTAACACCAAAATGATCATTTCTTTAGCTATTTCATGACGAGGACAAGTTACATGCGACCAAATGATGATGATGTTGGATGTTTATAGTGCGACACTGAAACAACAGTCCTCGGGTAGACATGTCGATCCACTTAGACATATTATCCTGATTTCTAGACAAACAGTCTTTTCTCTTATTCGTTAAAAAGCAAATATCAATTCAATTATCTCGATAAGCATTGAATAATTCCATCGTACTATTAACATTTATGAGTAAAATCACTGTGAAAGAAAAGATTGAAGATATCAAATGGATAATCAGAAGCCGTAAATCTAAGATATCAAATGGATAATCAGAAGCCGTAAATCTAAGATATCAAATGGATAATCAGAAGCCGTAAATCTAAGATATCAAATGGATAATCAGAAGCCGTAAATCTAAGATATCAAATGGATAATCAGAAGCCGTAAATCTAAGATATCAAATGGATAATCAGAAGCAGTAAGTCTAAGATATCAAATGGATAATCAGAAGCCGTAAATCTAAGATATCAAATGGATAATCAGAAGCCGTAAATCTAAGATATCAAATGGATAATCAGAAGCCGTAAATCTAAGATATCAAAGAGATAATCAGAAGCTGTAAATCTAAGATATCAAATGGATAATCAGAAGCTGTAAATCTAAGATATTAAATGGATAATCAGAAGCCGTAAATCTAAGATATCAAATGGATAATCAGAAGCCGTAAATCTAAGATATCAAATGGATAATCAGAAGCCGTAAATCTAAGATATCAAATGGATAATCAGAAGCCGTAAATCTAAGATATCAAATGGATAATCAGAAGCCGTAAATCTAAGATATCAAATGGATAATCAGAAGCCGTAAATCTAAGATATCAAATGGATAATCAGAAGCCGTAAGTCTAAGATATCAAATGGATAATCAGAAGCCGTAAATCTAAGATATCAAAGAGATAATCAGAAGCCGTAAATCTAAGATATCAAAGAGATAATCAGAAGCCGTAAATCTAAGATATCAAATGGATAATCAGAAGCCGTAAATCTAAGATATCAAATGAATAATCAGAAGCCGTAAATCTAAGATATCAAATGGATAATCAGAAGCCGTAAATCTAAGATATCAAATGGATAATCAGAAGCCGTAAATCTAAGATATCAAATGGATAATCAGAAGCCGTAAATTTAAGATATCAAATGAATAATCAGAAGCCGTAAATCTAAGATATCAAATGGATAATCAGAAGCCGTAAATCTAAGATATCAAATGGATAATCAGAAGCCGTAAATCTAAGATATCAAATGGATAATCAGAAGCCGTAAATCTAAGATATCAAATGGATAATCAGAAGCCGTAAATCTAAGATATCAAATGGATAATCAGAAGCCGTAAGTCTAAGCTATCAAATGAATAATCAGAAGCCGTAAGTCGAAAAAGGACAGACAACACAATGGTCATAAGAAAAGGAACAATAGGACAAACAAAAGTTTATTAAAACCAAATTTGCTTTGTGCAAATCAGATAAAATACTTTGGATTAGAAAAGTTTGGAGACACAAAAGAGCTATTCAGGAGCCGTGTATCGAAGACGGACAGCAAATGCAATTCCCAAATGAAAAAGAACAATAGGACAAGCAAATTTTCATCAAAACCCAATTTTTGCGATTTGCTTTGTACAAATCAGATAAAGAACTTTGGACTCTTTCACTTTGGTACTCGTCCGCAAAAACAGGTCTCTATAATGTTGACAACAAATTATTTCTTATTAATCAAAGCATTGTATCTATTGCATGTGCCTTTCGAATATTACCCAGTAAGCATAATTAAACACCATGTGTATACAAGTATGCACATGTATGTATAATTCTACATACATGTATTGAGTGCGTTATTGTTGTTTTGCGCCAACTCAGCAATGTTTCAGCTGTATCATGGCGCAAACAAGTTAATTCCCGATGAGATGATAATGAGGTTCGCTTTGTACTAGACAAAGACGCTTCGTTGGATTTTGATAGTGCTAGCTCACTGACACAACAGTCCTCGGATAAGACTCCGAGCCAACCAGTCTTTCCGTGTTTAGCGGAGAAGCAACACATACCAATTTCATAGACGGTGATTTGACCCGATCTGGGATCGAACCACGACCTACCGCACTCACAGGCGAGCATGATAAACATCACACCACCGATGCGGTATTTATACATGTATTGCCATCTACTGAATCGACAATATTAACTACACTATAGTTGCTTTGTATTCAAGACTAATTATTTTATTATTAGCACTTAAGTATTTCCGAAAATAATTACTACTGCATTCAAAATGGTCGCTCAAATAGATATTTTCATATTAAAAAGCAATCAAAGCAATCAAAACGAGCTAAAATCTTGAATTGTTTACAAGCAGCGCCAAATTTAGTCACTTTTATCATAATTTGCGTGGTGAATAGTGAACACATTTACACCTATTTCCTCTTTAGGATATAAGTCATAGATATTGTAATGATGATACAATATATGAAGTGAGAACATATACTACCTAATTATGTATGTTTATATCGAGACCAACATCAATAATAATCAAATGAAAAACAAAAAATATAGCAATATCGGAACACTTCAAAAATTTCTATAGAAAATTTACCAGAAAAACATATCCATGACAGTGCGTGCACCAGATGACTGTTTTTCTTTATCTACCTAATTTGTGTATTGTACGACATCGTTCATGCTTAAAGTACACATCTATGTCATTTACAGATGTCTATTATTGTTAGATTTAACAATCGACCATCTAGAGCTTGATTAGATATTTCCGGATAATTGACAACCGGTGATTGGATTTATATATAAATAGTTCCTTCATTTGTAAATCGTAGTCAAACTATTTGATAAAAGTATTCTTAATTGATGGAAATGCTAAATTTATATTTGAATGTAACATAGAAATCAAAACATGAAAAGATATATTTTCGGAAGTTTTATAAGTTGAAAAAATATGTAGTGTTCGGATAACTCGAATACTCAGAATTTGACGTAAAGTCATCGGTCCCTCCTGCCTCGAAAGAATTGGATACTACTGCATTTTTATGCTTTAGTAACCAATTTCTGTTTTCCGAAATCTTTTGGAAATTAATTAAGAAATCGGGAATTTCTAGATATCCGGTAGAACATCGGGAGAACATAAACCCAAATCTACCTCGAATACCATAGTGTGTTTGTCGACAATAACAATTTAAGCTTAAATGTAGATACTTAATACAGTGCACATGACACGTTTCTAAAATAATCTTCTTCCGGTACCCTCATAGTCAAAAGATTGGAGAGCAAAATAATATAAAAGTCTTAAAATTTTCCACGTTTCCCATAAACAAATGACCCATTGTATTTTTGCAATTCATTTCACACTCATCAAATTCTTCATTTGAAATTGCTTTACTTTTTTGTCCCTTCGGAGAAGAGTTTGAAGATACCAAAGAGTAATCAGAATCTGTAAATCGAAGAATAATAGACCACACAATGGCCAAAAGAAAAAAGTACAAAAAGACAAACAACGATCTACAAACGAACAAACATTTTTAGCTGATAAATAATCAAAGCTTGGTTCCGAAAAGGAAAATTGCACCCATATACACCAATCTGCCTTTTAATGGCTGCACTTTTCATTTGTCCAAGTACAGAAAGCCAAGTCAAAGTACATAATGACAATCATTCGATCATCAACGGACAGCAAACTATGTAATCTTTGTGATAATCTACTAATATGGTTAGACATTTCAAACACAATGTTTCGACTGATCAAACAATCTAAAAGTCTAGACAGTAAGTTAGTTGTCATTTGGTCAGCAAAGTAATGATTTTATATACATCAGCCACAAATATCTACATCGATTTGATTTGGTACGGATTATATACATGTTTGTTTCCGGTGTTGGTTTTTTATTTAGATTTGTCATTTTTGACATCTTTTCAGAATTTAACTAGAAAATATAATGGAAATCATAATGTATATGTCTCATGTAATATGTATGATATAAATACAGCCATTTGGGGTATTGGAAAATAGCTTGAACAAATATGATTTTATTTTTGCATATTTACATTTCCTAAATCATGTAATTATTATGCAAACTAAGGTACTCCTCCCTCAGGCATATGTCACCTTAACAGACTTTGGCTATTCTGTTCAGGACATTTAATCTTCTTGCTCACAGAGATTTTCATTTGGGGATGAGGGGGGGGGTGGGGGGGGGGGGGGGGGGGGGGGGGCTTTCAAATATTTTGGCTTTGAGCGTACCTGTTGAAGGTTATTCCATAAAAGCGTCGTGCGCACTAAATTGGATATCTATGTTTTTGTTGCATATCATTATACGATGAAAACTGTTCATTTACAACTCTGTTTGTTATTTATCCATGGAGCAAGACAAAAAAACGTAGCTATAGAATGTAGTGCACACGACGCGTTTCTGGAATACCAAGTTAGAAGATTAGAAACCTAAATAATTTCAAAGTATTTAGGAGCAAGAAAACCAAAAGGCTCTAAACAGGATAGCAAATATCAGCTATGGTCACATATACCTGAGGGAGGAATACCTTGATTTATGCTAAAAAAAAGATATACAAAATGCTGACAAACATGAATTTCACAGTAATATTTATTTACTTTAAATTTGATATTCCTTGTGTAATTTGATTAATGTGATTGATAAATAATTAGTATAAATATTATTTGAATTTAGATATATTAATATTTCTGAGCAGAATTTGCAATTTCCAAAAAATACAAATAACGTTGAAGGTAAACTAAACGACTGAAAAGGCAAAATCTGAAATGTTAAAATCGTAACATTTTCCATATTTAATACAATACAAGATTGGGACTTGTGTTATTTAAATGTTGTTCTATTCAAATATATTGTCAGGTAGCCCGCATCTGTGGCATAGTGATTAGCGTGCTTGCCTCGATTGCGGTAGAACGTATTTAAATCCCGTCATATCAACCCAGACTACAAAATTTGTATTTGCAGCTTCATCGCTAAACACGCAACCCTTAACCAGTAAGAGCAGAGACTGGCTTGTTCGAAATCACGATAATATCTGGTGACATGTCTACCCGAGAACAGTTGTTTCAATGAGCTAGCACTCAGCGTCGTAGTCTTGTACAAAATGAACATCATCAGCATTTCGTAGAATATAGCTTGTTCTCGCCATGACTTAGGTGATAAAAATGCTCATTTTGGCGTTAATCAACAATCACCCACTCACACACATCCTGTTTTGCGAAAAACTTTCTCCAGTTTTGCTCCGTAAACACACACACATTGTGTTCAAAGACACTCTAATAACATTGTATTTATCATGGATACTCTGTATTAACCCATGTGTTCTAAGACACTCCAACAACATTGTATGTGTCATGAATACTCTGTATTAACCCATGTGTTCTAAGACACTTCAATAACATTGTATTTATCATGGATACTCTGTATTGACCCATGTGTTCTAAGACACTTCAATAACATTGTATTTATCATGAATACTCTGTATTAACCCATGTGTTCTAAGACACTTCAATAACATTGTATGTGTCATGGATACTCTGTATTAACCCATGTGTTCTAAGACACTTCAATAACATTGTATTTATCATGGATACTCTGTATTAACCCATGTGTTCTAAGACACTTCAATAACATTGTATTTATCATGGATACTCTGTATTAAACCATGTGTTCTAAGACACTTCAATAACATTGTATTTATCATGAATACTCTGTATTAACGCATGTGTTCTAAGACACTTCAATAACATTGTATTTATCATGAATACTCTGTATTAACCCATGTGTTCTAAGACACTTCAATAACATTGTATTTATCATGGATACTCTGTATTAACGCATGTGTTCTAAGACACTTCAATAACATTGTATGTGTCATGAATACTCTGTATTAACCCATGTGTTCTAAGACACTCCAATAACATTGTATTTGTCATGGATACTCTGTATTAACCCATGTGTTCTAAGACACTTCAATAACATTGTATTTATCATGGATACTCTGTATTAACCCATGTGTTCTAAGACACTTCAATAACATTGTATGTATCATGAATACTCTGTATTAACCCATGTGTTCTAAGACACTTCAATAACATTGTATGTATCATGAATACTCTGTATTAACCCATGTGTTCTAAGACACTTCAATAACATTGTATTTATCATGGATACTCTGTATTAACCCATGTGTTCTAAGACACTTCAATAACATTGTATGTATCATGGATACTCTGTATTAATCCATGTGTTCTAAGACACTTCAATAACATTGTATGTATCATGGATACTCTGTATTAACCCATGTGTTCTAAGACACTTCAATAACATTGTATGTATCATGGATACTCTGTATTAACGCATGTGTTCTAAGACACTTCAATAACATTGTATGTATCATGAATACTCTGTATTAACCCATGTGTTCTAAGACACTTCAATAACATTTTATGTATCATGAATACTCTGTATTAACCCATGTGTTCTAAGACACTTCAATAACATTGTATGTATCATGGATACTCTGTATTGACACATGTGTTCTAAGACACTTCAATAACATTGTATGTATCATGAATACTCTGTATTAACCGATGTGTTATAAGACACTTCAATAACATTGTATGTATCATGAATACTCTGTATTAACACATGTGTTCTAAGACACTTCAATAACATTGTATGTATCATGGATACTCTGTATTAACACATGTGTTCTAAGACACTTCAATAACATTGTATGTGTCATGAATACTCTATATTAACACATGTGTTCTAAGACACTTCAATAACATTGTATGTATCATGGATACTCTGTATTAACACATGTGTTCTAAGACACTTCAATAACATTGTATTTATCATGGATACTCTGTATTAACCCATGTGTTCTAAGACACTCCAATAACATTGTATTTGTCATGGATACTCTGTATTAACCCATGTGTTCTAAGACACTTTAATAACATTGTATTTATCATGGATACTCTGTATTAACCCATGTGTTCTAAGACACTTCAATAACATTGTATTTATCATGGATACTCTGTATTAACCCATGTTTTCTAAGACACTTCAATAACATTGTATGTATCATGGATACTCTGTATTAACCCATGTGTTCTAAGACACTTCAATAACATTGTATTTGTCATGGACACTCTGTATTAACCCATGTGTTCTAAGACACTTCAATAACATTGTATGTATCATGGATACTCTGTATTAACCCATGTGTTCTAAGACACTTCAATAACATTGTATTTATCATGGATACTCTGTATTAACCCATGTGTTCTAAGACACTTCAATAACATTGTATTTATCATGAATACTCTGTATTAACCCATGTGTTCTAAGACACTTCAATAACATTGTATTTGTCATGAATACTCTGTATTAACGCATGTGTTCTAAGACACTCCAATAACATTGTATTTGTCATGGATACTCTGTATTAACGCATGTGTTCTAAGACACTTCAATAACATTGTATGTATCATGGATACTCTGTATTAACCCATGTGTTCTAAGACACTTCAACAACATTGTATTTATCATGGATACTCTGTATTAACCCATGTGTTCTAAGACACTTCAATAACATTGTATTTATCATGGATACTCTGTATTAACCCATGTGTTCTAAGACACTTCAACAACATTGTATTTGTCATGAACACTCTGTATTAACCCATGTGTTCTAAGACACTTCAATAACATTGTATGTATCATGGATACTCTGTATTAACCCATGTGTTCTAAGACACTTCAATAACATTGTATTTGTCATGGATACTCTGT
Organism: Bathymodiolus septemdierum; assembly: GCA_963383655.1. Classification (NCBI taxonomy): domain Eukaryota; kingdom Metazoa; phylum Mollusca; class Bivalvia; order Mytilida; family Modiolidae; genus Bathymodiolus; species Bathymodiolus septemdierum. Next base: position 132,404,746 of record OY726517.1, read on the forward strand.
ATTAACCCATGTGTTCTAAGACACTTCAATAACATTGTATTTATCATGGATACTCTGTATTAACCCATGTGTTCTAAGACACTTCAATAACATTGTATGTATCATGGATACTCTGTATTAACCCATGTGTTCTATGACACTTCAATAACATTGCATTGATCATGGATACTCTGCATTAACCCATGTGTTCTATGACACTTCAATAACATTGTATTTATCATGAATACTCTGTATTAACACATGTGTTCTAAGACACTTCAATAACATTGTATGTATCATGGATACTCTGTATTAACCCATGTGTTCTAAGACACTTCAATAACATTGTATGTATCATGGATACTCTGTATTAACCCATGTGTTCTATGACACTTCAATAACATTGTATTTATCATGAATATTCTGTATTAACCCATGTGTTCTAAGACACTTCAATAACATTGTATTTATCATGAATACTCTGTATTAACCCATGTGTTCTAAGACACTTCAATAACATTGTATGTGTCATGAATACTCTGTATTAACCCATGTGTTCTAAGACACTTCAATAACATTGTATTTGTCATGAATACTCTGTATTAACCCATGTGTTCTAAGACACTTCAATAACATTGTATGTGTCATGAATACTCTGTATTAACCCATGTGTTCTAAGACACTTCAATAACATTGTATTTGTCATGAATACTCTGTATTAACCCATGTGTTCTAAGACACTTCAATAACATTGTATGTGTCATGGATACTCTGTATTGACCCATGTGTTCTAAGACACTTCAATAACATTGTATGTATCATGAATACTCTGTATTAACCCATGTGTTCTAAGACACTTCAATAACATTGTACGCATCATGAATACTCTGTATTAACCCATGTGTTCTAAGACACTTCAATAACATTGTATTTGTCATGGATACTCTGTATTTACCCATGTGTTCTAATACACTCCAATAACATTGTATTTGTCATGGATATTCTGTATTAACCCATGTGTTCTAAGACACTTCAATAACATTGTATGTATCATGGATACTCTGTATTAACCCATGTGTTCTAAGACACTTCAATAACATTGTATGTATCATGGATACTCTGTATTAACCCATGTGTTCTAAGACACTTCAATAACATTGTATGTGTCATGAATACTCTGTATTAATCCATGTGTTCTAAGACACTTCAATAACATTGTATTTATCATGAATACTCTGTATTAACCCATGTGTTCTAAGACACTTCAATAACATTGTATGTGTCATGAATACTCTGTATTAACCCATGTGTTCAAAGACACTTCAATAACATTGTATGTGTCATGGATACTCTGTATTAGCCCATGTGTTCTAAGACACTTCAATAACATTGTATGTATTATGGATACTCTGTATTAACCCATGTGTTCTAAGACACTTCAATAACATTGTATGTATCATGAATACTCTGTATTAACCCATGTGTTCTAAGACACTTTAATAACATTGTATGTGTCATGAATACTCTGTATTAACCCATGTGTTCTATGACAGTCCAATAACATTGTATGTATCATGAATACTCTGTATTAACCCATGTGTTCTAAGACACTTCAATAACATTGTATGTGTCATGAATACTCTGTATTAACCCATGTGTTCTAAGACACTTCAATAACATTGTATGTATCATGGATACTCTGTATTAACCCATGTGTTCTAAGACACTTCAATAACATTGTATGTGTCATGAATACTCTGTATTAACCCATGTGTTCTAAGACACTTCAATAACATTGTATGTATCATGAATACTCTGTATTAACCCATGTGTTCTAAGACACTCCAACAACATTGTATGTATCATGGATACTCTGTATTGACCCATGTGTTCTAAGATATTTCAATAACATTGTATTTGTCATGGATACTCTGTATTAACCCATGTGTTCTAAAACACTCCAACAACATTGTATGTATCATGGATACTCTGTATTAATCCATGTGTTCTAAGACACTTCAATAACATTGTATGTATCATGGATACTCTGTATTGACCCATGTGTTCTAAGACACTTCAATAACATTGTATGTATCATGGATACTCTGTATTGACCCATGTGTTCTAAGACACTTCAATAACATTGTATTTGTCATGGATACTCTGTATTAACCCATGTGTTCTAAGACACTTCAATAACATTGTATGTATCATGGATGCTCTGTATTGACCCATGTGTTCTAAAACACTTCAACAACATTGTATTTATCATGAATACTCTGTATTAACCCATGTGTTCTAAGACACTTCAATAACATTGTATTTGTCATGGATACTCTGTATTAACACATGTGTTCTAAGACACTTCAATAACATTGTATTTGTCATGAATACTCTGTATTGACCCATGTGTTCTAAGACACTTCAACAACATTGTATTTATCATGAATACTCTGTATTAACCCATGTGTTCTAAGACACTTCAATAACATTGTATGTATCATGAATACTCTGTATTAACCCATGTGTTCTAAGACACTTCAACAACATTGTATTTATCATGAATACTCTGTATTAACCCATGTGTTCTAAGACACTTCAATAACATTGTATGTATCATGAATACTCTGTATTAACCCATGTGTTCTAAGACACTTCAACAACATTGTATTCATCATGAATACTCTGTATTAACCCATGTGTTCTAAGACACTTCAATAACATTGTATGTATCATGGATACTCTGTATTAACCCATGTGTTCTAAGACACTTCAACAACATTTTTTTTATCATGAATACTCTGTATTAACCCATGTGTTCTAAGACACTTCAATAACATTGTATGTATCATGAATACTCTGTATTAACCAATGTGTTCTAAGACACTTCAATAACATTGTATGTATCATGGATACTCTGTATTAACCCATGTGTTCTAAGACACTTCGATAACATTGTATGTATCATGGATACTCTGTATTAACGCATGTGTTCTAAGACACTTCAATAACATTGTATGTATCATGAATACTCTGTATTAACCCATGTGTTCTAAGACACTTCAATAACATTGTATGTATCATGAATACTCTGTATTAACCCATGTGTTCTAAGACACTTCAATAACATTGTATGTATCATGGATACTCTGTATTGACACATGTGTTCTAAGACACTTCAATAACATTGTATGCATCATGAATACTCTGTATTAACCGATGTGTTATAAGACACTTCAATAACATTGTATGTATCATGAATACTCTGTATTAACACATGTGTTCTAAGACACTTCAATAACATTGTATGTATCATGGATACTCTGTATTAACACATGTGTTCTAAGACACTTCAATAACATTGTATGTGTCATGAATACTCTGTATTAACCCATGTGTTCTAAGACACTTCAATAACATTGTATGTATCATGGATACTCTGTATTAACCCATGTGTTCTAAGACACTTCAATAACATTGTATGTATCATGAATACTCTGTATTAACGCATGTGTTCTAAGACACTTCAATAACATTGTATTTGTCATGGATACTCTGTATTAACCCATGTGTTCTAAGACACTTCAATAACATTGTATGTATCATGAATACTCTGTATTAACCCATGTGTTCTAAGACACTTCAACAACATTGTATGTATCATGGATACTCTGTATTAACCCATTTTATATTAAGTAAGACATTATGCAATTATCCTTTGTTTTCCCCTTTTCATATTTTCTGTCAACATGGGGTGAATGAGTTTTCACATAGTTCACTAAAGTTCAACAGACAAAACATTGTAAAAGGTTGTACACAATAGCTTAGTATGATAGGTCTGTTTGTCTCTAGTGATGAGTGTAAACCACGTTACACTCATTGTAGTGTATGCTTTATGCACATTTTCAAAGACCTTACTGTGACTGAAATGTAGAACAGTGGTACAAGTTATATTCATTAGTTGTAATTTGTGTCTAAGTATAATCATGGATAGTCTCTCGTGATCATCACATCCATATGTGTCCTTACTAATTAACACCGACAATATTACGATAACAGTCATCTTACATTTTTTAAGCACTTGCTTCCATTGTACATTGCTTACATAAATCGACAAAATTGTAACTGATCACGCTTCAGATCTATATCTACATATTGTATATTATATGGTTTGACGACATTACTCATATCATATAATAACAGGCATCTGTCTGTTTCAGAAATTGTTTCAGGGATGGAGACGACAGATATTGAATCACTCAATAGCATTGTAATACTTACAGGAAACATAGATGTCCACTGAAAATGTAGATATATAATTTAGTGCGCACGACGTGTTTCTGGAATTACATTCATCATGTCAGATTGAAAAGTCAGATAATTTAAAAGTCTCTGGGAGGAAGTAAAAAACACGACATAAACAGGATAATCAAAATTAGCCACTGTTGTCTACGCATGAGGGATATTATTCCTAAGTGTTAAACAGGCCATACATATTGCACTGAGGCATGGACATTTCATATCACCTACGTCCATATGCTCAAGTGGTTTTGCGAAAATAATACAAGATAAATTTCAGCATTTGCATGAGAAACCTACAACGTGTTTGTGTGTGTATATATATATATATAGTAATCGTAAAAAGTAATATAATTGTTACGTTGTTTATCCTAGGTTTAAATGCAGTGTACGTTTGCACCCTTGATAGTTTGTATTTATATGCGTCGTGAGCACTAAATAAAAGTCTTTCTTCATCTCGTACTAACTCGGAAGACTCAAGCGATATGTACTCGATATAACATTATGTGATAAAGTTTGTCAGTGACTTGCGACAGGTCGGTGGTTTTCCCCGGATTTGATTTAATTGATTTATTATGCTTAACGCCACTTTCAGCAATATTTCAGCTATATCATGACGACCAGCTTTAGTGGTGGAAGAAGCAGGAGTCCCCGGAAAGAACCACCGACCATGGGCAAGCAACTGGTAAACTTTATCACTTGCGGGTGTGAATCGAGTGCACCCTTTTGGCAATTTACAAAGCCGGGCGCGAACCCACGCCGTATTGGTGATAGGCTTGTATGAGTTGTTAGATAATCCAACTACCTAACTCATTGAGCCACCCGGGTCCTTGATTTTCCCCGGGTACTCCGGTTTCTTTCATCAATAAAACTGACAGCCACGATATATCTGAAATATTGTTGAAAGTGGCTTTAAACACCATAATCCTAACCCCTACATCGGAAGTCCTAAGTTTAAACTTTGTTGTCCTTAAAGCCCAACAATGAAAATGCTCTCTTTCGTAACAATTAAGAAAAAAGAAGTAATATGAACAATATTTGGACATTATGAGATCTTAACAAATGAGTAAAATTTTAGTATCAAGCTATGTTTGTGGTAATTATTGTATTTTAGAGGCAATCGGAAGATTCTTTTCTTTATATGGCCATCAAACCAAGTCGTTAAGTAGTGTTGTACATTCGTACTAATTGAAATCTCGATAACATGCAGTAAAACCTGATCACAGAACTCCACATATATGTTGTCAATTAAAAAACTAATCATTTTACCAATGTCATCATGAGTGAATTGGTCAAGGTCGTGTTGATGTTTTTTTGTGTTTGTTGTCGTTTGTTGCCAATTGGAAGAACTGACTAGTTTTCTAAATTATGATTTTGTTCTCAGTGAAAACTAGACTTGTTATAATAGACACACCCTCACTAAATTATGATTATTATTATTATTATTATTATCGTAATTAGTATTATTATTATCATAATTATTATCATTATTATTATTATCACTATTATTAGTATTATTATTATTATTATTATTACAATAATTATTATTATTATTATTATTATTATTATTATTATTAACTTTATTAACGTTACTCCAGTTGATTTATTACTTTTAAGATAAAAGAGCAAATGAGTAAACATAAAAGATCCATTGACAATAGCTAGTCTCTATGCAATATGTTTATCCCATGCACACACTTACAATAGCTAGTCTCTATACAATATGTGTATCCCATGCACACACTAACAATAGCTAGTCTCTATGCAATATGTTTATCCCATGCACACACTAACAATAGCTAGTCTCTATGCAATATGTTTATCCCATGCACACACTTACAATAGCTAGTCTCTATACAATATGTTTATCCCATGCACACACTAACAATAGCTAGTCTCTATAAAATATGTTTATCCCATGCACACACTAACAATAGCTAGTCTCTATACAATATGCTTATCCCATGCACACACTAACAATAGCTAGTCTCTATACAATATGTTTATCCCATGCACACACTAACAATAGCTAGTTTCTATACAATATGTTTATCCCATGCACACACTAACAATAGCTAGTCTCTATACAATATATTTATCCCATGCACACACTAACAATAGCTAATCTCTATACAATATGTTTATCCCATGCACACACTAACAATAGATAGTCTCTATACAATATGTTTATCCCATGCACACACTAACAATGGCTAGTCTCTATACAATATGTTTATCCCATGCACACACTAACAATAGCTAGTCTCTATACAATATGTTTATCCCATGCACACACTAACAATAGCTAGTCTCTATATAATATGTGTATCCCATGCACACACCAACAATAGCTAGTCTCTATACAATATGTTTATCCCATGCACACACTAACAATAGATAGTCTCTATACAATATGTTTATCCCATGCACACACTAACAATAGCTAGTCTCTATGCAATATGTTTATCCCATGCACACATTAACAATGGATAGTCTCTATACAATATGTGTATCCCATGCACACACACGCAATTTTTGTCTTGTTATAGAAGTATGACGCGTTAAGTCTCGTTCGATGTGCTGTTTTGTTTGATGTCTGTGTTTGCCACAAGTAGTATTTTCCGTAAGCATGTTGCATCTTCAATCCTACGCTTGGCATCAATAACATTAAATAAAGATGGTTTTTTTTGCATCACTAAGCATGATTATTATAAAGTTTGTTTACATATAAAATTACGATTAAAGTCAGAATAATTAATATTGATTAAAATTCCAAGGTTATTATCTAAGCTCGGCGTTAAAGGTTCATCGAAGACATTTTGAAAATATAACGTACTAAAACGTCAATAGAGTTCCCAATCAAACCGAAACATTTTCGAAAGGTAGAAAAGGGTGAACAATCGATACTCCTAACACAGATATACATGACTACTCACTCCTCTAGCTTTGCACAAGAACTTCCATAAAACGAGGCGGGATTAAATTGTTGTGATGGAATGAATACTCATTAATGTAACTCCTAGATAAATGTGATGTATGCTCATAGTGTATGCAAATTTGACTATATTCATAGGTCTCCTATGGGAAATGGATCACAACAATAGGACTGTCCTGCTATTATGTTACGACTACAAAAAAATATACGACCACATAGTAGAATAAAATTGTCTTATCTAAACACGACTAATATTTTGACATTAACTAGTGGTACACAATCAGTAAACTGGATTTTTTTTTTTAAGCACATCAATACAAATACTAGCTCACCAGAATATATCTTTTTCTGGATCCTATTTCCCTGACGTTTTGTGTTTGCTGGTGGTATGTTATAGTACATGTAACCACAGAAACTCTGCAATTCAATGTTCAAGATTAAATTCCTTGTTCATATGTCAAACTGGCCGGGTCTGCTGTATGGCAAAATGTGTTGTCAAAACTATTCGTAAAAAACAAAAATAGGGACCAATTCGTCTGGATTAAGGTTTTGGCTACTTGAAGACATATTAAGCAATTTTTCAGTTATCTCAAAGTGGTCATTTGCATTGGCGAATGAAATTGGAGACCCGTTGAAAACTAACTAGCAAATTTTATTACAAAAAGTTGTATAACTTGGATACGCACGGAAAACCAACTCAAATATGGTGGCAATAGGCTACTACTGCATAGGCATATGGAAATCAAGGCACCTAACAAATCGAAGCCAGCATCCCTCTTTATTGGAACTTAATGTTATTTGTAGTAATCCCACAGAAACTCCGGAGTATAACAACATGACTTTGTTTCTCCAGTAGAAACGAACAGTACCACCAACCCACATCCACTCCATTGCCTACTCTATGATCAGCACCGCTGTTGTAACTTAGGATTAGGAGATACATGTATATATCTGTTTTGTAGAGTAACGCAGAATATTCAAAGCCAAAGTGCTTACATTGTAGAGCATCGCAAGGTACACTTAAACAAAAACAAATTGACTCTAGTAGAATAACGTAGATTTGTCAAATCCAAAGAACTTTTTTGGTAATGAGTTGGTCCAAGTACATAGCCAATCAAACTTCGAACATGATGGTAAAACAAGTCGAAATAAAAGTTTTGGGTTGAGGCAATTTAACGCTATTGAAAAAACTTGACACGTTATAATCTAAAGGTCTACAAATCGGATCTCACAAACCGATAATCGTTTTCCATGGACTACGCATTGGTAATTAGGTGTGTTTGTGAATATTATATCAAGTTTCTTTCTCAATTCCCATATGGCCAATTTTAATCGCAGAGTCTAAGTGTGGTAAAGTAAATATGACATTTTTAATTGTGGTTGACAGGGGAGAAAAGTATATTCATTCGATCAATGCAAAATGTGGATGTGTTTATAAGGAACATATACCAGTGTATATGTAGTGATTATGATTGTAATCAATGTGCAAAGATATTACTAGTCATTAATGGTTGAAGGAAATATAAGACTATGCACATATCATAGATGTTGGTTTGTTTTGGTTTTGTTCCACTTCGTTCTGTGTCTTGTGCCCAACGTTGCCAGTGTCTCTCGGTTGTTCATTCTTGATTGCTCCCTTCGGTTTTCTCTAACTTTTATATGTGCTAGTTGTAATTTCAACATTAAAACCATTGGCCAAATCAAAGTCATTTAATTCATTCAGCAAATGGGAAACTCTATGGAAAGATATTTCAATTACATTTCAATACCAGCATGCATCAATGATATAGCGGTTAGCTTGCTTGACTCGAGTACGGTGAATCATGGGTTCGAGCCCCGATCGGGTCAAACTAAAGACTATAACATTGGTATTTCTTGCTTCGCCGCTAAGCATGCAGCATTACGGATAAAGAGCAAAAACTGGTTTACTCGGAATCAGGATAATGTTTCCGAGTCGGGCGACATGTTTTTTCGCGGACTGTTGTTTCAGTGAGCTTGCACTATAAAAGATATCCAACTAAACGTGTTTGTCTACTACAAAGAGGACCTCATCAGCATCGCAATGAAAATTAACTTGTTCTCGCCATGATAGAGCTGAACATTACTGAGTTGGCGTTAAGCAACAATCCCTCACTCACTCACCCAATACGAAGCTTGTTTCAGTCTTGTCATTTCGTTTTCTTGTTTTATAGTTTGTATAATGTACATGTTATATGATACTATTTTATAAAAAAAAAAAAAAAAATCTTCTATGTTTCAAAGAAATTTTGCATATAGCTTTCAAAGAATTATCAATCAAAAGTTACATCTTCCATTTCAAAAGAGATCAGCAAATAAAACAATAAAAAGTAGATTTCTAATTTAGTGTGCACAAAACGTTTCTGGAATGACCTTCATAAAGAAGAGTACGCGTATAGCCAAATAATTTTAAATCTTTGGGGAGGTCTAAACAGGATAGCCGAAATAAGTTATCATTACCTATACCCGTGTGCAATTGACCAAAATCGAAAATGAAAATTTATAATTTAATTTATGCAGACATGCTATATGACAATTTAGCACCCTTTCTTTTCAAATTCGATAAAATTGCGAGAAATTGAGAAATTAAATTCAATAAATATAGCAAATGTATTTGCTATTTTGCTATTACAACAACACTTCTTACCTTGAGCATATTGGGAATGAAATGCTTTTAATACAGACAGATGTCTTAGCATATATAGCCATCTCTGTTGTCATTTGATAATCCAGACTATCTATTACACAATATCACTATCAGATAATTGTTCACTAACCCAAAAATAATGTTGTTAAGTCAATTTACTTCAATAATCGTTTAAACATCCATGTAATCTACTAGAAGTTGAACTGATTCTGTGAATATAATGGACAATTTTCCATTCTAACACAATTTCAACTTGTAATTGATAAACAAATAGATTGTCGTCAACTTAACTATATGAGAATATGCTATGTTATTAAAAACATACCGCGTTTGATTCGCTTAGAGACGACAATAGTGGTCGTTCACAGGAAGTGATGATGTCCACGTCGTTTCAAAAACCTCCGTCTTGAAAATGGATTGATCGTATTTGTTACAGCGTACATTCAACCTATTAAAACATTAATTGCCATGTTTGATTAACAGGGATTATTAAATGATTCTGAGCACTCGCAAGTAGTGAATTTTTTTAAAGATCTGTTTTTTTTTTCATATTTAATTTGACAAGCTAGCATCATATGTAGCCTTTCAACAGAGGCAGTTTATATAAAAAAAAGAAGCAAATTTAATATTGTCACACCGGAAGCTCACGTACATTTTTAAAAGATACCATTCATAAAAATGAATGACCGCGGAAGATATATACAATATAAATGTTCATTGTCGAAAATATATATATAAAATATATGGAAACAGGAAGAAAGGCTAGCTTGCTGTGAGCTTTTCTGACCTGTTTTGCAGCGAGAGTAAATATATTATATGTTTACCGACAATGTAGTATATTGTGTTTGTCCTGCAATTTCAAAAAGTCAAAATTTTGACAAGAAAAGCAAAAACAAGCGTCGCTGCTATCGTTTTCGAGGGTATCATCTCTCATATTTCCGAATGTATGCTCTCTCATATTTCTGATATCCTGTTACCGTTTCTTACCGCTAGCCCTACATGAATCGCCCATCGGGAGACTTCTTTATGTAGATTACACGAATAAAGCAAAATTGTTTTAATACCTTTATTGTACAAGAAATGTAATGATTGCAGGATAAATATCCACATCATCAAGTCATGGTTCCCATACGATCTGGTGGAGAAATGACGATTATGCTAATGATAAACAGCTTCGCAAAGCAAACAAATTATGAGAACTTTTGAACTAAAACATAATACTCACGGTAAGCATTATATTTGAGGAGGCTAAAGCTTGTATCTCAAATGACGGAAGGATGACATCTATCTATCGACTGTTATGACTTTATTGATGTCATGGGTGGAAATGGAAATGACGGAGAAATCAAATGCCACACGGGATATTAATTAAGGGTGAGGGTTGTGGTGTTTAACGCCACTTTCAACAATATTTCAGCTATATCGTTGCGGTCAGTTTTATATGCCGAAGAAACCGGAGTATCTGCCGCAAGTCGCTGACAAACTTTATCACATAAATTTACATTGAGTACACCTCGCCATGAGAGGGATTCAAACTGACAACATCAGTGGTGATAGGCACTGACTGCATAGGATGTTATTAATCTACCATGCGATCACGACCGTGACTGCCCCGATATTAATTTAATCCAAATTACAGTGTATTATTTAGATGCTATTTGCTACATTATATAATAGCATACGTTATAAAGAAAAAAAACTCATACATGCGTGATTGTTAGTAAACCCAGTGTACCTACTCATGGGAAAACATATATCCTGCTATTAGGGTTTTTTTGTAGTTTGTATAATTGTCATCTGTTGTTACTGGTTTGTTTTGTTGAGTGTTTTAATACCGTCACGCAAATAGTGAATCAGTTCATTTCATGATTTTTTTTTTATTTAGAAGCAATAAGACAAATAGGCAAAACGATGCTTGTTTTGGTGGTAAACTTACTGTAAAATGAAAAGTAAAGGATGGGATGTGAAAAATAGCTTTACTGCTAACCACCAGTGTCTGTTCATAATGGACCGATGGTTTAATTTTAAGAGGGGGCATCGCCACCGAGCTATTTTTTTTCATACGATACGAAAAGTACACTTTTTTGTACATGAGAAATCGGTATTTTTTGTTCAAATGTTACCAAAATATCTGGTTCTAAACTACAGGTTCAGTTTATTCATTTTTGCATCGTTCAAAGTTCCAACCCACATATCTAGCACAAAAACAAGACCCCATGTCTATGTTCAGTGGTTCCCTTTCGTTAACACTTCTGTATTTACTATGATATTTATTGAGAATTACTAGTATATATAAACGATACATATTATGATCAATTGCGAAATTGTTTTTATGTTTCTGTAATAAAAAAATCTCATTAAATATGTATGTTTTTTTTTTTTTTTTTTTTTTTTCAATGTACAAGCATTTTATGACCTTCAAGCTTGTGAAGTGATGTACCAAGCCAGGATTGTGAGCGCTGATGTATATGTGTCGACCTTGCATCTGTTTTTCGATTAGATTTTGAACAGTGTTGTATTTTTTTTCATTTCTTTCAAGAAAGGATGCCACTTCTTCCTTTAGTAAATATCACAATGTATACTGTAAACGCCACGCCATGGCGTAAGCATGGTCAAAGATGGCGTCAAACACACATAAAATGATATTACTGTAAAGCGAAGACTATTAGGCATCAATTATCTACAAAGTACAGATCATACAATGCTTATCAGAAAAGGAATATAATATTTATTTATTTACCTTTATTGAGGGAGACAAAGACATTAGTTCAATCTAGTGCACAAATGAGACAATGATTATTAAAAATTGGAAAAACATGTCGCCACGTTTGACCTTTAGATTAAAGGGGCAGACAAATTAGACAGAAACCATTTACATACATGCATAGTGTTTCCAGAAACCTTATTTTGTAGAATTTCCAGACACAAGTTTCATTGGCAGCGTGATGCCGATCTTTATGTTAGAAATATCGAGAAAAAAATATATACTGATGGCCTAAAAATCTTTCGTTCACGAGAACTACTTCCTGTATCCTTGGAGACACGAGTACAATATGGCGGCGGCGAGATCACGAGATCACGAGAGTTCGATTGAATGAGACTAGATTCGGCCCTAAAAAAAGTCGTCCCCGATATATCTCGGCCCTAAAAAAAAGTCGTCCCCGACATATCTCTGCCCATAAAATCTCGACACTATTTTGATGCAATGAATGAGCGTGAAATTGGCAGATAATTTTCAGATTCGTGAGTATTCATGGCCGTGCCTGTTTCAATAGATGGAAAGAGCATTCTTACATTGTACTACAGTACACTCCAAAAAGTACACAAAAGTAAGTAAAATTTCTATTTCAATCATCCCAAGGATTTACATGATTTAAATATTAGATAATGTGGATTTTGCTTCGCTGGCACTACAGGTAGCACCTGTCTCATATTATCATCTTGGTCTATCAACATGTCGTCTGCTTAATTACGTCACTTCGCTTGACGTTTCGTTACACAACCCTCAACTACGAAACGGTGACTCGATTATAATTTCTAGACTTCAGTTTTATCGGCAACGGCATACCTATCTATTGACAATTTGTCATTTGACTATATTAATATGTCGTCTGCTTACTTACGTCACCTCTCTAGACGTTTCGTTATACGACCCTTACCTACGAACGGTAACTCCATTGTAATTTCTAGACTTCAGTTTCACCGACAACGTTATACCGATCTATTATCATTTTAGTATAATATGAAACCGACACGGCCATGAATGCTCACGCATCTGAAAATTATTTGGCAATTTCACGCTCATCCAGTGCATCAAAAGTGTCGAGATTTTTTGGGCCGAGATATATTGGGGACGACTTATTTTTAGGGCCGAATCTAGTCTCATTCAATCGAGCTGTCGTTCCTTTATTGGAGTTATCGTTCCTTGCGAAATCTCAAAAGTTAACTTCCGCGTAGAAACAATAATTCTTGTCAGTATGTCAGAAGAGATTAAATAAATTAAAAAATAAATGACTTTTATTACACACGGGTTCCGGGTTTCAGTGGTATCGGACGTACGAGAGAGGGTACGAGACTTCAGGATCACCTTTGCGCTTTATGTTAAGCAGATCTTCATTAATTGAGTGTGTTAGTGTGCTACACGGAAACCGGTGTTTACAAAGCATCGAATGTTTTTTCTTCGATAGTATGTTCAACCATGTTTGTCAAAAAATCCTAAGTACACATTTTATACCATAAAGAGTGCGCTTAAACTCGCATATTAACATGTCGTCTGCTTAATTACGTCACTTGTCTAAACGTTTCGCTATGCAACCCTGAACTACGAACGGTAACTCGATTTAACAATAGAGAAACTCAAATAAGACAAACCATGAAGTAATGACAAATTAAACAAATGTTTTCATCAAGCTCATGTTTTTGTTTGGCCAATCATTTAACCGATTAAATAGAGTACAGTCAAACCTGTATATACAATGCACTCAACGGAACCTTAAAAAGTTACATTGATGCCCAGTTGCTCTTTAGAAGCAAGATAAAATAACATACGCTATTCATTAATGGGAAAAATAAGGCTGCCATTTATAGACAGTGATTTGTTATATGGAGGTGCCCTTTAATGACGATTTGACTGCAATTGTATAATAATTTTTTTTTAATAAATTTTATCATTTGCATCGATCACAGGCTTCATTAACATAGCTATATTATCTACATCATGTCACTGTAAAATATAACATCCTTCGAAATAGAGCAATGTCGTCAGAAATTCGTAAAATAAAAAGGTTAAATAGATTTTTTAAAATCACATAAAGAAGGTTAGTGGCAACGTATTCTAAAAAACCCAGAATAATTGTTTCTGTTTCCAATTCACCACCCGTTGTGCTTTCCCACAAGAACATTGATTTTATTGTTATAAATTAGATATTGGTTCATAGTAACCTTATACCTTATACCTAAGTGAACTCACAACATCTTCATAGCAACCTGATGCCTTATATCTAAGCGAACTCTCTTCATCTCTAAATTGATTGATTAATATTGTTTGACATTTCATGGTTAAGAAGAATTAGAGAGTATCTTGAGTCATTTCTAATCTAAACCACACAATTAACTGAATATAAATTGTCCTTTAACAGTAGACATTATTAACTAACCACTATATTGTTTTGACGTTTTGACAATTTGCATAGGGGCTTGGTCGTACTGGCGTTTTCTATTAATAGAAAACAAAATCGAATTTGTCATGTCTGCTACGACGAGAAAAGTGAAACTAGTCCTATGAAACATTTTATATGTAATATAATTCAAGAATTACGTGTTTCTTTGTTAATAAGAAACATTTCAAAATGCCAAAGAGGTAATAAGAAGACGTAATTCTAAGATACCAAAGAGGTAATCAGAAGACGTAATTCTAAGATACCAAACAGGTAATCAGAAAACGTAATTCTAAGATACCGATACCAAACAGGTAATCAGAAGACGTAATTCTAAGATACCAAACAGGTAATCAGAAGACGTAATTCTAAGATACCAAAGAGGTAATAAGAAGACGTAATTCTAAGATACCAAAGAGGTAATCAGAAGACGTAATTCTAAGATACCAAAGAGGTAATAAGAAGACGTAATTCTAAGATACCAAAGAGGTAATCAGAAGAAGCAATTCTAAGATACCAAAGAGGTAATCAGAAGACGTAATTCTAAGATACCAAAGAGGTAATCAGAAGACGTAATTCTAAGATACCAAACAGGTAATCAGAAAACGTAATTCTAAGATACCGATACCAAAGAGGTAATCAGAAGACGTAATTCTAAGATACCAAAGAGGTAATCAGAAGACGTAATTCTAAGATACCAAAGAGGTAATCAGAAGACGTAATTCTAAGATACCAAAGAGGTAATCAGAAGACGTAATTCTAAGATACCAAAGAGGTAATCAGAAGACGTAATTCTAAGATACCAAACAGGTAATCAGAAGACGTAATTCTAAGATACCGATACCAAAGAGGTAATCAAAAGACGTAATTCTAAGATACCAAAGAGGTAATCAGAAGACGTAATTCTAAGATACCAAAGAGGTAATCAGAAGACGTAATTCTAAGATACCAAAGAGGTAAACAGAAGACGTAATTCTAAGATACCAAAGAGGTAATCAGAAGACGTAATTCTAAGATACCAAAGAGGTAATCAGAAGACGTAGTTTTAAGATACCAAAGAGGTAATCAGAAGACGTAATTCTAAGATACCAAAGAGGTAATCAGAAGACGTAATTCTAAGATACCAAAGAGGTAATCAGAAGACGTAATTCTAAGATACCAAAGAGGTAATCAGAAGACGTAATTCTAAGATACCAAAGAGGTAATCAGAAGACGTAATTCTAAGATACCAAAGAGGTAATCAGAAGACGTAATTCTAAGATACCAAAGAGGTAATCAGAAGACGTAATTCTAAGATACCAAAGAGGTAATCAGAAGACGTAATTCTAAGATACCAAAGAGGTAATCAGAAGACGTAATTCCAAGATACCAAAGAGGTAATCAGAAGACGTAATTCTAAGATACCAAAGAGGTAATCAGAAGACGTAATTCTAAGATACCAAAGAGGTAATCAGAAGACGTAATTCTAAGATACCAAAGAGGTAATCAGAAGACGTAATTCTAAGATACCAAAGAGGTAATCAGAAAACGTAATTCTAAGATACCAAAGAGGTAATCAGAAGACGTAATTCTAAGATACCAAAGAGGTAATCAGAAGACGTAATTTTAAGATACCAAAGAGGTAATCAGAAGACGTAATTCTAAGATACCAAAGAGGTAATAAGAAGACGTAATTCTAAGATACCGATACCAAAGAGGTAACCAGAAGACGTAATTCTAAGATACCAAAGAGGTAATCAGAAGACGTAATTCTAAGATACCAAAGAGGTAATCAGAAGACGTAATTCTAAGATACCAAAGAGGTAATCAGAAGATGTAATTCTAAGATACCAAAGAGGTAATCAGAAGACGTAATTCTAAGATACCAAAGAGGTAATCAGAAGACGTAATTCTAAGATACCAAAGAGGTAATAAGAAGACGTAATTCTAAGATACCAAAGAGGTAATCAGAAGACGTAATTCTAAGATACCAAAGAGGTAATAAGAAGACGTAATTCTAAGATACCAAAGAGGTAATCAGAAGACGTAATTCTAAGATACCAAAGAGGTAATCAGAAGACGTAATTCTAAGATACCAAAGAGGTAATCAGAAGACGTAATTCTAAGATACCGATACCAAAGAGGTAATCAGAAGACGTAATTCTAAGATACCAAAGAGGTAATCAGAAGACGTAATTCTAAGATACCAAAGAGGTAATCAGAAGACGCAATTCTAAGATACCAAAGAGGTAATCAGAAGACGTAATTCGAAGGAGAGACAATACAATGGCCAAAGGAAAAAGGAAAAAATACACAATTATAATCGACAAAATACTACAGAGAAAGCATAACATTGAACAAAGCAAACCCCACTAACAAACACCGGAAGTGCATTCAGATGTTCAGAAAAGTTAATCAGTTCCTCATCCAATAATTTCACCCTTCGTGTTACTCTTGTTAAAGATCCGGTGACAAGTCACGAATGAGGAAAGGACAGGATTGAGAAAGGCTATTGTTAAATTTAACTAAATTTGGCAAAGTTATAGACAGACAGAACAAATCATTACGTTTTGCTGTAGATATGAGAAATAGCAGCATTAGAGAATAAAATGAAAATGGTTGTTTTAGTTTTATATACGCATAATAGTCATATCAGTATGATATATTATCTACATGATGTCATCCTCTTGCTGAACGAGAACACGGATACGTAGCAAAACGTTGAGGAAATGTTTACATTGATTCTGGAAGTCTAAGGAGTTAATAGTAATGACACGGCCATTATCAGGATACGTGTTTTTCTAATTTCGTTCCAGGGGTATGGTGTTTAATGCCACTTTCAACAATATTTCAGATATAACTGGGCGGTCAGTTTTATTGGTGGGGGAAATCGAGGAAAGTCACACGAACAACCAGTCGTAGTTGCAGCAAGGTGTATATCTACACGAAACAAATGGCTATATATACAAATACCCATGAAATACCGAATACTTAGATACACAATTCAGTTGTACTTTAGTTATTTCTAAAACGATAATGTATTTACTAAGGCTAGCACATTAGTAGATTTCTTGCAGTTGTCTGCACATTCTATGCTCAAAATAATCCCACGTAAATCGAGGAGTGTTTGATTCGTTTCAGTTTTATTGATCTTTAATAATGTTTCAATGCCACTTTCAACAATATTTCATTTATATTGTGGCGATCAGATTTATTGGTAGACAAAATGAATACCCGACGAAAACCACTGATCTGCTGGAAGTCACTGACAAACTATATTATATATTGTATCGATTACACCTCGTCATGAATGGGATTCATACTCACAACTTTAGTGTCGATAGGCACTAATTGCATCGGTAGTTGTAAATCCAACTACCATACCATTTGTATTTAAAAAATCAGCAAACTAAGTATTTGGTCTTTCTCAGTTAAAGCGAATATGTGCGGGTTATTTATAGTTTGTATCTGTATTTCCGTTGGAGATCAATATTTCCAGTATGGAAGGGTTTTGATCCCATTGATCGTTTTAACCCCGCCACATGTTTGTGCTTGTCGCAGGATAGGACCAGAATGGCCAACGTCCTATGCTATGGTCTCTTTTAATGTTCAATGATCTTAGGTGAGAAGTAAATGTTCGTTTTGTTGATATTGGCGGAATTGTTGACCATTATTGTTTAAACTTATTGTTCATAAGGGAATGTTTAAACTTATTGTTCATGAGGGAATACGCTCAGTAAATTTTCTTTTCATGAGGGAGTATGCTTCATTAACAATCATTCAAAGTGTAATTTTGATTTCATTGTCAGTTCATCAACAAATAAATGTTTACAGGTTTCACTGATGAAAGATGTTATGACAATTGGTTTATAGTCCTCTGAACCCTCTTTGAGTAGAAATAGGGTCAGAAATATGCCAAGACGTGATCAAAAGCCATTAACCGATAGAAAACAACAAACCTATGGTATAAAAGAAAACACATTATTGACAAACTCAAATCAATGTTCAAGTTCCATAAGGTTTGCCTGTTTTATCGTGGATACGTGTGTTGATACCGTATGAAATAAATATAAGATTTTCAAAAGGCTTACTGATCCAAACTGTAAACGCTTAAATTAGCACCATCACCAACAACTGTGATGGTATAATTTACATATCCTTTGAGGCGATCACATTTAGTTAATCAGTTCTCCAGCAGGTAATTAATGACACCAGGAGACACATACAGCCGGAAGACAACACAGAACACACAGAAACCTGTATCAAAACTGCATAGTCACATGAACTGACTGAAAGTAACTTCAAAATCACAAGGAATAAAAGTAAAATCAAGAAAATAACACACTGTCGGAACAATTCCTAAAGCAAATAACAAATAGTAGAAAGAGACAATGTAGATACCCCTAACACACAAATACATGACTGCATACTTTCCTGGCTTGGCACATCCATGTCAATAAAAAGATAGGCGGGGTTAATCTAGTTTTATCGACCCAAACCTCCGGAATTAGTGAAATGATGTGGTCAATGCACGTGGTTTCCTCAAGTGGGTAAAATGCCAAACCTCACATCAAATAACGTGGCTTACAGCGTTATTATAAAGAACTCTATATTCTTGAAAATTATGCATGATATATTTAATTTTCGAGACACAGAAGTTTACATATGTATAATTTTAGTTCTATTAAAGAAAGCCGATAGCGATAAAATACAGAGTTGAATTGGCTAATGATATATCAACCAATTTGATTGTATTGAATTCTCTACATCGTCCATTTGTATAGACCCTTTAGGAATATGATTATATACATCGTATTTAGAATACTAAAAATAAATTGTGATATGTCATTTAATGTTGTACAGCCTTTTCATTACAGGAAATTGCTCACATATATATTCTGAAGAGGAATTTGCATTCTACCTATACAATGATCCGCATCGGTGGTGGAATGATTTACGTATTCTCCTTGAGTGCGGTAGATCGCGGGTTCAATCCCCGGCCGGGTCAATTCTACAAGGACTATAAAATTGGTATTTGCTTCTATTAAAGAGTTAGAACAAAGATCGGTTGGTTAATGTATACAAGTAGTGTAACATGTCTATTCGCGATCTACTGCGTCAGTGAGCCGGCACTATACAACTCAAACTCAGCATGTTAGTGTAGTACAAATCGGACATCGTTATATCATCGAAATGTAACTTCGACATGATATAGCTGAATAACTGCTAATTTTCTTTTAAAAGACACTCACTCATACTACCAATGTGTGGATTTGAACCTGTCTTCGTACAGCGTCAAGGGGTTGGCGTGGTCGTGATCGTATAGTAGTTTGATTTACAATTACCTGTGGTATGAATGCTTATCACCACAAAAGGTTTGTTTTCGGACCCAGTTCATGGCGAGGTGTACTCGATACAACATTATGTGATAAAGTTTGTCAGTGACTTGCGACGGGTAGGATGTTTTCTTCAGGTACTCCAGTTTCCTCAACCATTAACATCTGACCGCAACGATGTAATTGAAATATTGTTGAAAGTGGCGTTAAGTACAATGCACTAAACCTAAACCAAATAATGTTTTCATCATTTTGTATGTAGTCAGTTTCCTTAACTAGATTTCAATTCTTTGACATTTCAACCTCTCGGTATTTCCATTAGTAAGGTGATGTTAATTTTCTAAGTGTGCACCTGCTGTGTGTGAATTTATTGATGTGTTACTTTTAATTTCGGTCTGCTCGATCGATATGTCTCACAAATGTGTCCCCGGGCTATAATAAGCTTACTAAAAACTTAATTAGCATCGAATGTAATTTTATTTAATCTCAAGATTTACCAATGACTGATATTGAATTTAAATACACCCAATGCCTATTAAGAATGTTTGAAGAAAGCAAAGGAGTAACCAGAAGCCATAATTTCAAGAACAGACAATGCAATGGGCAAAAGAAAAAGGAGAAAAGGCACATAATTGACAGCATAATAGTACACTAACTAACGAATGATCAACGCGAACCCATCTAGAACACGAAGATGAATCGGAAGGGTAAGCAGTTCCTGCTCCACTACCGAAACCTGTCGTGTTACTCTTATTAATCATTTGGTGACAAGTTATGAGTGAGGAAAGAACGAGATCGTAATTACAACTAACGGAATATATCCATGATCATTTGCGACACAGATTTACCGTAGTGTTTAATCTAAGTGATAAAACTTTCTAAGTGATGACTTCAACTTAAACCCCCAGTAACCGTTGGTTCAGACGCTTCCTTGTTAGCAACAACACTATATAAAGGAAGTCAAGGTGGCAAACATCATTTAGCCGCATATCTGTATGCTCACAAGAAAATATTTACACAAGAAACACCACGGGTGTCACTAGTCGAGAAGGAACTTCTTAGCCGTCCGGAGAACCTGAGTCCACCGCCCCCCCCCCCCCCTCCACTTCGGAATTGGATGTTGGTGGGGTTCGTGATGTTCGATCTTTTGTGTTATGTGTAGTGCTTTGTAGATCGTTGTTTGTTCGTTTGTTCTTCTTTTGGTCATTGTTTTGTATGTCCTTCTTCGATTTACAGATTCTGATTACTCCTTTGGTATCTTCAAACTATTCTTACAATGTCACAATAAATTAACATAAATGTTGTCTGGATATGAAACTATTTATAGTACATATCATGTATGTCATCGGAAAGCAAATTACAATATTTATCACTTTTCCCTATGGCTATCATTTGTACTTATGTTAGCATTAGTAATCACAAATTGATATCAGACATGACCATGGAATTGATATGAATATTTTCCCGACTTTCACTTGAAAAGGGATAGTATTATATAATATACAAAATATTGAAAAACCATGAGGCAGAAATAAACAGCTTAAACAGTCATTTGTCAAGATGTACTACGAAGATGAGTAAGTAATTACCAATAGTGATTACATACACTGTACGCAGTCGTACATTTTATACTGTAATCGCGGGTAACAATTTCTGCAAAACTTTACCAATGGATCTTGAATTATTCTGTAAAATTATCCTGTTGCAGAACATCAATCATATTTCAAAATGATGTTTCATTTTGTGTGTGTTGAGGCACCGTGCCGGTTACTTTGCTCAATAAGCGGTAAATAATAAAGAAGGGGCAATCAAAAATGGACAATCCATAGAAACTGGCAACATAGGGTACACAAGACGAAGAAAAGAAAACACAACGCATTAGATGTAAATACTGTTTATACGGAAATCGTAATGTACAGCACAACAAAATATGACTGATTCTGAATATCTTTCTGCTGAAAGTGGTATGCAGGTATACTTTCGGTCGTTCTATATTTCCTCTTTTTTTTAAAGCCAAATAGCTTACAAAAAAAAAATAGGAATGTTCGTGTCTTCCTTCAAAAGTCAAAATAAGGTCATCTTAATCTATGATACCATTTAAAATGTGTAATGGTATCGGAAATCCTTAACGCCCACGCCATTTTGTATTATCCTAATACATTTCATACAATCATAGAATAATTTAACAAAGTGATATTAAAATACAAATATCAAATGGTTTTATCAGCATTAGAGCAAGTAGAAACATTTTCCTTGTAGCTTCATCATTATATCAGATTGCATATTCCAGCAATGAGATACGATACATGCCAGTAGAATATAAATTGTTATCATAAACTTTTATTATGTAATTAAACAAATAAATCTACGTAAAGCAAAACTTAATTATATAATGGTGGCACACTTTAGTAGAAGCTGAAACTGGAGTGCCCGGTGAAGATCATCTATCTTTCTCAATTCACTGCAAAATGTTATTTCTTAGAATGGTATCAAGAGCATCTCGCAACGGCATTTTAGGGGGTCGCGATTTTCCACACAATACAAAAAGTATATAGATTTGTTTTCATACAAGTCACAATAAGCAGAACGAATTTATTATTGAAATTAGGGTTCTCCTACTTCAGGCACTGAGACGATGTTGATTTCTTATTTAGGTACTTTCATTAGTTTTATTGCATAAAGCGAGTTTAAAGTTAATTTGCTTTTTAATCTTTTGACTTAGAGTGTACCTGATGAAGGTTATTCCTGAAACGGGTCGTGTAGACTAAATTTGGTATCTACATTTTAAATACATGTAAGACAAATCTCTATACGGTTTATTGGTTTATGATGTTTAACGCCACTTTCAACAATATTTCAGTTATATCGTGACAGCCAGTTTTATTGGTGGATGAAACTGGAGTACCCGGTGAAAGCCACCGACCTGTCGCTATCATCGACAAACTTTATTACATAATGTTGTATTGAGTACACCTCGCCAAGAACGAGATTCGAAGTCACAACTTTAGTGGTGATTGGCACTGATTGTACAGGTAATTGTAAATCGACCTACCAAAAATCCACGACCACGACGTTCTCAAAAATCTTTTTTATACAATTATTGGAAGCAAGATAACGTACGAATTGCCGTATTATTATAGAACATAAACAGGAAAAATAAATACCACACCGTCAGAACAGCTCTACGATATAATAGAAAAAATCTTTAAAACAGACTTAAATAAACAATTTAAGCGTCTTATGCGAATTGTGAAATTAAGCTAAGAAGAGTTTGAAGATGCCAGAGAGGTAATCAGAAACCTTACATCGGAGAACAGATTATACATAGGCCACAAGGCAAAGAACAAAAGGACACACAATGATATACAAAACACTACACAGAAAAGTAAAGATTGACCAACACCAAACCAAATAAAAACCCGGTAATGAACTCAGGTGCACCGGAGTGGTATACAATTCCTGCTCCAATAGTGGCACCAATCGTGTGTTAATATCATTAGAATGGCGATATAAAACTTTGAAGAATTTGATCAGGAAAAGGTTAAACAAGACATGCAAAACGTTACAATATTAACACTTGATGATCCACCACCCAAATCATAATACTCATGATATTTTGTCAGTGCTTTTAATTCATATACATTTATATTTTTGACGTTTCTTGAGGTCTTAGCCTAAGACTAATATCACAATTATTGCTTGTCTCTCAGTCTATCATATGTTGGCCATTGCATTGTCTATCCTTCGATTTATTTCCCTTATTATTGATTACTCATTTAGTGCAAAATATATCTTCAAACGTAACTTGTAAGATGAAAGTTTTCCATGGCCTCCTCTAAAACAGAAACAATAAATATGTTCTCCTGACTATACAAGGTTCGAGTTACATCCTGTGACATGTAACTGCAGTCAAATCTGTATTCAGATGTCACCTTTAGGACAAAGAAAAAGTGGTCGTTTAAGACAGGTGACTTCATAAAGGAGGTTCAATTCACACGATATTTTCTATGACATGACAAGCAAAGGGTAACCTCTTAATACAGGTGACTGCTTAATAAATGTGACCGTATTGACAGGTTTGACTGCATGAACTTCTTCCCTTTCCTGAGCACCAGAACTTACCCACGGTTCTTAGTGGGGTTCGTGTTGCTCGATTTTTAGTTTTCTGTGTTTTGTTTTGTAGATCGTTGTTTGTGCTTTTGTCTTTTTTCTTTTTGCCATTGTGTTGTCTGTCCTTCGATTTACGGATTCTGATTACCAATTTGGTATCTTCAAACTCTTTTTCTTTTAACGATTCCGATACCTGGAAGTTATCCCATATCAAATTGAAATATAAAAAAAAGTTCCTTACCTGATAAATATTGAATACGGGATCGTCTATTAAATCAAACTTCTGAATGAATGACCTGTTACTTCTCAATAATTCACACTGTTGATTGTATAACATCGGATTCCTACCATTTAATTGTTAACTAATGGAGAAATAATATAATCTAATCAATTCTGGTGAAAGCATGTTTAACATGCATACCTATGAGAGAGTAAAATGATTCCAGGAAATAATATGGAAATACTATAGTCTAACATCGTCACTGACTGATTGATTTATCATGAATTGTCATTGATCAACTGCAAGAGTGTCTTCGTCTGAAATGTAAAAAAATATATATACTTACATTGAAACTGATTTTTTTTGGAGGTGGGTTCTGTTTTTCTGTTGTTTTGGGGTT
Organism: Bathymodiolus septemdierum; assembly: GCA_963383655.1. Taxonomy (NCBI): domain Eukaryota; kingdom Metazoa; phylum Mollusca; class Bivalvia; order Mytilida; family Modiolidae; genus Bathymodiolus; species Bathymodiolus septemdierum. Next base: position 132,429,825 of record OY726517.1, read on the forward strand.
TTTTTTAATGTTTTTTTTTTTTTTTTTGTAAATCGACTTTTAGAGGAATTTTTATTTTCAAACATCATAGCAAAAATTACTTCCATTTAAACTCGATACAATATTATGTGATAAAGTCTGTGAGTGACTTGGGACAGGTCGGTGGTTTTCTGCGGGTAATCCGATTTGCTCCACCAATAAAACTGACGCCATGATGTAGCTGAAATATTGTTGAAAGTGCCGTTAAACACCATACCCCTAACCCCAAGAATTCCGTTTGAAACATCTATTCCTTCCAATGGATAATATACAACGTATATTGACTGCCTTATTGCTGTTTTTACATATAAAGCAACTCATCATCCTGAGAAATAATCAAATATAATTTCGAGACGTCTAGTAAGAACCATTACAGAATAGCTTTACTATACTTTTTTTGTAATTTGTTTATTTTTAAAGAAAAGCAGAGGCAGATACAAATACAAAAATATATGACATGCATATATAATTTACACAGACGAAACACATTTAATTGATCAAAACAAACATTTTGCAACATTACACTGAAATTTCAAACACCAAGAACAATTTTAAATGGCAACCACTTTTTACATATATATTCTTTTGGTGTAGAGGATAGGAAATGTATGGTTGTCTTTTCTATTTTAATGCAATATTTCAGGTATTTAAGACCACCATTAATACTGGGTTTATCACCCAAACATCTACATTTATATAAATAATACTTTAAAATCAAAATGACTTGATTTTTTGTGTTATTTGGATCTAAAGAATTCATAATACCCAATATAATATTAGGTGCATTTATATACTGCATATTAAGACCACAAATTTCAAAAATATTTACTGATGAAAACCAAAAATTCTTATTCCCTAAACAGATGCAATAAACTCTCTTTAGTTTCTGTACAGCTTTACTATACTTAGCAATATTTAATATCTAGATATAACAAGTAAGGATTGGAGAGTATGTCAAGAGGGAAAGACAATTAATGTGTTAACGAGATATACAACAAACTGTCAATTCATTTAATGATCTTTCACTATGAGCATACGAAAAGTTTGAAGATACCAAAGGGGTTATCAGAAGCCGTAATTTGAAGACAATACAAAGGCCAAAAGAAAAGGTACAAACAAAGACCTACGAAACACTACACGGAAAACTGAAGATGGAGCAACACGAACCCCTCTTAAAACCGGGGGTTAACTCAGGTGCTCCGGAAGGGTCAGTAGCTCTTGCTATAAGATATGATCCCCTAAGCAGATTAATTGATGCAGTCATTTCCAAAGTTTTTTTTAATCACTTTTTTTTTATTACAGGATTTCCAACAAATTTCGCGAAAAGAAATTGAACAGTGATGGTTATCAATTCCACAAATATTAACAAAGTGAATGACTTGGAATCCCGCTTAGGCGAGTTGCACACATTACAAAATTATATGATAAAATTTGTCAGTAACTTACGGCAGAACGGTGGTTTTCTTCGGCTACTCCTGTTTCCTCCAACAATAGAACTGATTGCAACGATATAACGGATACATCGTTGAAAGTGGCGTTAAACACTCTACCCTAACCCAACAAAGTGAACAACTATCTGTTTGTTGAGATCATTGACAACAGATAAAAGCCAACGATATTTGCCAATAGAAATCAGTTCCGAGATATACCTTGTATTTATTGTTGATGTTTTTCAGTCATAACAATGAACACTAACTGTGATGACGGTGATTTTACTGCACTAGATAACTTCTTTCCGTTATTAGCAATATTTTGGAAAACAAAAAAATACCACAATGTCGGAACATTTCCAAATTTCAATGTAACAATCATATCAAGAGGCAAAATCGATAACTCTTAGCACGTGACTGCTCACTTCACTGGCCTTTGCAGGTACTTTTATAAAAAAATGGCGGGGCTAAACTAGTTTTCTGGGCACAAATCCCTCCTCTCTCAACAACATTTTTGTCTTGATTGTATACATCATTGCTACATCTTTGATATATTGTTTTATTGCCTGTTGTTACCAAGGATTAGTGTATTAGATATCTTCTACTGTGGACCAACTGTTCAAAATCTATGTCTTCTTAGCATATGTGTAGACAGACATTAATTGTTTATCTTTTCAAAGCACATGTGAATGATATATAGGGTATGTATCCTTATGTGACACGTGTAATCTTGTGAATGATATATAGGGTATGTATCCTTATGTGACACGTGTAATATTCTGAATGATATATAGTGTATGTATCCTTGTGTGACACGTGTAATATTCTGAATGATATATAGGGTATGTATCCTTGTGTGACACGTGTAATATTCTGAATGATATATAGGGTATGTGTCCTTGTGTGACACGTGTAATATTCTGAATGATATATAGGGTATGTATCCTTATGTGACACGTGTAATATTCTGAATGATATATAGAGTATGTATCCTTATGTGACACGTGTAATATTCTGAATGATATATAGGGTGTGTATCCTTATGTGACATGTGTAATATTCTGAATGATATATGGGGTATGTATCCTTATGTGACACGTGTAATATTATGAATGATATATGGGGTATGTATCCTTATGTGACACGTGTAATATTCTGAAAGATATATGGGGTATGTATTCTTATGTGACACGTGTAATATTCTGAATGATATATAGGGTATGTATTCTTATGTGACACGTGTAATATTCTGAATGATATATAGGGTATGTATCCTTATGTGACACGTGTAATATTCTGCATAACATATAGAGTCTATTTCCATACGTGTCGCATGTGATATTCTGTTTGGCATACATATCTTGTTTTTATCAATTGACAATTTTATTGTTTATGCTAAAGATTCGAATATCAAAATTAGATTTGAAATCGACTTAAGATTACATTGAATTGCTATTTAACTCTAATAAATGATCTTTATTATTAGATTAAGAAAATTACACAACAGCTAGTGAAATGTTATAACAGATAGGTTTTAGATTATGTTATTGCCCCCTGGGAATACTGCAGTCGGACTGATAAGCAACTGTCATGTATACAATACAATAAACAACCATAATTGATTACGTATTAATATGCATGATCTTTAGATAATTACATCACTTTACATGCATTTTATAAGGCAGTCGTCTTGTGGTTAACTATTTTTGAGTGATTATTGTTTAAATCAATCTGATTTGTTTCGCCTGTTAATGCTTCTTTGTTGAATTGCTTCCCATTACTTATTGTATTTGCCACTGACGTTGTGAGTTCGAATCTCGCTCAGGCGAGGTGTACTCGATACAATATTATGTGATAAAGTTTGTCAGTGACTTGCGGCAGGCCGGGGTACTCCTGTTTCCTCCACCAATAAAACTGATCGCCACGATATAGTTGAAAGTGGCGTTAAACACCATAACTCTGACCCTTAATGTATTTGTTTTCTATCATCTTTATACATTCCTTTTTTTTTAATTTTCAACAAGCAAAATATGATTGCATTTTGGCAAAAATAACATAACTTAGATTTTGTGGGTAATGGCATGAAAAACGAAATAAATGGGCACACCACAGAAAGTCCCAACCAATTGTAATAGGAAATGTGATAAAAGTCATAAATGAAGGTGTGTGTGCTCCGGACTAATCCTTGTGTCCATTTCTGTTTCCCTGTAGTTGTATATATTTGTAAATAGCTCTGTATTTCTCTATACCTATGTATTGAAATCGTTTACTGAGAAAATAAAGATATATATCTAAAATCATTGAAGCAAGATGTGAAAGCTATACACCTAACACGCATATACATGACCACTAACTCACCTGGCTTGGTACATATGCGTGAATAAACTGAGCGGGTGTTAAAATAGTGATATGGGCCCAAAAATTCAAAAGTTCCAGAACGAACCACTTTTTTTATATTGTTGTTACTTATCTCATAGGGTTACAGGTTTACAATGACATATACGGTCGACGGAACTTCGGTTGTAGAAGCTCGAAGCGACAGATGATTTTACTTTTAAATATTCAAGCATTCGAGTTATCCGTTATAAATGAAGGTGAAGGCTACTACGAACGGACAAATGCTTAGGTCGAGTTATCCCAGGAAATGATTTAACCGAGTTCGAGATAACCGAGTTACAAAATACAATTACAGAGCTATTTACAATAGTTTGTAATACCCATAATCTTTTCTTTTCAATGCGACATCTTCATGATGTTTAATTGGCGAGCGATCAATATCATTGAATAACATACTGGTACAGTTTGCTTACTTAGTTCATGCACGATTTTTAGTAGGCTTCATGTTGCTCAATCCTTAGTTTTCTATGCAGTGGTTTGTAGATAATTATTTATCCCCTTTCTTTTGACCATTGTATCTGTCCATCTTCAAATTACGGCTTCTGATTATCCTTTTGGTATCTTTTTTTAACTAGTAATGTCAATTCAGTGGGTAACATTGCAACTAATAGTTCACGGAAATATTTAAACAGCAACATGAGATCTGTAATAACTTGAAATAAATCAACAAAATATTATTTTTCCAAACCGTGCTGATGTTTATGATAAGTGTGGGTGCTGAAATATGGTACTGACATAACCTGATTGAGTTAGTATCGTCTTTGACATAAAACAAATAGAATGAAATAAATTGGGTATTTATATTTTGACTTAAATACTGTTATATTAAACAAACAGATATGACTTAATTGAAAATAAATTAGTTTTTAATTTGTTTTGTCATCATTAAATTTCTTAGAAATATAAATATTTGACAATTAATCCCACACCAAAACATTTATTTATTTCACTATGTATATTATAATCCGAGATTCTAATATCTAGAGTTTTTCTAAGAATACTGGGTTATGTTATTTGATGTTTGTGAAAGATCTGATAAAGGCAAACAATATTGCGTTACGATATAATTAAAATTGACTCTAACATAACCTCCTTCTTTCGCTCTGTAGACAAACGAGCGATTTATCGATGGTATAATCTCATTCGCACATGCGCCGGTGAATGTGACTGACTTTTCCATTGACACCATACATTGTGTGCGACATTTTCCGCAAGCGTAAATATAAATTACCGTCTTCCAATCAAAGCATACTACCGTATTTGTACTCCTAGACATATCAGCATCAAAATAAATCATGGAAGCAAGAATGTGCTTTGAGTTTTAACATGGGTTGGCGGATATTAGTAAATTTTATTCCTCGCCTCTGGCTCGGGATAAAATACTCATATACGCCAGTCCATGTTAAAACTCCCAACACATTCTGGCTTCCATGATTTATTTCTTAATTAGAAAATGAAAGTATATGCAAAGAATGAGTACAGCAAACAATAAAACAGATAGGGTATGAAAAGAAATGTATTGAACAATGCTTCTAAATTATTATAGACACTTTTTCTGTGTTTGGAAAAAAAACCCGTAGATATAAGTTTTCGTGTCCGCGACGCGTTTCTGGAATAACCTCCATTAGGTACGCTCAGTTCTGAAATATTGGAAAGCCAAATTGGAAAATAGGTATATATATATATATATATATATATATATATATATATATATATATTATTTAAAATGTGCACAATAAACACCACCGATACAAGTAATAATTCATAACACCAAAATTGGCAATCATCTGTCTAATATTTTGAATGTAGTTGACAAACAAAATTTAATTACCAACCATTTAACTTTTTATCATAAAAGGGCAAATATTTCGATCATACAGACAAAATCAACACAATCTGTCAAGATCTGAGAATAAATAAACTTTGTTGTACAAATATTTCTCAAATCTAATATCTGCAAATTTATCATCTACTAGCAGTTATTTCATGTCAGAACCGAGTTTCTGACTATCAAACAGTTTCTGTACCCAATAGGATTATGGGTTATGGTGCTTAACACCACATTGAACAATATTTCAGCTATATCGTGGCGGTAAGTTTTATTGGGAGGGGAAACCGTAGTACCCAGAGATAGCCACCGACCTGTTGCAAGTCACTAACAAACTTTATCACATAATGTTGTATCGAGTACACCTCGCCTGAGGATACCAAATAGAACTAATAGTAAACAAATATGGAAGTAGTAGGGATTTTTTTTATCGATTTCATCACGTTATGGTGACTCGTATTCCGTTGAAGTTACAAGTTCACATATTCACAATCCCTGTAGTTCTTATAGGTGTATTTTTATTTCAATAATAGCCTAGTTCACCCCACTATTTGTAATTACAGTGCCTGTACCAAGCCAGGAAAGTGCGGAAACATGTATGTTTGCGTTAGAGTAAGTAAGAAAGTATACGGATGTAAGTGAACATGAGAAACAACCAAACATTATACTTAAATAAATATTAATGTAAATGAACAATGTTTGTATTGCTGTTATACATTTCATAGTCACAGTAGGGTATGTATGAACAGTGTTTGTATTGCCGTTATACATTTCACAGTCACGGTAGGGTATGTATGAACAATGTTTGTATTGCCGTTATACATTTCACAGTCACAGTAGGGTATGTATGAACAATGTTTGTATTGCTGTTATACATTTCACAGTCACAGTAGGGTATGTATGAACAGTGTTTGTATTGCTGTTATACATTTCACAGTCACAGTAGGGTATGTATGAACAGTGTTTGTATTGCTGTTATACATTTCACAGTCACAGTAGGGTATGTATGAACAGTGTTTGTATTGCTGTTATACATTTCACAGTCACAGTAGGGTATGTATGAACAATGTTTGTATTGCTGTTATACATTTCAGTCACAGTAGGGTATGTATGAACAATGTTTGTATTGCTGTTATACATTTCACAGTCACAGTAGGGTATGTATGAACAGTGTTTGTATTGCCGTTATACATTTCACAGTCACAGTAGGGTATGTATGAACAGTGTTTGTATTGCTGTTATACATTTCACAGTCACAGTAGGGTATGTATGAACAGTGTTTGTATTGCCGTTATACATTTCACAGTCACAGTAGGGTATGTATGAACAATGTTTGTATTGCTGTTATACATTTCACAGTCACAGTAGGGTATGTATGAACAGTGTTTGTATTGCCGTTATACATTTCACAGTCACAGTAGGGTATGTATGAACAGTGTTTGTATTGCTGTTATACATTTCACAGTCACAGTAGGGTATGTATGAACAATGTTTGTATTGCTGTTATACATTTCATAGTCACAGTAGGGTATGTATGAACAATGTTTGTATTGCTGTTATACATTTCATAGTCACAGTAGGGTATGTATGAACAGTGTTTGTATTGCTGTTATACATTTCACAGTCACAGTAGGGGATGTATGAACAATGTTTGTATTGCTGTTATACATTTCACAGTCACAGTAGGGTATGTATGAACAATGTTTGTATTGCTGTTATACATTTCACAGTCACAGTAGGGTATGTATGAACAATGTTTGTATTGCTGTTATACATTTCACAGTCACAGTAGGGTATGTATGAACAATGTTTGTATTGCTGTTATACATTTCATAGTCACAGTAGGGTATGTATGAACAATGTTTGTATTGCTGTTATACATTTCACAGTCACAGTAGGGTATGTATGAACAGTGTTTGTATTGCCGTTATCCATTTCATAGTCACAGTAGGGTATGTATGAACAGTGTTTGTATTGCTGTTATACATTTCACAGCCACAGTAGGGTATGTATGAACAATGTTTGTATTGCTGTTATACATTTCACAGTCACAGTAGGGTATGTATGAACAGTGTTTGTATTGCTGTTATACATTTCACAGTCACAGTAGGGTATGTATGAACAATGTTTGTATTGCTGTTATACATTTCACAGTCACAGTAGGGTATGTATGAACAGTGTTTGTATTGCTGTTATACATTTCACAGTCACAGTAGGGTATGTATGAACAATGTTTGTATTGCTGTTATACATTTCACAGTCACAGTAGGGTATGTATGAACAATGTTTGTATTGCTGTTATACATATCACAGTCACATTAGGGTATGTATGAACAATGTTTGTATTGCTGTTATACATTTCACAGTCACAGTAGGGTATGTATGAACAATGGTTGTATTGCTGTTATACATTCAATAGCCACAGTAGGGTATGTATGAACAGTGTTTGTATTGCTGTTATACATTTCACAGTCACAGTAGGGTATGTATGAACAGTGTTTGTATTGCTGTTATACATTTCAGTCACAGTAGGGTATGTATGAACAATGTTTGTATTGATGTTATACATTTCATAGTCACAGTAGGGTATGTATGAACAATGTTTGTATTGCTGTTATACATTTCACAGTCACAGTAGGGTATGTATGAACAATGTTTGTATTGCCGTTATACATTTCATAGTCACAGTAGGGTATGTATGAACAATGTTTGTATTGCCGTTATACATTTCACAGTCACAGTAGGGTATGTATGAACAATGTTTGTATTGCTGTTATACATTTCATAGTCACAGTAGGGTATGTATGAACAATGTTTGTATTGCCATTATACATTTCACAGTCACAGTAGGGTATGTATGAACAATGTTTGTATTGCTGTTATACATTTCACAGTCACAGTAGGGTATGTATGAACAATGTTTGTATTGCTGTTATACATTTCACAGTCACAGTAGGGTATGTATGAACAGTGTTTGTATTGCTGTTATACATTTCATAGTCACAGTAGGGTATGTATGAACAATGTTTGTATTGCTGTTATACATTTCACAGTCACAGTAGGGTATGTATGAACAGTGTTTGTATTGCTGTTATACATTTCACAGTCACAGTAGGGTATGTATGAACAATGTTTGTATTGCTGTTATACATTTCATAGTCACAGTAGGGTATGTATGAACAATGTTTGTATTGCTGTTATAAATTTCACAGTCACAGTAGGGTATGTATGAACAATGTTTGTATTGCTGTTATACATTTCACAGTCACAGTAGGGTATGTATGAACAATGTTTGTATTGCTGTTATAAATTTCAGTCACAGTAGGGTATGTATGAACAATGTTTGCATTGCTGTTATACATTTCATAGTCACAGTAGGGTATGTATGAACAATGTTTGTATTGCTGTTATAAATTTCACAGTCACAGTAGGGTATGTATGAACAATGTTTGTATTGCTGTTATACATTTCACAGTCACAGTAGGGTATGTATGAACAATGTTTGTATTGCTGTTATACATTTCACAGTCACAGTAGGGTATGTATGAACAATGTTTGTATTGCTGTTATACATTTCACAGTCACAGTAGGGTATGTATGAACAATGTTTGTATTGCTGTTATAAATTTCACAGTCACAGTAGGGTATGTATGAACAATGTTTGTATTGCTGTTATACATTTCACAGTCACAGTAGGGTATGTATGAACAATGTTTGTATTGCTGTTATAAATTTCACAGTCACAGTAGGGTATGTATGAACAGTGTTTGTATTGCTGTTATACATTTCACAGTCACAGTAGGGTATGTATGAACAGTGTTTGTATTGCCGTTATACATTTCACAGTCACAGTAGGGTATGTATGAACAATGTTTGTATTGCTGTTATACATTTCACAGTCACAGTAGGGTATGTATGAACAGTGTTTGTATTGCCGTTATACATTTCACAGTCACAGTAGGGTATGTATGAACAGTGTTTGTATTGCTGTTATACATTTCACAGTCACAGTAGGGTATGTATGAACAGTGTTTGTATTGCTGTTATACATTTCACAGTCACAGTAGGGTATGTATGAACAATGTTTGTATTGCTGTTATACATTTCATAGTCACAGTAGGGTATGTATGAACAATGTTTGTATTGCTGTTATACATTTCATAGTCACAGTAGGGTATGTATGAACAGTGTTTGTATTGCTGTTATACATTTCACAGTCACAGTAGGGGATGTATGAACAATGTTTGTATTGCTGTTATACATTTCACAGTCACAGTAGGGTATGTATGAACAATGTTTGTATTGCTGTTATACATTTCACAGTCACAGTAGGGTATGTATGAACAATGTTTGTATTGCTGTTATACATTTCACAGTCACAGTAGGGTATGTATGAACAATGTTTGTGTTGCTGTTATACATTTCATAGTCACAGTAGGGTATGTATGAACAATGTTTGTATTGCTGTTATACATTTCACAGTCACAGTAGGGTATGTATGAACAGTGTTTGTATTGCCGTTATCCATTTCATAGTCACAGTAGGGTATGTATGAACAGTGTTTGTATTGCTGTTATACATTTCACAGCCACAGTAGGGTATGTATGAACAATGTTTGTATTGCTGTTATACATTTCACAGTCACAGTAGGGTATGTATGAACAGTGTTTGTATTGCTGTTATACATTTCACAGTCACAGTAGGGTATGTATGAACAATGTTTGTATTGCTGTTATACATTTCACAGTCACAGTAGGGTATGTATGAACAGTGTTTGTATTGCTGTTATACATTTCACAGTCACAGTAGGGGATGTATGAACAATGTTTGTGTTGCTGTTATACATTTCACAGTCACAGTAGGGTATGTATGAACAATGTTTGTATTGCTGTTATACATTTCACAGTCACATTAGGGTATGTATGAACAATGTTTGTATTGCTGTTATACATTTCACAGTCACAGTAGGGTATGTATGAACAATGGTTGTATTGCTGTTATACATTCCATAGCCACAGTAGGGTATGTATGAACAGTGTTTGTATTGCTGTTATACATTTCACAGTCACAGTAGGGTATGTATGAACAGTGTTTGTATTGCTGTTATACATTTCAGTCACAGTAGGGTATGTATGAACAATGTTTGTATTGATGTTATACATTTCATAGTCACAGTAGGGTATGTATGAACAATGTTTGTATTGCTGTTATACATTTCACAGTCACAGTAGGGTATGTATGAACAATGTTTGTATTGCCGTTATAAATTTCATAGTAACAGTAGGGTATGTATGAACAATGTTTGTATTGCCGTTATACATTTCACAGTCACAGTAGGGTATGTATGAACAATGTTTGTATTGCTGTTATACATTTCATAGTCACAGTAGGGTATGTATGAACAATGTTTGTATTGCCGTTATACATTTCACAGTCACAGTAGGGTATGTATGAACAATGTTTGTATTGCTGTTATACATTTCACAGTCACAGTAGGGTATGTATGAACAATGTTTGTATTGCTGTTATACATTTCACAGTCACAGTAGGGTATGTATGAACAGTGTTTGTATTGCTGTTATACATTTCATAGTCACAGTAGGGTATGTATGAACAATGTTTGTATTGCTGTTATACATTTCACAGTCACAGTAGGGTATGTATGAACAGTGTTTGTATTGCTGTTATACATTTCACAGTCACAGTAGGGTATGTATGAACAATGTTTGTATTGCTGTTATACATTTCATAGTCACAGTAGGGTATGTATGAACAATGTTTGTATTGCTGTTATAAATTTCACAGTCACAGTAGGGTATGTATGAACAATGTTTGCATTGCTGTTATACATTTCATAGTCACAGTAGGGTATGTATGAACAATGTTTGTATTGCTGTTATAAATTTCACAGTCACAGTAGGGTATGTATGAACAATGTTTGTATTGCTGTTATACATTTCACAGTCACAGTAGGGTATGTATGAACAATGTTTGTATTGCTGTTATACATTTCACAGTCACAGTAGGGTATGTATGAACAATGTTTGTATTGCTGTTATACATTTCACAGTCACAGTAGGGTATGTATGAACAATGTTTGTATTGCTGTTATACATTTCACAGTCACAGTAGGGTATGTATGAACAATGTTTGTATTGCTGTTATAAATTTCACAGTCACAGTAGGGTATGTATGAACAATGTTTGTATTGCTGTTATACATTTCACAGTCACAGTAAGGTATGTATGAACAATGTTTGTATTGCTGTTATAAATTTCACAGTCACAGTAGGGTATGTATGAACAATGTTTGTATTGCTGTTATACATTTCACAGTCACAGTAGGGTATGTATGAACAGTGTTTGTATTGCTGTTATACATTTCACAGTCACAGTAGGGTATGTATGAACAATGTTTGTATTGCTGTTATAAATTTCAGTCACAGTAGGGTATGTATGAACAATGTTTGCATTGCTGTTATACATTTCATAGTCACAGTAGGGTATGTATGAACAATGTTTGTATTGCTGTTATAAATTTCACAGTCACAGTAGGGTATGTATGAACAATGTTTGTATTGCTGTTATACATTTCACAGTCACAGTAGGGTATGTATGAACAATGTTTGTATTGCTGTTATACATTTCACAGTCACAGTAGGGTATGTATGAACAATGTTTGTATTGCTGTTATACATTTCACAGTCACAGTAGGGTATGTATGAACAATGTTTGTATTGCTGTTATAAATTTCACAGTCACAGTAGGGTATGTATGAACAATGTTTGTATTGCTGTTATACATTTCACAGTCACAGTAGGGTATGTATGAACAATGTTTGTATTGCTGTTATAAATTTCACAGTCACAGTAGGGTATGTATGAACAGTGTTTGTATTGCTGTTATACATTTCACAGTCACAGTAGGGTATGTATGAACAGTGTTTGTATTGCCGTTATACATTTCACAGTCACAGTAGGGTATGTATGAACAATGTTTGTATTGCTGTTATACATTTCACAGTCACAGTAGGGTATGTATGAACAGTGTTTGTATTGCCGTTATACATTTCACAGTCACAGTAGGGTATGTATGAACAGTGTTTGTATTGCTGTTATACATTTCACAGTCACAGTATGGTATGTATGAACAGTGTTTGTATTGCTGTTATACATTTCACAGTCACAGTAGGGTATGTATGAACAATGTTTGTATTGCTGTTATACATTTCATAGTCACAGTAGGGTATGTATGAACAATGTTTGTATTGCTGTTATACATTTCATAGTCACAGTAGGGTATGTATGAACAGTGTTTGTATTGCTGTTATACATTTCACAGTCACAGTAGGGGATGTATGAACAATGTTTGTATTGCTGTTATACATTTCACAGTCACAGTAGGGTATGTATGAACAATGTTTGTATTGCTGTTATACATTTCACAGTCACAGTAGGGTATGTATGAACAATGTTTGTATTGCTGTTATACATTTCACAGTCACAGTAGGGTATGTATGAACAATGTTTGTGTTGCTGTTATACATTTCATAGTCACAGTAGGGTATGTATGAACAATGTTTGTATTGCTGTTATACATTTCACAGTCACAGTAGGGTATGTATGAACAGTGTTTGTATTGCCGTTATCCATTTCATAGTCACAGTAGGGTATGTATGAACAGTGTTTGTATTGCTGTTATACATTTCACAGCCACAGTAGGGTATGTATGAACAATGTTTGTATTGCTGTTATACATTTCACAGTCACAGTAGGGTATGTATGAACAGTGTTTGTATTGCTGTTATACATTTCACAGTCACAGTAGGGTATGTATGAACAATGTTTGCATTGCTGTTATACATTTCATAGTCACAGTAGGGTATGTATGAACAATGTTTGTATTGCTGTTATAAATTTCACAGTCACAGTAGGGTATGTATGAACAATGTTTGTATTGCTGTTATACATTTCACAGTCACAGTAGGGTATGTATGAACAATGTTTGTATTGCTGTTATACATTTCACAGTCACAGTAGGGTATGTATGAACAATGTTTGTATTGCTGTTATACATTTCACAGTCACAGTAGGGTATGTATGAACAATGTTTGTATTGCTGTTATAAATTTCACAGTCACAGTAGGGTATGTATGAACAATGTTTGTATTGCTGTTATACATTTCACAGTCACAGTAGGGTATGTATGAACAATGTTTGTATTGCTGTTATAAATTTCACAGTCACAGTAGGGTATGTATGAACAGTGTTTGTATTGCTGTTATACATTTCACAGTCACAGTAGGGTATGTATGAACAGTGTTTGTATTGCCGTTATACATTTCACAGTCACAGTAGGGTATGTATGAACAATGTTTGTATTGCTGTTATACATTTCACAGTCACAGTAGGGTATGTATGAACAGTGTTTGTATTGCCGTTATACATTTCACAGTCACAGTAGGGTATGTATGAACAGTGTTTGTATTGCTGTTATACATTTCACAGTCACAGTAGGGTATGTATGAACAGTGTTTGTATTGCTGTTATACATTTCACAGTCACAGTAGGGTATGTATGAACAATGTTTGTATTGCTGTTATACATTTCATAGTCACAGTAGGGTATGTATGAACAATGTTTGTATTGCTGTTATACATTTCATAGTCACAGTAGGGTATGTATGAACAGTGTTTGTATTGCTGTTATACATTTCACAGTCACAGTAGGGGATGTATGAACAATGTTTGTATTGCTGTTATACATTTCACAGTCACAGTAGGGTATGTATGAACAATGTTTGTATTGCTGTTATACATTTCACAGTCACAGTAGGGTATGTATGAACAATGTTTGTATTGCTGTTATACATTTCACAGTCACAGTAGGGTATGTATGAACAATGTTTGTGTTGCTGTTATACATTTCATAGTCACAGTAGGGTATGTATGAACAATGTTTGTATTGCTGTTATAAATTTCACAGTCACAGTAGGGTATGTATGAACAGTGTTTGTATTGCCGTTATCCATTTCATAGTCACAGTAGGGTATGTATGAACAGTGTTTGTATTGCTGTTATACATTTCACAGCCACAGTAGGGTATGTATGAACAATGTTTGTATTGCTGTTATACATTTCACAGTCACAGTAGGGTATGTATGAACAGTGTTTGTATTGCTGTTATACATTTCACAGTCACAGTAGGGTATGTATGAACAATGTTTGTATTGCCGTTATACATTTCACAGTCACAGTAGGGTATGTATGAACAGTGTTTGTATTGCTGTTATACATTTCACAGTCACAGTAGGGGATGTATGAACAATGTTTGTGTTGCTGTTATACATTTCACAGTCACAGTAGGGTATGTATGAACAATGTTTGTATTGCTGTTATACATTTCACAGTCACATTAGGGTATGTATGAACAATGTTTGTATTGCTGTTATACATTTCACAGTCACAGTAGGGTATGTATGAACAATGGTTGTATTGCTGTTATACATTCCATAGCCACAGTAGGGTATGTATGAACAGTGTTTGTATTGCTGTTATACATTTCACAGTCACAGTAGGGTATGTATGAACAGTGTTTGTATTGCTGTTATACATTTCAGTCACAGTAGGGTATGTATGAACAATGTTTGTATTGATGTTATACATTTCATAGTCACAGTAGGGTATGTATGAACAATGTTTGTATTGCTGTTATACATTTCACAGTCACAGTAGGGTATGTATGAACAATGTTTGTATTGCCGTTATAAATTTCATAGTCACAGTAGGGTATGTATGAACAATGTTTGTATTGCCGTTATACATTTCACAGTCACAGTAGGGTATGTATGAACAATGTTTGTATTGCTGTTATACATTTCATAGTCACAGTAGGGTATGTATGAACAATGTTTGTATTGCCGTTATACATTTCACAGTCACAGTAGGGTATGTATGAACAATGTTTGTATTGCTGTTATACATTTCACAGTCACAGTAGGGTATGTATGAACAATGTTTGTATTGCTGTTATACATTTCACAGTCACAGTAGGGTATGTATGAACAGTGTTTGTATTGCTGTTATACATTTCACAGTCACAGTAGGGTATGTATGAACAATGTTTGTATTGCTGTTATACATTTCATAGTCACAGTAGGGTATGTATGAACAATGTTTGTATTGCTGTTATAAATTTCACAGTCACAGTAGGGTATGTATGAACAATGTTTGTGTTGCTGTTATACATTTCACAGTCACAGTAGGGTATGTATGAACAATGTTTGTATTGCTGTTATAAATTTCAGTCACAGTAGGGTATGTATGAACAATGTTTGCATTGCTGTTATACATTTCATAGTCACAGTAGGGTATGTATGAACAATGTTTGTATTGCTGTTATAAATTTCACAGTCACAGTAGGGTATGTATGAACAATGTTTGTATTGCTGTTATACATTTCACAGTCACAGTAGGGTATGTATGAACAATGTTTGTATTGCTGTTATACATTTCACAGTCACAGTAGGGTATGTATGAACAATGTTTGTATTGCTGTTATACATTTCACAGTCACAGTAGGGTATGTATGAACAATGTTTGTATTGCTGTTATAAATTTCACAGTCACAGTAGGGTATGTATGAACAATGTTTGTATTGCTGTTATACATTTCACAGTCACAGTAGGGTATGTATGAACAATGTTTGTATTGCTGTTATAAATTTCACAGTCACAGTAGGGTATGTATGAACAATGTTTGTATTGCTGTTATACATTTCACAGTCACAGTAGGGTATGTATGAACAATGTTTGTATTGCTGTTATACATTTCACAGTCACAGTAGGGTATGTATGAACAGTGTTTGTATTGCTGTTATACATTTCATAGTCACAGTAGGGTATGTATGAACAATGTTTGTATTGCTGTTATAAATTTCACAGTCACAGTAGGGTATGTATGAACAATATTTGTATTGCTGTTATACATTTCACAGTCACAGTAGGGTATGCATGAACAGTGTTTGTATTGCCGTTATACATTTCAGTCACAGTAGGGTATGTATGAACAATGTTTGTATTGCTGTTATACATTTCACTGTCACAGTAGGGTATGTATGAACAGTGTTTGTATTGCTGTTATACATTTCACAGTCACCGTAGGGTATGTATGAACAATGTTTGTATTGCTGTTATACATTTCACAGTCACAGTAGGGTATGTATGAACAGTGTTTGTATTGCTGTTATACATTTCACAGTCACCGTAGGGTATGTATGAACAATGTTTGTATTGCTGTTATACATTTCACAGTCACAGTAGGGTATGTATGAACAGTGTTTGTATTGCTGTTATACATTTCACAGTCACAGTAGGGTATGTATGAACAATGTTTGTATTGCTGTTATACATTTCACAGTCACAGTAGGGTATGTATGAACAGTGTTTGTATTGCTGTTATACATTTCACAGTCACAGTAGGGTATGTATGAACAGTGTTTGTATTGCTGTTATACATTTCACAGTCATAGTAGGGTATGTATGAACAGTGTTTGTATTGCTGTTATACATTTCACAGTCACAGTAGGGTATGTATGAACAATGTTTGTATTGCTGTTATGCATTTCACAGTCACAGTAGGGTATGTATGAACAATGTTTGTATTGCTGTTATAAATTTCACAGTCACAGTAGGGTATGTATGAACAATGTTTGTATAGCTGTTATACATTTCACAGTCATAGTAGGGTATGTATGAACAATGTTTGTATTGCTGTTATACATTTCACAGTCAGAGTAGGGTATGTATGAACAATGTTTGTATTGCCGTTATACATTTCACAGTCACAGTAGGGTATGTATGAACAGTGTTTGTATTGCCATTTTATATTCCACAGTCACAGTAGGGTATGCATGAACAGTGTTTGTATTGCTGTTATACATTTCACAGTCACAGTAGGGTATGTATGAACAGTGTTTGTATTGCTGTTATACATTTCACAGTCACAGTAGGGTATGTATGAACAATGTTTGTATTGCTGTTATACATTTCACAGTCACAGTAGGGTATGTATGAACAGTGTTTGTATTGCTGTTATACATTTCACAGTCACAGTAGGGTATGCATGAACAGTGTTTGTATTGCCGTTATGCATTTCACAGTCACAGTAGGGTATGTATGAACAATGTTTGTATTGCTGTTATACATTTCACAGTCACAGTAGGGTATGTATGAACAATGTTTGTATTGCTGTTATACATTTCACAGTCACAGTAAGGTATGTGTGAACAGTGTTTGTATTGCTGTTATACATTTCACAGTCACAGTATGGTATGTATGAACAGTGTTTGTATTGCCGTTATACATTTCACAGTCACAGTAGGGTATGTATGAACAGTGTTTGTATTGACATTTTATATTCCACAGTCACAGTAGGGTATGCATGAACAGTGTTTGTATTGCCGTTATGCATTTCACAGTCAAAGTAGGGTATGTATGAACAATGTTTGTATTGCTGTTATACATTTCACAGTCACAGTAGGGTATGTATGAACAATGTTTGTATTGCTGTTATACATTTCACAGTCACAGTAGGGTATGTATGAACAATGTTTGTATTGCTGTTATACATTTCACAGTCACAGTAGGGTATGTATGAACAATGTTTGCATTGCTGTTATACATTTCATAGTCACAGTAGGGTATGTATGAATAATGTTTGTATTGCTGTTATACATTTCACAGTCACAGTAGGGTATGTATGAACAGTGTTTGTATTGCCGTTATACATTTCATAGTCACAGTAGGGTATGTATGAACAGTGTTTGTATTGCCGTTATACATTTCACAGTCACAGTAGGGTATGTATGAACAGTGTTTGTATTGCTGTTATACATTTCAGTCACAGTAGGGTATGTATGAACAGTGTTTGTATTGCTGTTATACATTTCATAGTCACAGTAGGGTATGTATGAACAGTGTTTGTATTGCTGTTATACATTTCATAGTCACAGTAGGGTATGTATGAACAATGTTTGTATTGCTGTTATACATTTGACAGTCACAGTAGGGTATGTATGAACAGTGTTTGTATTGCTGTTATACATTTCATAGTCACAGTAGGGTATGTATGAACAGTGTTTGTATTGCCGTTATACATTTCATAGTCACAGTAGGGTATGTATGAACAATGTTTGTATTGCTGTTATACATTTCACAGTCATAGTAGGGTATGTATGAACAATGTTTGTATTGCTGTTATACATTTCACAGTCACAGTAGGGTATGTATGAACAATGTTTGTATTGCCGTTATACATTTCACAGTCACAGTAGGGTATGTATGAACAATGTTTGTATTGCTGTTATACATTTCACAGTCACAGTAGGGTATGTATGAACAATGTTTGTATTGCTGTTATAAATTTCACAGTCACAGTAGGGTATGTATGAACAATGTTTGTATTGCTGTTATACATTTCACAGTCACAGTAGGGTATGTATGAACAATGTTTGTATTGCTGTTATACATTTCACAGTCACAGTAGGGTATGTATGAACAATGTTTGTATTGCCGTTATACATTTCACAGTCACAGTAGGGTATGTATGAACAATGTTTGTATTGCTGTTATACATTTCATAGTCACAGTAGGGTATGTATGAACAATGTTTGTATTGCTGTTATAAATTTCACAGTCACAGTAGGGTATGTATGAACAATGTTTGTATTGCTGTTATACATTTCAGTCACAGTAGGGTATGTATGAACAATGTTTGTATTGCTGTTATACATTTCAGTCACAGTAGGGTATGTATGAACACTGTTTGTATTGCTGTTATACATTTCAGTCACAGTAGGGTATGTATGAACAATGTTTGTATTGCTGTTATACATTTCATAGTCACAGTAGGGTATGTATGAACAATGTTTGTATTGCTGTTATACATTTCACAGTCACAGTAGGGTATGTATGAATAATGTTTGTATTGCTGTTATACATTTCACAGTCACAGTAGGGTATGTATGAACAGTGTTTGTATTGCCGTTATACATTCAGTCACAGTAGGGTATGTATCGATTCTGTCCCTGTTTCTATCATATTTCTATTAGATTTTGGAACTTTCTCAGCAGTGTGTTATGTTCGGTTTTTCATTTTATAATATAATTTAAGTTTCTTATCAAACTTTGTTATTCAAGGAGTTATTAGTTAGTATATGTTTTTGAACTTCGTACATCATAATGTTAATCATTTATATACGGTAATATTGCAAAGCGCAGTTCTAAGAGGAATATTCGTTGCAAACTCTTTATGATTCCACATTCTGGTTCAAACAGCGAAAGATGTAGTTTATACTTGGTGCATAGGATTTTTTTTTTTTTTAATTCGTAAGGAAAAAAACCCAATGCTGTCTTATTGAAAATAATATTAAAAACAATCGTTAAAGCAATACAGATTGTAGGGGAACACAAGATACCGTGATGAATATTCAGAGAAAACAATATCAATTTCTGAATACACGATAAACGAATTAGTATAAATAATCACAAAAGAATCATCAATGAATGTATTATCATGTACAGATTAACGTTGCAAAATCTCTCAATGATTCGAGAAATGAGGAGAATTTAATTGTACTATACAACCCTATTGAATATCAATGTGACAAGCTAACTATATTTGAAAGAAGCTTGTAAATCTTGAATTCATTAAGTGGTATATGGGTTTCATTTTTCACAATTTCTTTGACATTATGTGACAAGATATGTTAGCTTTTATCTAATAAATGTGGCTTGATAGAAACACAACTGCAACCATTTGGTAGAGTTTATTCCTCATATCTACAATACAAATTTGTTTTATGGGTTTCATTAAAGGGGTCATATCTCACATGCATCAGTAACAGATGTTTCCCATATATTGTATGCATAATTTGATCGCTAGACAGAAGCTATTAACTAATGGTCACAGAGTACAAGGATTGAATAATGGTTGTTTAAGGTCTTGTGATAACAAACAAAAAATAATACCTCAACAGAAATGTGGGAGGGAGGGACTGGCCCTAGACGAGTATAGGGAGTTCAATAGAGACTAACATGTTTGTCTTTGGAAGAGACAACACTGTACCTTCTCCTTTTCGATATCTAGAAACGTGGACTTTAACATGACACTCTCCGACCACCTTACATACTACGTTCTACGGTCAGGCTATCCGTATTATAATCCGACAACCTGACTACAACAACTGGAGGTGTGCTGGTCAGCTATGTGGGATGGACACTTGAAGCCGGCACCAATACGCAGTGTACACAGGACGAAGTAGTAATGTACAATGTAAATTATAGAATGAAATACTTAGAAGACAGATCAAATTAAAGGCAGAATGTGCAGCATAGAATTAATAGCATGCCTGTTTGAATCCAGTGCCTGGCTTTTCAATGGTGTATGATCTTTGCATAATTGAATAACCTTATGAAATTAGCATATAATTATCGTTATGTTTATTGTAAAAATTACTGTAATTCATATCTGATTCATAGGTGTGAGGTAGGGTATGGTGTTTAACGCCATTTTCAACAATATTTCAGTTATATGCATTATCATATGTTCTTTGCATTAGAATTATTTATCCCCCCATTGTGACGTATTGCATATATATCAAAGAGCTGATCAAAACATTTCCCTTTGACATATCAAAGATTTATTTTGTCATGACGAAAGTACATTTTAATTAAATTGCTTCTTTTTTTCCCACAGACTAGTCGATAGTAATTCACTACACTATAAAATAAAGCAATACAAAAACAGATAACGCGACAAATGAGCGGATTTAAGAGAAACGTACTCATGCAATATATCAATAACAGATAACAGCATAAAGTAATGAAATGGATCTTTTCAACAACGATCGTAACCAGCTTTGTCGTTTATATATGTGAATCAAACGACTTCATTTTGCCACAGAAACAAATTGCTACGATGTGTTATAGCAACATGGTGTAAGAACGGCTTCTTAGTCTAGATCAAGTAAATTTAACTTCTGATTTGGAATTTGATGGCATAATATTATAGTAAAATACGAAATGATGCAATTAAAATGTATTTTTGGCACTATATTTGAAAATCGTAGTCATTAGTCGTATATTGTAACAATGTATTAAACATAAGGACTCATCTAGTTGTATGGGTCGTGTTCTTAAATCAATGTGGTCGTTGTTATTTCTTGTGCTTCCCAGACTAACGACATTTACGCTATGTATCCTGTAATGTATGTAACTATTTGCGACATAACGCTTACACGTGTTATGGGTCTGTAAGAAAAGTCCAATTTATTAAAATGTTCAGATATTTATAACTGCGACTGCCATGTTGCCAGGATTAATAAAAATCAATTAATATGCAAATTCTAGTACAATTGAAATCACTACAAATAACCAGTTCCTGCTCAACAAGTGGTTTCCGTCGTGTTACTCGTGTTATCTATTCAGTGAAAAATCGTTAAGTTATTAAATAAGTAGGAAGGGACCGGATTGTGAACCTTGCCTTAATCCCAGTTGTTCAGCCTCATACACATAACCTTTATATTTCAAGACAGTGCACTAATATCAACATATTCACTACTAAATTAATTATTCTGCACTAATCTGAATTAGTTTTTGGAATGACATCATCTATATAGAAGATGCGAAAGTAAATGACGGGGATAACGTCTTTCCGTCTTTCCAGAAAACCCTTCCCTGACCACGGATATGTTCCATATGTCTTAAAAGCCGCATCGGTGACGTAATGGTTAGGGTGCTCGCCTCGAGTACGGTAGATCGTGGGTTCGAGCACCGGTGGGGTCAAACCAAAGACTATAAAATTGGTAATAAAGAGAAAGAGCATTGAACATTAACTAGTTCTCTCCATGATATAGCTGAAAAATTCTGAATTGGCGCCAAGCAACAATCACTCACTCACTCATTTGTCGTAAACACTTCTCGTTCTTTCCTCATTCATGGCTTATCACCGGGTTTGTAGCTAGATTAACACGATGTGTGCCACTAGTGGAGCAGGGACTGCTCACCCTTCCGGAGCACACGAGTTCACCCCCGGTTTATACTGGGGTTCGTGTTACTCGATCTTTAGTTTTATGTGTTTGTAAATCGTTGTTTGTCCGTGTACTTCATTTGGCTATTGTGTTGTCTGTTCTTCGATTTACGGATTCTGATCACCCCTTTGGTATCTTCAAACTCTTCTTATCCAATATTACCGATGCCAATTTTAGCTTTATTTCATATCTATTTTCATTCGTGACCGTTATCGTACGGTATTTATGTTTCATTAACCTATACAATAAGTGCACACCAGCATAACAGTTTTTAGTTCGATTCCCGTTTATGCCCAGATGTACGCGATTCAACCTGATGTAAGAAAGTTTGTCAATGACTTCCGGGAGATATGTGGTGTATTCATGGTACTCAGTCCAATATGTTGCCATTAATTGTCCTCTTACTAGCTGTGTGTTCATGCAAACAAAAACCACTGATTTTACATTATTACATTAAAATTGCATATACTGCAAGTGCTTATGCAATTATTACGATTTGCATCTATATATAATGCATCATATACTTGAAATCAAAACAACAGCTAATATATTTCGATTACATTTTAGCATTGCTCTAGAGGGTCGATGTCTAAATAAAGGCAAATTTTAATCAAATTAATATAATTACCTAAGATAAAAGTGTAATAAGGCATACCCATGGGAGTTCTGTATGGAATTACTTATTGAGGTATCGCGTGCTGCTTTGGCTTATTAACTGTGTTTTTTAAATCTATAGGATAATAATATCTTAGCGGTATTATTGATAATGTTTTGAAAATTCTAGATATATTGAATGTCATTGAATGTCATTGATCCATGTCAGGCTTACATTCATGCACTCTACAATAAATACATATGTAACGTTGTGAGTTCGAATGTCGGTCATAGCGATGTGTACTCGATACAACCTTATGTGATAAAGTTTGCCAGTGACTTACGGCAAGTCGGTTGTCTTTTCCGGGTACTCCGGTTTCCTCCGCTAATAAAACTGACCGTCACGATATCACTGAAATATTGTTGAAAGTGGCGTTATATTCCATAACTCTAAGTCATATTCCCTCCAATAATACAAATACATGTACATGCGTATATGTTAAATACAAACAATCATCAAATAAATGTATTAATGCACCAGAAGTGATTGATTGATTGATTTATTTATTGTGTTTAACGCCACTTTCAGCAATATTTTAGCTATATCATGGCGACCAGTTTTAGTGGTGGAAGAGGCCGGAGTACCCGGGGAGAACCACCGACCATGGGCAAGCAACTGGTATACTTTATCGCTTGCGGCTGTGAGTCGAGTGCACCCTTTTTGTAACTTACAAAGCCGGGCGTGAATCCACGCCGTATTGGTGATAAGCTTGTATGTGTTTTTAGGTAATCCAACTACCTAACTCACTGAGCCACCCGGGCCCTCCACCAGAAGCGTAATTCTGGCTATATTCAGTACTGTTTGTTCTGAGTGTTTTGGAAAGACAACTTAAGTACTGTAGTAGACAAACATCGTCATTTCAACGGTGAAATAACATCGCATCATCGTCGCAACGTTATGTTAACACCGATGCAACGCTGAAATGACGCTATGTTGCTGGTGGACTCCAATCTCACCGAGGGTTGACCACTTATCAGTCCAGATTCTAGATGCACTAAATTGTCAAATACTACTGTATTGTACTCTTCATAAAGGCCACCTCTCTGAAAAGGCCACTTTTATGTTGCAGAAGAGATGGACCTATAGGAGGGAGACTACTGTTGATGAACAAATATACAAAGGAATAGAAAATACAAAGCAAACAAACCTACAACCAAACCCATGCTAGGCTATCTACATGTATGGAAGTTGCAAACACAACATACTTTAACAGTACATGAGCCAGTAGCAATTATAAAAACTGTTAACTTTGTGAAGAATATGAGTAGTTCTGTGCTTTACTGTTTCATGGGATCCTGTGTCAATCTGTCCGAAAACCAAAGTTAAACCCAAGAATTATCTGAATTAATCAATAATGTCCAACCCTCAGCCAACCCAGCTTAGTACTGTCACATCAGTCTGACAGGCATTCAATATCAAGTCACTGAAAACAAATTTCAGATAATGTTGAATCGAGTACACCTCGCCATGAACGGACTTCAAACCCACAACTTTAGTGGTGATAGACACTGATTGCACAGGTACCTGTGCAACTACCACACGATGACGGCCACACCAGCCCCTCCATATCCAAATGAACATTCGCATATAAATACATATTAAAAATGTATAATAATTCAAATAGGATGGCAAGTTGAAAAAAAACTTGGCTGGTATCAAACAATCGCATTGCTTTCTATATAGACAAAAACCTCGAGTTGTTATTGAGCTATCGCCTTTTCCAATAAAATGGCATTTAGATTTCATAAACTTAATCGAGACAAAATATTTCTAGTATTATTTTCGGAAGACATGAATTTGTAAAGCATGTACTTTGGTCCTGTATACATGCAAGATTTTATTCCGGAAATATTTGCATAATTATGCCGGTAATACGCATATGCGTATTGAAATATATCATGAATTTTATCACGGCATTACTTAAATACTAAATGAAGTTGGTTGGTTTATGGGGTTTTACGCCGCTTTCAACGATATTTCAGCTACATTTTGTATATCGTGGCTGTCAGTTTTATTGGTTGAAAAAACCGGAGTACCCGGAAAAAACTATCGACCTGTCGGAAGTCACTTACAAACTTTATCACATAATGTTGTATCGAGTACATCTTGCCATGTACGTAGTTCGAACTCACAACTTTAGTGGTAATAAAATCAATCTACCATACGATCACGACCACGACGGCCCGTGGTTGTAAATGGTGGACGTCATATTAGAATTACACTTTTAAATCAAACTACTGACAAATCATATCAAGCAATGTCAGTTGATTCGTAAGCGGTACTACTGATTGACAATGATGGCGTGCTCTGATTTTCGTTCCAAGTACAACATCGTTGTCAATACAAGTGCAATTCATTATTTTCTTTTTTTCCCAGAAATGTTATTATAAAGCTGTTATGGTACATACATACTTGGATTCTCAATACTTATAATACGCCGCACTCTTTGACATTTCCAACCCAAGAAAGAAAAAGAATAAATCATATTAGAATTACAAACGAAGTAAATACTAAAAAATATCTTTAAGTACATGCAAAGTACGGGTTTAAAAAATACTCGCCAGCTTACGACTGTAATCGAACGTAATCGCTTTATCTATAGACCCATATTTATATGACATCCAAATCAATCGAAAACATTATAGATTTATTTCTAAGACCAATTTCGTGTTTGAAACAAACACGAAATTGGTGGATTTTCTCGCAATTCAATGTCAAACTACACAATCCCTTGGAGTCTGATAAGCTTAGACTTGTTAGTTTCTATTAGAGGGAATTTATCTGAAATACTGCTTATATGTTGTTAAACAAAAGTAAATCGTTTTTACTCAAGCGCATTGATAAATATTTTCAAATAATCTGCACACAAAAATTGTATTCCTACCATCACGGACCCACAGTAGGGTGTACAACTTTACAAAAATATACCATGATTACAAAAAAAAATACAGATTGGTCACATCTTTTGCTTTGCAATATCTATATCTAAATTTAAGGAATTGTTATAAAACATTCCTTTTTATTCTCATGTATGAAATGTTCTTCCTTCCTTATTAAAACATTTTGCTCTCACAGAATGACAAAATGGAAGGAAACATGAATATTAAAAGAATATAAGAAGAGTTTCAAGATACCAAAGGGGTAATCAGAATCCGTATATCGACGAAGAACAGACAACACAATGACAAAAAGAAAAAGTACAAAAAGACAAACAATGATCTACAAAACAAATATATAAAACTAAAGATCGAGTAACACGAATAATCTGATAGATATCCTATTTATAATATGCTACTATTATAGATATCCTATACATCTGATTCTAACCTTATTCCCAGGGAAATATGTCAGTCACAGGCGGTGAAGAGAAATATCGCAATAATCAAAAAAAGCAGTACCAATTCATTTAATTAAAAGTTTCGATGAGGTTTGTCAAAATATGACTTAATCGGATAGGGGAAATATATTACATCAAATTGGGACATATACTTCACAACTATTGCTAAAACACGAAGAATCATGACCTCCGTGTCATTCCACGGGTATAGAAATGTAGAAATATGACATTATTGTTCTGCCGAAGGGTAAATCGCCTCCGAAATCGGCGCAATATTCTGCAAAGAGTACAAATCATTAGCGACAAGAAAAACGTGATAAGTATTGCAATTGCAATACAATGTTCGTCAAATTATATTCATTCTGAATGGACACTAATGATGTTTGGCTGATGGCTAGCATATTTTACACTGTTGTGGCTCAAAGTATCAAAGGCGGAGAGATGTGATCTCATGAACTGACCCACTCTTTCTTCTCTTAAAAACAATAGTTGTACCAGGAAGCTAGATTCGTTTTAACCTTTGACGTTTCAGGTTCATGGTTTGATATTTCTTTTCATCTAAGTGTGTTGATGATAAAGCCCGCACGGAAGCATTAAATATCAACAATTCAATATGTTTTCCTGTAAATATCAAACCATATTTTTCTGAAGCAATCGAGAAGCGTCTCTCTAAACAAACCAGGAAGAACCGTAAATTTCAACAATAAATATATCTATAAATCATATCATTGCCGTAACATTGATTACTGGGCGCATGCAATGTTTTCCTACTGAAGAATACATTTTCAAGATACAATCGAAAATGATGACATGTTGTTTCGGACATGCTGTATTTATAGCATAATAAATCATATCAGCTTTAAATAAAACGATAAAAGTCTTCTGTGTTCAGACAAGTGTGAAAATACCAAAGAGGTAACTAGAGGCCGTAAATCGAAAGTAGACAATGCCATGGCAAAAAGAAAAGTGCTAAAAAGAAAAACAAAGGGAGACAACATGCTACCTACACAGAATTGAGCAACACAAACATTGCTAAAACCGGGGTTGAATTCAGGTGCCCCGGAAAGGTTAGTTCCATTAGTGGTATCAGCCATGTTACATTTAAGCGGTAACATTTCATCTTGATATTACGATTCCTGTCGTGGTCAGATATACTACTAGTGTGACGGTTTCGTCCAACACAATAGTGATTTACGTATATACACGATATAACTAATATATTATCGAAAGCTAAGTTAAACATTGATAATTGTCCATCGTCTAATAATGATTAACATGTTAATAATGACATGCAATGGAGAAAGCTATTTATCCTGCAATTGGCTTAATTTTTGTCATAATAAATGGGTTGAAATAAACTGTTGCTTGATTATGACAGTGACATAATAACACTTTTCACATTTGCCTAATAACGCTATTAAGCCACACCCCTGTCATAATAACACTTTTCACATTAGCCTAATAAAGCTATTAAGCCACACCCCTGTCACAATAACACTTTTCACATTAGCCTAATAACGCTATTAAGTCATGCCCCTTGCCGGAACTGCTATTGAGGTATCAATAAGGGTTTCAGTTATCTTATTTTATTGTTAGATCAAATAACATTTTTGCTTTGCAAATTTTATTGCAGGATAAATGCAACATTGGTGTATTGACTGTAAATATAGAATTGATGTGGTTCGGTACGAAACGGATGGAAAAACTCGTTAATGCTCGACTTTCCCCAGTTACTAAGCTTCGCCACAAAATTCTATATTTACCGTCAATAC
Organism: Bathymodiolus septemdierum; assembly: GCA_963383655.1. NCBI lineage: Eukaryota > Metazoa > Mollusca > Bivalvia > Mytilida > Modiolidae > Bathymodiolus > Bathymodiolus septemdierum. The sequence continues at coordinate 132,458,347 of OY726517.1, forward strand.
ACCAGTATTGTATATTCATATATTAAATAGCGTAAGCGTATCACCGAAATTATTTCTAAGACATTTTTTTGTCTATTAGAGAATTGTCGATACTATACAATTATAGCAAATGGGGACGCTATGTGCTTATTTATCTGCATAGGACCTCTGTTTGTCAATAAAAACACACAGCGAATATATACACATACTGATGTTCGTGTCGTGTCCCTGTATATTCTACTGCACTTCTCTAATGAGCACTAGAGAAACCCGAAGGGGAAATTTAGAATGAACAATACAGAGACACTGACAACATTTGGCACACAAGACACAAGACGAAGTCAAACAAAATAAAACACACCACAGAAATTAAATAGAGAGGAAACGCGGACCCCACCAAAAACCGGAGTTGTACCCACTGCTCGCCAAGGGTGAACAATGGTCTAACATTAAGTAATGCTTTTTCATAAGATAACAACTTACGATTGATGTTTTTGTAAAATGTTACCGCAAATCATATATCCAGTAAGAAATAGACAAATAATGAGAATGCAAATTTCAAAGTCTTCGGTATACACGTTCTACCGCTCTAATAATTTGGGAAAATAAAATATAAGTGCATAAATGAAATGAAGAACAAATACCACACTGTCGGAACAATTAAAAAACAAATACCACACTGTCGGAACAATTAAAAAACAAATACCACACTGTCGGAACAATTAAAAAACAAATACCACACTGTCGGAACAATTAAAAAACAAATATCAAATTCGTAAAAAGAGGAAAAATTGGTACCCCTAACACACAATTGCATAACCTCTCACTTTCCTGGCTTGTACAGGCACTTCAAAAAAAGTAATGGTGTTAAGCTAGTTTTATGGGACCATACCCCCCCCCCCCCCCTTCTTAATATTGGTGTTCACCAGTTACTTGGTAATGGTTGTAATTTGCTTAGACAGTGAAACATAAGCTGTTTTTGTAGATTGTTTTGAAGAGGCCTCTTACATGGTAATGATTCCATTTTAATTTGCATATTGCTCTTGTGAAATTTATTCAGTTTGTGAGTGACGCGGTCAAGCTTACACATCGATACACTCCTACCAAATCATATTCATTCCTGGTATATGAGCAAATCATGTTTATCCAATTTGCCGTTTCAGCAATCGAGTCGATGAAGCGTTTCGAATGCATTGCAAATCTGGTGCAACACAATTTAAATGAGATTCGCAGCGATTTGATTAATAGCCGTTTGTGCAGCATGTAGATACATCAACCTTGACAAGAGGACCCTAACGTAAAATCTTATTGTCATATTGAGTTATTATATGCTATGTAGCGACTGATGTTATAAATTAAATTGTTTTCGACCGTAAACCTATCAGCCATATTGCTAGAAGTAATCCATATATACGTCTGCATGTTGATTGTTGCACACGTCACCTAAATGATTTATATTTCCGGTTAGTATTTCGCAGAACATTTGAATTATTAATGCACGTCAAATGTATGCCGTATTATCTATAAATTGAAGGTTATCAAATGGCAAGATATATATAAAAATGTAATCAAATTTAAGATTGAAAACGAACACCATTAACCGAATTTTCTGATGTCAACATATGCATTTAATGCCTTAATTCGATTCTGCAACAATATATCATCCGACGAAAGTGCATATGTAGAACCATGGGTGAGTGATGGTTACTTAACGACAGGCGGGCAATTTTCAAGCTATATCATGACTGAAATTTCTATTTCTATGAGATGATGATGATGATGATGATGACAATGTCCGCTTTGTACTGAACCAATGTTGAAATTACATAGTGCTCGCTCACTGCGAAACCAGCTAAGGCGTCGCCAATAAACTCAATTTGCGACCATCAAATATCCAATTGATGCCGTGAAATTTTCAAATACAATACAGTTATCTCCTAGATATACTTTCCAGAGTATACACCTATTGACAGGTATGAGGGCAATAGCAAGTTTATTGTTCCCAGATACACCCAATATATAGTTGCTGTCGAGGGGAACAATAAACTTGCTTTCACCCAAATACCAGTCAATAATTGTGTTATTATACCGAACAACACAAGACATTATAATATCATGGACTGGCACAGAACATGCCCATCATGTTTGGTGTTATATTCTGCTCGTGTCAGAATTTTTGCTTAGTATTGGAAAACAGCTTAAATATTCATTACCGTGTTTTTTCCAATGAATCCATTGATTGTAACGCAAAATACAAAACTAAATTGCGAAAACAGAAAGACATTACCCAAGTTCCTGGATATTAGGGAATTGGACCTCGAAACCTAAACTTAATATTGTATTTTAACCCAGTTTCGATGTTATAATTCTTTTCTGAATTGTGACTTGTACCAAGTAAATATAGTGCCAGCTCCACCTTCTCACTGTGGTGTCAACTGTCATTTCTTATTCGATTGTTACAAATACACAAATATGAGATATACTGTACAGTGTTTCACAATCTCAATTGGCTACCTAGTGACTGTGTATTAGATCTCACACTTTCAAATATTTGACTAATGATAATCTTGCACTTTCGAATGATCAAAACCAAATTAATGTTAAGCACGTGTTTGAATATATAAAAAGTTCTGACTGGTTTTGTGTTGTCTAATTGGTTCACCAAGGAACCAGTAACACACACATATATCCACCAACCTCTCTAAACTGTTTCTTCATCTTTGTTCTTGTACAATTTGCACATACATGTAGTAATGTAAGATATGTTCTTATACATGCATGCTCTATGAAATATTGTCGTAATGCATTTTTACATAGAAGACTTCAAAACCTTGCGTCTTATCCTCTTTGTAAATTTGAGCATATATAATGTGCCTAAACGTTGTAAAATGATGCAAAACTATCTGGGTCAGCACTGCTATTTTAATACTGATCAAATTAGAGCGATCACAATATTAATCAAAATTAATTCTAACCTATGCGCAATTTCTTATAACGTTCCTGAAATAGACGTTTCAGATTGTCATATATATGATTAATACATCTGGATAGCCTACCATAAAAATTATAATGTTCTACTTCTTCTGAAAAATAAACAAATCTCTCATTTTCTTTCATACATTAGAACCTTATCTTCAAAACCTTATCCGTATATGTAATATAACGTTTGCCCTTAGCCAGACACTTAACATTTAAACGATGGAAAAAAAGCATTGATTGTCTGATATTTGTATTTTATTGATCAGTTTATGTCTAATAACATATAATATTACACAGATTAATACAATTGCTATATTCGCTTGATTAAATGCCACTATGTCTGCCAAATTCTCCCCGAAGCCTTCTTTCAAAATTATTAACATCTGTTCTATCAGTGGTCAAAACAGGGTTGTATTACTATTACACTAGGAGCGGTGAGAACCATATGTGGACTCTAAAGATCTGTTATATTACATGTAATTAAGGTCCCTATTCTCGCCCAATGTTATTAAAACATTTGTCTTCCCTATCCTTAGCGGAACTATTCCCCACTCAAAGATAAAATACATATTGGAAGAATTAGTTCAACTTTGTTTCAATAGCAATACATGTAATTGAAATAGTACATATAAATGCTTTATCTTAGGAAGGGACAAATCTGATTAAAAAATACTATGATTCTTACAAAATATTCTCTAAAACTGACATCATCCAGATGCTTGACAACTTATTTGTTGTGTTTGGTAGACTTGTTTTTCAATAGACAGTCGGTCCCTGTGATATAGGTGTGTGATCAGTGGGTACATCACAAGTAATGTTCGTTTTTCTATTGATGACATATGACGGCTGTCGCTATATTCAATATACACGGGACTGTCAGTCCTGTTATAAGAATAGTTAGAAGAAATGATACCAAAAGGGTACTAACTGTCGTCCTTTCTCGCCGACTTGTTCCTTTATTCGTATTATTCAAACTTCATGCAGGGTATTTTCATGAAAGGTAAGTATCACTTCCGGAACACCTGAGATTACTTTGTGAGGTTAATGTTGCTCTAGCTTTAGTTTTCTGTGTAGTGTTTTGTAGATCATTTGGTTTCTCTTTTACTTTTGCCCAGTGTGTTGTCTGTTCTTTTTCGATTCAATGCTCGGAGTATCCCTTTGGTGACTGTTCTGGTTCAAAGGAAAATTGAACAAATTTGTATTTTCTAAATTGCTCAAAATACGTTTGACTAACATTTGAACTTTGATGATGTATATATTAATTAACCAGTTCAATGTTTAACTTTCATTTTACTTTTAGACTTTGATTACCACACTGGTTTGCTTACAAGATATAGGTTGGGTAGTATTATTGATGCATATTAACTTTATAGACAAAAAGGCCGTAGGAATGCTTAAATAAATAATGTTATATAACGTAATACACACATACTTGGTATTCCAACGGCTTAATTAAGCGTTATGTGCATAGCATACTGATGTATGAATTAACATTTCAATCAGACTATAGAACTAAATTTGATTATATAATCATGTTTGATTGTTCGATGTTACATAATGTCTGATGTCTTAAATAGAATCATTAACCACATCATAGCTGCAGTCTATGTATATTATCAGACAAAGTGGATATACAAAAAGAACTGATCGTTGGACAAATCTTTTTCCTGATGCGTTATCCAATTAATACTTAAGATGTTGATAGCAATTACCGGATGTTGTGAACATTGGTAATGCTAGATGATTACTCTTTTATGATATATTCTGTTGTCATTGCTTAGCAAATATATTCTTGAGCCCCTTAAGGTCAGGAAACTTTATTTTATTTTCCTCTCTTCATGACAAATATGTTATCGTTCCTGCGGACAAGGCTTCCAACAATATCGTGTTTGTATGTAAATCATATTACTTCGAATGCCTAATCAAGGAATTAGGCATAAATAGCAACACCTCTAGTAATACCACATACAAACCAACTTCGTTCGACAAAGATGAAATCCTAGCTAACCACAGATCATTCATGATCTCTTTAAACATTCCCTCTGGTAAAGAGTCTGAGGATTTACCCTATTTATATTGGATACCTAAACTCCATAAGACACCATACAAAGAAAGGTACATAGCGGGATCATCAACTTGTTCGACGAAAGAATTGTCTATTCACCTGACAAAGATTATGTCTGCAGTAAAAGAGGGACAACAGAAATATTGTGAAACTGTTTACTCGCGTAGTGGCATAAATCACATGTGGATTTTGAAAAACTCTAAAGATCTTTTGGATAACCTGAAATCAAGATCTTTCTCTCAGGTATCCTCCATCAAAACCTTTGATTTTTCAACTCTATATACCATCCTACCGGATGACAAATTAAAAACCCGCTTAAAAAAAACAATTCATAAAGCTTTTAGTCATAGAAACTATGGCTTAAAATTTGTTGTGTTAGGCTACAATTCCACATATTTTTCAAACAAAATTCAAAAAGGTAAAACATGCTACTCCGAGGAACAAGTGATCAGTATGCTGGAGTTCCTCATCGATAACATATTTGTCTCCTTTAGAGGGACACTGTTTCAGCAGGTCGTCGGCATACCAATGGGTATGAATTGTGCCCCTCTTCTAGCCGATTTATTTTTATACTCATATGAGTCGGAGTTTCTTCAAAAGCTTGTAAAAGATAAGAAGATTCATGAGGCTAGAGCCTTTAATTTCACATACAGGTATATTGATGACGTTTTATCTATCAATAATTCTAGATTTGCAGAATTTCTTCCATTGATATATCCTCCAGAGCTGGAAGTTAAAGAGACCACCGATACAGCTTCGTCCGCATCATTTTTGGACTTATACCTCGAATTTGACGACAGTGGTCAACTCAGTACTAAAATTTATGATAAGCGGGACGACTTCAATTTTAAAATCATAAATTTTCCAAACATGTGCAGCAATATACCAGCTTCTCCTGCATATGGTGTTTACATCTCGCAATTGATACGCTATGCAAGGGCCAGTAGCAATTATTCTGATTTCCTGAAACTTCATCTTCATCTGAGAAACAGGCTACTGGATCAGGGCTATAAAAAGATTCGCCTTATTCGATCTCTTAAAAAGTTAATATTCCGATACAAAGATCTTGTCGAAATATATTCCGTTTCTGCAGAAAAAATTATAAGCGATGCATTTTCATATAGTGAAAATGTATAAAGATAAAGAAGTCAAAAAATGTCAAGGATATTTTTTTTGTCAATGTGTGACGTAAAAATATTTTTGACATTTACGTCACCGAATATGGTACTGCTTTGACAACTATTTTACCTATTTTGTTCCTGTATTTAAATACTGTTATAGTGACAGCCGGAACCTTTGAGCCGTAATGAGAGCGGGAGGATTGGCGCCTTAAAATCTGATTCAACCCACCATTTCTTTAGAAATGCCTGTACCAAGTCAGGGTCATTACGGTTTTCACAGTTTTCCGGTTGTTGACTGATTTTGTCTGTTTATATAATTATGAGTTTTGACTTTCCCTTTGTAAGATTGTTCGGAGTTGGGTAATTTTGTTATTATTCTTATTTACTTAAATGGTATAGTTATTGATTGATTGCATACATATTAGGGAATTTTTGTCATGTATTGGTATCGATGCAAGACTGGAGATTTTATGTAATCCTTCTTGGTATAATATTATAGATAGGGATATCAGTCATTTTGTGCTATGATTGTTACCGGCCCCCTGTGATATAAGTTATTGATCGGTGGGTGTAGCACATTGCAGTTTTTGTATTTCTATCGCTGGCCTATTATGGCTGTCATTATATTCACTATGCACGGGACTGTCAGCCTTTTTTATTGTAAGAAGAGTTAGAAGATACCAAAAGGGGTAATCAGAATCCGTCAATCGAAGAAGTAAAGACAACACAATGGCCAAAAGAAAAAGGGCAAGCAACGATCTCCAAAACACTACACCGAAAATTAAAGATCGAGCAACACGAACACCACTGCGTGAAATCAGATGCTCCGTGATTTGTATTTGTGTTATCAAGTTTTATCAAGGGTTGTGCTCTTCGCCTTTGAACTTGTATTACTAAGACTGCTTTCTTCGCAAGTATCATTACTCCAAAAACTTCTGAAAAGAAAAGATCAAAGGCCGATATCTACTCAACTGACATTCATTGCAGCTTTCAAAATATTTCCTGACAAATTTACATTCATAATTAAATAACTAGTTGTCACATAACACAAATGTGGAATCAAATTAAATTGTCAATCATGTTTGTTATTATATTGTATCTCACTTCATTAAATATTTACATTACACATTTTTAGCTAGCTGTCATTTCAAAGAAATATATTTTTTATTAAGATCAACATCGTCAAATGCCAAATCAATCATTGAATTAAAGATGGAAATCTGACATGCAACGGAAATGAAAATAAGGCTTAACAACAAACCGAAAAGAACATTTGACCTGTGGATAAGGGTAATAACAAAATTACCGAACTCCGAACAATCTTACAAAGGGAAAGTCAAAACTCATAATTATATAAACAGACAAAATCAGTCAACAACTGGAAAACTGTGAAAACCGTAATGACTCTGACTTCGTACAGGCATTTCTAAAGAAATGGTGGGTTGAATCAGATTTTAAAACGCCAAACCTCCCGCTCTCATTACAGTTCAAAGTCTCCGGCTGTCACTATAACAGTATTTAAATACAGGAACAAAATAGGTAAAATAGTTGTCAAAACAGTACCATATTCAGTGAATGTAAATGTCAAAAACACTTTTACGTCACACATTGGAATGATGTTGATTAGATCCATTCTCTTTTTTAGTCGATAAACATTACAGAAAACCAGGCAATCAAGAATGGACAATCCAGAGACACAGACAACATTGGACACAATCCACAGGACGAGGACGAACACAACAAAACAAAAATACATAAAAAAAGCTAAAACTTTGAGCAAATCGGACCTCATCAAAACAATCAAGTAGAAGCCAGGTGCTAGGTACAATACCAGGAGAAACATCCAGTGATGTTGACTAATTTCTTAAACAACATGCATAATAATTCACATTGGTGTTATAACTTTGAACACAACGTAGAGGCAAACGTAAAGTTCGGACAAAAAAATTAATATCTAGGTGTGGGACCAGATCCCATGAGAATAAAAGGTCCCAAGACATGTCCTTCATATATAATGTCTTAATTTAGAACCAATTGACATTGAATTTTAATAATTACATCAATATTAAATTTGCTTGAAACGGTAAGGGTTATGGTGTTTAACGTCACTTTCAACATGATTCCAGTTATATCGTGGTGGTCTGTGTTGTTAGGGTCTGTGTTGAAAACCGCAAGTAACAGACATACTTTATCACATAAAGTTGCATCGAGTACACCGCACCATGAACGGGATTCGAGCTCACAATTTTAGTGAGGATAGATATTGATTGCATAAGTCGCTATAAATACAACTACTATGCGATCACGAGCACGGCGGCCCTGTTTGAAAGATGAACTAACACTATCATTACTGTTAAAAGAATACAGCTAAGTGCATATTAGAATATATATATTGTCTGCATCTTAATTATTATGGTTTATTATAAATATGTGTCTTCATTGAAATTTGATAGTTCCCAAATCATGTAATTATTATTAAAACTAATTTTCTCCTCCCATGGGCATATGTGTTCTTAGTGGATTTTTGGCTATTCTGCTTAGACCCTTTCGTTTTCGTGCTCCAAACGACTTTTAAATTACTTGGCTTTAAGCGTACCTGACGAATGATATACCAGAAAAGCGTTGGGCGCACTAAATTTGATTTTCTACATTTATATTGGAAAAGATTGTTGACATATAAAGCAAGTGCAGTCATATTGTGATAAAAAAAATATACCTCCCTCTTATTGTAATTCCTTTATAATTAACGATCATATCATTTTATTCACATTATATGTGTAATATAATAATTATTCCCTGGAGCTTGGATGATAGATGTGATACAAATGACTTATATCACGTACGATGAGTGATCCACAATGACAATGACAGCTTTTAGCATTTTCAGGCTTTAGAGAAATTTGCCATTGATTATTATACGATAATGCTTGACTATTACAATGATATCCGATTACACTTAACGACATAGTGGTACAATTAGTAAGCAAGAACTTGGATGTAAATGAACATGAGAGATTATCCAACTTTACACTTAGATACAAATTAAAGTAGATGTATTGCACTAATAATGCTGGTGTACAGTTCACAGTTACAGTAGATTTTCATCAATGAACATAATTCATAACCTAAAATGAGTGTGAAACGACCCTTAGGCTCACAGTTGTTTTCTTTGACTTCGACCGATAATAATTCATGCATTAATTTATAATATATTCCTTCCAAATTCCCAGTATATGTCTGCGGACATAATGTGCAATTGCTTTGCCATAAAAGAGAGGTAAAATGTAGAACAAGTGTAATCAATATGTATATTCTCCAATATAACACGTACGAATATAGTCAATTTATTCATGAATTGTGCAATATATATTCTATGTGAATAATTTTATGTAAATAATAACTATAATTAATTCGTAGATACGATAGGAAAGTAGACAGTTTTCAATGATACAACAGATTATTATGAGAGAAGATTGTCTAATTTGTTCTTATCCTTTTGTCTTTTTGAGCTATAAATATGCTTAAATAAACGTCATAGAATACCGAAGAGGCAAATCAAAAAGGACAATCCAGAGAATCTGGCAACATAGGATATATAAGACGAACAAAGCAAAAACGCAACACATTATGTGTTGGACACCCCTATGCGCAAACAAACATAAATAATGTAAATAAGACATGAGCCCTCCTACAAACAACTGGAGGTAAAGACGAACAGAACATGCGGAAATCGTAACGGACATCACAAAAATAAAGTAACAGATTAGAAATTTTTCATAGTGTTCTCAATTGTTATTTAAAGTATTAAAGTATGCGCATAAAACGTTGGGGTATCAGATTACTCGGACTAGAAAAACTGCCATCCAGAATACTATCAAATAAGGTTAATAACAAAATTACCGAACTACGAACAATCTTCCAAAGGAAAAGTCAAAACTCATAAGTATATAAACAGACAAAATCAGTCAACAACCGGAAAACTGAAAACCGTAATGACCCGAACTTGGTACAGGCATTTCTAAAGAAATGGTGGGTTGAATCAGATTTTAAAGCGCCAAACCTCCCGCTTTCATTACGGCTCAAAGGTACCGGCTGTCACTATAACAGTATTTATAATAATACTGGAACAAAATAGATAAAATAGTTGTCAAAGCAGTACCAAATTCAGTGAGGAGGGTGGAACATCTATCGTGAACGATCTCCATTAACAGCCCCGAGTCACCTGAAGTATTTTAACTACGAAAGTAAATGTCAAAAACACTATTACGTCACACATTGATAAAGAATATTTTTGACACTTTTGTTGACTTCCTTATATTTATACATTTTCACTATGTGAAAATCCATCGCTTATTATCGTCTCTGCAGAGACGGAATATATTTCGACAAGTTCTTGGTATCGGAATATAAACTTTTGAAGAGATCAAATAAGGCGAATCTTTTTATTTATAGAATGTCCTCATTGAATGATTTGGAAGCAATATTATCAAGATGACGATAAACTCATCGCTGGTTTATTTACGGTGACGAGAGTGACTACATTTATAATGATATGATAGCATTTCTTTGGATAAAAACGTCTTAGTTTTTGATGGGAGATATTTACAAGCAATGAAACATTCGTCTACTTCGTATAGCAAAGTTTTTGAAGACTGATATCATTTTACATTTTGTAAGTAAATGTTTACAAACAACATGAAAGACAGAACCAATGAGCAACTAACTAGTCAATCATTGCGTAAATTTTCTTTTCAAAATATCTATTTAAAATCGATTTAAATGAAGCTTTCGTTGCCACACATACCAATCTATTCCAGAAAACAGAACAACTGATATCTTTATTTCAGTGTTTCAAACCATTAATGTAAAAACCACGACAATTGCTGCCTACAAATAAATGTACTTTCACAATATTTGAACCGCCACGATATAACTGAAATATTGTTTAAGTGGCGTTAAAGACCATAGCCCTAACACCACAATATTTGACGTTCAAACTGGATACATTTGCATTAGTAACAGTATCGTCCAAAGAGAGTAACACATTATGTATATCTCTGCAACGTAATATTAGCATTATCAATATATAGCTCACATAAATCAAGTTAATATGGCGATAGACAGTATCAACAAATGACCATGATATCAAAAGCCTTTGAATATCGATTTACATACAGATATATGCATATGATATCGGGTGAAGCATCAACATATCTTCTTACTTCTTAGCTTTACAGAAGTCACATTGTATAACGGCCTCATGTTACTCTTAATATAAGATACAATTATATTAGTCACGAGGTTTTAACAAATACATTTGAGAACCAACCATTTTACTCCATGCTAAATAAAAATCAGATTATATTTTGTTTTAATTATTTTCACCAAAAGTTTCCGTTGAAAAATGCAAGGTCAAATAATTTTTGTTTTCTTCCAGATCAATTTATTTATAACTATAAAATTTAGCAACATCATTTTTTTTAATAGCACTACCCCCACCCCACTTCTTACAAGTATTAAATGGTCGTTATCTTAAGGATTCCGATCACAAGTGCCCTAACTTTGGCAGTTGTAGAGAACTACGGCATCAACGAGGCCACATTGATCTTATAATGGAGATATATATTTATTATATTATATTATTAATGGGTGTGTTAACTTCCTGAATAATTTATATGTTTTGCACTTGAAAAAAAGGAGTTCTCCTATATCATGTTGATCACAGAAAATGAATGTTTATACAAACGTTTCTCCAAAAATAGAGAAGTTGAATTATCAAGTGTGTAATAATTTTAACTGCTACAATAACGTAGAGGTCACAAGTTTTAGAAGATAAAACGAGAATAATAAGAGAAAATCATCGACTATCAATATGTCACTGGTAAACTTTTCTCACATGATATTGCATCGAGACCACAAGTTCAAAAGTTTAACCGATCAATAAGAACCAATGCTACATGTATATTAAAAGACATATCCAGCCTTCATCATATTCATGTCAGGAATATTTTTGTTCCAGCTGACAAAGCAGCGAATAACAACGTGTAGTGTTTATATGTAGGTACATTACATAGATTGCAGAATATGTACATTTATGGATATTAGATAATGTTAATATAAGGATTTCTCAACACAAGAAGGAATATCCACCGAGGCAGATGGAAATCTAAAATCCCACCCATAGAACCATCTCAATGCCACTATTTTATCTGCAAGATTGCGTGTTTGTCTATTTCTTCTCGTCACTAATATAGCAGAAATGCTGTTCACCTGGCGTTAAACAACATCAATTTAATTGTGATATTGACAGATCAGGTGTAGCAGGATTTGTTAATATAGCACTGAGATATGTATGGTAGGGATATGGTGTTCAACGCCACGTTCACCAATATTTGGTTATATTGTGGTGGTCAGTTTTATTGGTGGAGGAAACCGGAGTACCCGGAGAAACTAAGCGACTTGCCGCAGGTCACTGACAAACTTCATCACATAATGTTGTATCGAACACACCTCACCATAAGCGGGAATAATTTTTTTTTTAATTATTTCTACACTATTTTTGACATGATATCCAAATAAAATGCTAATGGAATTTGCTTCAAATTTTGTATAGTAGTGTCTCTCTTTCTTGTTAAATGTGTAAAATTTATTTAACAGCTATTTCTGTTGCTGATTTATACGGAAATGTGGCCGTCATCAAAGATGTTTGTTGATTGGACTAACGACAGATGACATGCTATTCGAATATGTACAGAGTAGGAAACTCTAAGATCGATAAGTTTATGGTAAGCCATATTTAATGGTTGTCGTAAAAGTAAATTGAAGACAAACACATATACTGCTTTATTGATTGTCAGACTGCAATTACACAGTATGTTCATTGCTGATCTAATAATTTACATCAGGACAAAATAACACACCAGGTTTATATTTGTACGTTTAGAAAAAAAATATAAGTCGGTGAAATTCGAATTGCACTTTAAAAAGCCTTGTGGTAAAATTGACGTATTGGAGTATTTTAATGAAACTAATACATAATGACATGTTCAATAAACCAGTCTAGTGGAATTGCTTTGTCGCCATGGCGATTTTTCTATGGGTATTACCATAGTGTTAACAATGTGACATGACAACAATACTCACTAAGGTTTTAACACTGAAAATTGTTTTCATGTAGCTGAAACTAGTATTATTACAAGGCAACGGATTAAGATATCAGAAATGGTAGGCTCCCGACTGTATAGCATATTGCTATTCATTGGGAACATGATGCTTGATCGTCGTAGACATGTCTTAGGAGTAATTGCATGATTTTTGCTTAGCGCAATGTGAGAACAAACTACATTTTGACAAGATGATTGATTGATTAAATTGTTTTTGTACATAACATATGAAAATGCTTTATTTTGATTGGATGATTAGTGTTTACTATCATTGAACGTGTATGCTTAATCTTGGCAACGGGTGATTATACCTAGCGATGGGAACTATGTCAGTTTGAAACGATTTCTCTGTGGCACTATGCCTGTGGAATAGATTTTCCAAATGTATTTTTTTTTATATGTTTGGCAAGAATGACCTCCGGTAAAATAGACGCGTAGTCTACTTATCGTTTGTTGTCAATACAGTGAGGTTTTGGCAAAATAAACGCCCATGAATTTGGCTAGTTGTTTTTTTATGTTCAGAATCAGATTTTATGTTCTTAACATATTCTCATCTTCTCCCTCGTGAACAGTTTCTTATGGTGTTGCTTAGTGCCATCGCCGTTGATTCTGGCACTATACCTCACCGGACAACACTATAGGAAAACAATTCCCTCAGGAGAAGACAATACTAAAATAATAGTGCTAGGTCTTTTTAACAGTCTGCGAGTAGACATTTCGATCAACTCAACACATTGTCCTGATTCCGAGACAACCAGTCTCTGTTCTATTCCTTAAAACTGAATGCGTATCAGAGAAGCATCAAATAACAATTTCATAGGTTTTGGCTTGGCCGGAACGTGGGTTTGCCATGATATAATACACTCGTGGTGAGCACTCTAACCATTACACCATCGATGCAAATCCGAATTTGAAGAAATGTTCGAGTAAATAGGTTATTCATAAGTAAGAACAAATCATCTGGATTTCTCTATGTTAACTTTTTTCTCCACCTCCCCCTTTCCAATCCGACTGATTCGATTAGCTACGTAAGAATAACAGCTCCTTCTGAAGCAGTTGATACCAATTCTGTTTGGTACAAGTGTGTATTATTGTGTGGCGTTTCATTCCTTGTTCGTTTTTCATTGTTCCATTTTTACTGTTCTTCTTGTATCATATCCGGTACCGTAAATTTATTTTAACCAATGTTGTTTGTGATAACAATGGCATCAACAAAAATAATACATGACATATAACATTATAATTTAAAAAAAACAAAGAATTATTTTGACATTCTGGTGTCTGATTTCCAAGTAAATGAATGGTCTAGGAATAAAATATTTTTACGACTCCCTATTGCTGAAGATAAATTCTTTCAGAAATATTAATCACCCTCCAGCAGCGGCTTTAAACTTCAGAAGCATAAACAAGACAATAGCTTTCAAAACATTAATTGAATCATAACAAGCCTTCGAGATATTTAGCTCTAATGAGGATTTCTTTTAATCGAATTTTTTTACCATTACCTGTATTTTTAAGTATATGTTGCTATAGAGTAACCATAGCGATGACAAATATCGCCGCGATCGTATGGTACATTACATTTATCTATTGTCTTTCTCCAGCAATATGATAGAATTAGTCAAATTGACCACCATGATATAACTTAAGTATTATTGAAAGTGTGGTTAAGCATTCATTCGCTAATAACCAAAGCCTTCACCCCAAATATTATCTCGGGCAATTTATTACCATTGTTAATAGTTAATCTTGAAGAGAATGAATTGATTTCTATTCGTTGAATACGAATTTTCGTGATTTCGGGTGGTACCACCAAATCACAAATTCAAGTGACCACAAGCAGCATATCTAACAATAGTAGCTCATCTTTAGTGCAGATACAATCTTATATTAAGGTAATCGAGTTAACCTGGATATATTAACAAGTACTACTGACGGCCCATGCCTTATTTACGCTATTTGTCTTTGTTTGCACATGGTTGTATCCAACACATAATGTGTTGTGTTTTTGTTTTGTTTTTCTACGTATTTTGCCAGTTTCTCTGGATTGTCCATTTTGGTTGCCCCTTTGGTATTCTGTAACGTTTATTTATTTTGGGCTATCCAATGAAAACATCTTATCAAAATTCGAGAAAACGGAGTTTGACTGTGTACGTCTTTTATAACAATATTATAAAGTTAATTAGAAATAATAACATGATGTTACTCAAATGTACCAAAATACTTCAATCATATTACATAATAATTGATATCTTGAGATACTACGCTTCAGTACATTATACTTCATTAACGATAACATGTCCCGCGGTTATAAGCACAGCGAAGAGCAGCAACGGAACTATTTAGCTTATTAGAAGCATTACATACATCGTAAAGGGTCTAAAATAAATCTTCAATATAGCCAATATTGTTCTAAGGAAGAACATGAACAACCAAAAACAAGGCTTTTAGTATTTGTTTTACTTTGTGCCAATAGTTTCAAATAACATTGGGATTAATTACTTGAAATTGATTGCAACTTGTTTGATAAATATAATAGCGTCTTATATGATATACATTAAGTATAATGTTCTGTCTAAGTTAAGTTCTTTGAGAGTCTTGATTGTCTTTCTATGCTTATAATTAAGCCTACTTGGGATTGTCTTGGTCATTAGTAGTTTATATACATGTATGCTTAACTTAGTAATGATTTTCATATCACACACAGTGTAATATAATCTATTTCATACCTTACATAATATTTATATAAAAGTAATCAGACAACTTGGATGTTTTACTCGAGGACGACAACCTGGTGAACAACCCAAAGATGCATAATACAGTAGAAGGAAATAATAGGTTGTCACCCGGTCTACAACCCCTGACAGCCGGAAGTGAAAGTGTTTGAAAATGTGGGATTTTTTCAGGCCGCTTCCGTAATTGTGTTTTCTCTACCGGCAATTATTTTGTCTTCTGCAAAACAGAACATTAAAGTTATAACATCATGACGTAGTTTGGATATAATAAAACATATGAGGTGAATATCAAGTTGTTAACTCTCGATATGTTGTCTTCCTTCAGGTTAAAGCCCTCGAAAATCAAATAACCACCTTCGGGTTGACAACTTTCGATGCCTTTAGTTCATTTACCTGTGACGATGTCAAATTACAATATCTACATTAATGTTTGTATTGATGGTATATACGTAAGATTAGTGTTCCCGAACTTCTCATATAGTGCATTGTGTATTCGACATTTTTTTTTTCAGATGACACACTACAGACAGAACAGACAGTCGATAGCTCACTTAGCGTGATTCGTTTGTAGTGAACAATGTTAAAGTACATAGATTGGACATTGTCATTGAATATGACACGAATTGGTTTTTGTGGGCAAACATAAGACAAAGGAAGATGATGATATTTGGTGTAATATATGAAGAAGTGGAATGACAATCCATGGTTTTAGTCTGGTTTCAGAGAATATGTTTATTTGCACGAAGAAAATTTTGAAGATGCCATGGAAGGGAAATCAGTTTCTTCGCAGCCAGTGGCACCCGTTGTGTTATTTTTTTTACAAACCCGTTGATAAATCACGAATGTGGTAAGGACTGAATTGTGATTACGTCAAACAGAACATATCCGTCATCAGTTGTGACACAGATATTCCGTAACGGTTTACCAAGTCACGGCGGCCACCATAAAACATTCGCGGTGCTCGACTCAAATTAATGACGAGCAACCCTTGGTGTTCTTGCTTACTTGTTCGTATCAAATTTCTATCATGAACTTCACGATAGGGGCCACAAGCTCTGTCATATCGTATATACTCCATGACATTTCACGAATATCAGCTGCATACACTAAAGAAGAGCTTGAATATACCGACATACATATAAAACTAAAGCCGTCTCTCAAAAAGGATGTGCGCCTCCTTATCAATCCGCATTTGAGACGGGGCATATTATATCTCGAGTTAGCAAGGATAATGTCTTAGCACTATAAAAAAAAGTTCGCCTGTGTATGTCTTTTATAACCACATCATAAAGTTGATTAGGAATAATAACATGATGTTACTCACACATATCAAAATACTTCAATCATGTTACGTCATAATTGATATCTTGCGACATTACGTTTCACTACATTAAACCTCATTAAAGATAACACATCCCGCGGTTTTAAGCACAGTGAAGAGCATCAACGGAAATATTTAGCTTATTAGAAGCATTAAATACCTCGTAAAAGTTCTAAAATAAATCTTAAGCATAGACGATATCGTTTTAGTGAAGTGCACGAAAATCCAAAAATGGACTTTTATTTATTTTATTTTTTTTACTTTTTGCCTGGCAAGAGTTTCAGATAACATTTGGGTTAATCAATGCAAAATTGATTGGAACTTTTTGGAAAAATCTAATAGCGCTCGCCATGCATTCTATAATATACCTTAAGTTGAATGTTCTGTCTATATTAAATCCTTTGAGAGTCTTGATTGAGTTTCCATGCTGATAATTAAGCCTACTTGTTATTATCGTTGTCATTAGTAGTTTACATACATGTATGGTTAATTAAGTCATTATTTTCATATCGAACACAGTGTAATAGAAGCTATTGCATTAGATGTTTACATGAAGATCCATTTTATGTACAAACGTTTATTTATAGAAAACATTGACCTTCAGTTCACTTACCTAATACCGTGTAAAATTAAAATATGTACAACATTATTTCCCCAATCTAACCTAGTATCGTTTTGTTAATTAATTTTCGATCTTGTTTTAAAATTATTACTCAATTCTTGCATTCATTTGAGGTAAGCATCGCCAGTTATCACCAGAGTGTGGTTGTTTTCTCGAGAGCTTTATCCAATGGATGACAAATAGAAACTTTTAGTGAAGACTTAAAACCTCACTTATTACAACATGGAATAAAAGAAAACTAAGCGATCTTAAGTGGATGATACTATATACAAAATCAGATTAAGCACAGACAGTCGACAGAAACAAACATATGATACATTTGAAGTGACTGATGTTAAAGTACAAGGATTGGTCATACGTCTTGAATATGACACGAAATGGCGATTGAACTCTGCAAAAAGTAAAACGATGATGCTATTTAGTTTACTTTATTATGAAGGGGATAGTCACTCATTGTTTAAGATTCGCTTCAGAAAATATGCTTGCATGTTGTTTCACGAATATCAGCTACATATATTAAAGACACGTTTCAAAAATATTTTATGGTGGTTTTCTTAAAAAAATGGTCGATCATGACATAATGTCCGGTTATCAACTGATAGTGAACAATTTCCCAATATAACTATTTGAACTTTAAATGTTTTTGTATACCCTCTGATCATGCAAGGGCCAGTAGCAATTATTCTGATTTCCTGAAACGTCATCTTCATCTGAGAAACAGGCTACTGGACCAGGGCTATAAAAAATTCGCCTTATTCGATCTCTTAAAAAGTTTATATTCCGATACCAATATCTTGTCGAAATATATTCCGTCTCTGCAGAAAAAATTATAAGCGATGCATTTTCATATAGTGAAAATGTATAAAGATAAGAAGTCAAAAATGTCAAGGATATTTTTTTTGTCAATGTGTGACGTAAAAATATTTTTGACATTTACGTCACCGAATATGGTACTGCTTTGACAACTATTTTACCTATTTTGTTCCTGTATTTAAATACTGTTACAGTGACAGCCGGAACCTTTGAACCGTAATGAGAGCGGGAGGTTTGGCGCCTTAAAATCTGATTCAACCCACCATTTCTTTAGAAATGCCTGTACCAAGTCAGGATCATTACGGTTTTCACAGTTTTCCGGTTGTTGACTGATTTTGTCTGTTTATATAATTATGAGTTTTGACTTTCCCTTTGTAAGATTGTTCGGAGTTCGGTAATTTTGTTATTACCCTTATCACTGTGTACAAACGGACCCGGCAAAAAATGCTTGAACGCGTGCATATCTAATTCCGGAACGGAACCGGACTGTAAGAAGGCAAGAAGAAGGTAAGAATTCTGTTTATTTATTTGTTTTTTGCATGAACTTGGGGAAAATAAATGCTTTATTAACCATTTCCTGCTGTCAGATGAAACATTTGTCTATGTTATCGTATATTAATTGACAAAAATAAGCGATAATGTGCCGCAAAATGACGATCAGCTTGACCCCAACCCCGAATTTCGCTCAGTTTCTCTTTGAATTGCTCACATTGAATGGAACGAAATGTATTGAAGGAACGATTGATGAATAAAGATGACAAGAATCGTCACTTTGTGCTTTTAATTATTGATATAAGTAAGCATGGGGCGAAAGAAATGGGTCATGTCAAAATGGCAGGACCCGGTTTCGTGTATGATGTTACAGAATGATGACCTGGTTTTGTTTCCAAAAAAAATACGAACAAACAGGAACCAAAGCCTTTATTTTCTCTGGAATAACATTGAAATTATGGCTTTTGTAACCATAATGTCCACTAGATGGATTCAGTTCAAGGTATTTAACTTTCAACATTAGTGAGCCGTGGTTTTCCGTCGAGTGTTTTATTACTTCTTCAAATAGGACGAAGGTTGTTCTACAGTAATAAAAATGGTATGGATGATTTTCTCTAGAATGTTTTATTAAGTCATCGAATTGTGGAAATATTGTATCACAGTATAAACAATGGTAGCTGTGGATTTCTGTTGCTTTGGTTCCTGTTTGTTCGTAATTTTTTTTGGAACAAAACCGGGTCATCATGCTGTAACATTATTCACGAAACCGGGTCCTGCCATTTTGACATGACCCATTTCTTTCGCTCCGTGCTTACTTATATCAATAATTAAAAGCACAAAGTGACGATTCTTGTCATCTTTATTCATCAATCGTTCCTTCAATACATTTCGTTCCATTCAATGTGAACAATTCAAAGAGAAACTGAGCGAAATTCGGGGTTGTGGTCAAGCTGATCGTCATTTTGCGGCATATTATCGCTTATTTCTCAATTAATATACGATGACATAGCCAACATGTTTCGTCTGACAGCAGGGAATGGTTAAAAAAGCATTTATTTCCCCCAAGTTCATGCAAAAAACAAATAAATAAACAGAATTCTTACCTTCTTCTTGCCTTCTTACAGTCCGGATCCTTTCCGGAATTAGATATGCACGAGTCCAAACATTTTTTGCCGGGTCCGTTTGTACACAGTGATGATGCTAGTTTCTCTCGGTTGTCCATTTTTGATTGCTCCTTCGGTATTTTCTAACGTTTATATAGAAATTAAGATGCTTCTTAGGAAAACTTGATTTCACTAAGTCTTATTTTTGTGGGGCGATTGGGTTTTCCCCATATATGTTCAACGTGTTCTGTTAAATAGTGCAGTGTTTGGTGTATGCTTAATGTCATCGGTGAATGGTTCGTAAATCTCATTTTATCCTAATGTTACTCATGTTTCTTTGTTGTGATTTTGTTTTGTTTCTCTTCCTTGTGTGTCTAGTGCCCAATTTTTCCTATATCTCTCGACTATCCATTCGATTTTCTCTGTCGGATTTTTGTCTTGCGTCATTTTATTTGATAATGTTTTGTATATGGAGTCTACTTCAATATTTACATTTCTTGTATTCATTTATTTCGAATCCCGCTCATTTGGAAGGTGTACTTGATACGACATTATATCATCAATTTTGTCAACGACTTTCGGCATGTCGGCGGTTTTTTCCGAATACTCCGGTTTCCTCAACCAATAAGACTGACCGCCACGATAAAACTGAAATATCGTTGAAAGTGGCGTTAAACACCATAAACCTACCTCTGTATTTATTTACATATCAATGTGTTCATGATGACGTTATTGTAATTATATTATGTATACATACACAGTCTTATCAAGATACGTATAATTGAAAATATGTAGTTACAATATCCTCAGACAATGTCTTCATATCGGTTGACCCAACTTATTGTCCTTTATTTATTATATTAAAACAGTATACAATGCTCTAAACAGACAAAAGCTAGAACATATTGCGATCTTTAAATCTTTTCAATATTGCGTAAAATATCGTGGGTTAATTGCAAATAATCATCTCCTTGAAGTCGAGATGTTAATATCAAAATCGAAATGTTTTTCGTGGCATTCAGTTTTTCAATACCATTTGTATTGACTGTATTTAAATATGATTAACCGGTTCCCGAACTTCTCATATAGTGCATTGTGTTTTCGACATTTTGCAGATCTTTGCTCAATGAATTAGGTCGTTGGATCTAACAACTCATACAAGCATATCACCAATACGGCGTGGGTTAGCGCCCAGCTTTGTATATTACAAAAAGGGTGCACTCGACTCGCAGCCGCAAGTGATAAAGTTTACCCGTTGCTTGCCCAGGATCGGTGGTTCTCTCCTAGTACTCCGGTTTCCTCCACCACTAAGACTGGTCGCCATGCTATAGCTGAAATATTGCTGAAAGTGGCGTTAAACACCAAAATTCAAATTCAAAAAATTCAAATTCATTCTTTGTTAATAAGAAACAAATGTCAGATAACACACTACAGACATATAGAAACATTTGGCGTAGATACAAAATCCCATTGCTTGCATTAGGGAACAAAGAAAAACTAGATGGTCTTAAGTGGATGATACTAGATACAATATC
This sequence comes from Bathymodiolus septemdierum, assembly GCA_963383655.1. Classification (NCBI taxonomy): domain Eukaryota; kingdom Metazoa; phylum Mollusca; class Bivalvia; order Mytilida; family Modiolidae; genus Bathymodiolus; species Bathymodiolus septemdierum. The sequence goes on from OY726517.1 coordinate 132,480,275, forward strand.
AGATTGAGAAGAATCGGTCGATAGCTCACTTGTCATGATTCGTTTATTGTGAACAATATTAAAATACAAAGCTTGGACATAGTTATTGAATATGAATTAGTAATTGAACTCAACTATGTGCCAAAAGAGGATGATGATATTCAGTGTACATTATGAAAAAGTGGAATTACAATCCATGGATTTAGTCTGGTTTCAAAGAATATGTGTATTTGCACGAGGAAAAGTTTGAAGATAGAAAAGAGGTAATTGTAAGCCGCGAATCATAGAGGCAGCCAAAACAATGACCAATGGACAAAGAGGCAAACATCGATATACACAGCATAAGATTAAATAAGACGAATCCCACAAAATATTGGGAGTGAACTCATGTGCTCGGGAAGGGAAAGCCATTTCTGTTTCACCAGTGACTCCCGTGGTGATACTCTTTATTGAGAAGTCATGAATTTGGAAAGTACCGGATTGTGATTACAACAAAGGGAACATATTCGTCGTCATTTCTGACATAGATATTCCGTACCGGTTTACTAAGTTACTATGGCGACCATAAACACTCGGGGTGATAGCTCCAAATAATGACTAGGAAACCTTTGTTTAGTCGCTATTACTTGTTCGTATCAACCTTCTATCAAGGAATTCACGATAGAAGCCACAAGCTCTGTAATATCATATATACTCCATGACATTTCACGAATATCAGCTGCATACGCTAAAGTCGTCTCTCATAAATGATGTGCGCCTCCTTCTCAATCCATACTTAAGACGGGACATATTATATCTCTAATTAGAAAGAGCAATATCTTAGTGCGATAACAATAAGTTCGAGTGTGTATGTCTTTTATTTAAGAATTGAATGCATTCTTTTGAAGTTTCATTGGGGTATGAAAGCGTTGACCGAAGTACATTTTCAATGAAACGCTACCGCGCTTTATGTTGAAAATGTAGTTCGATCAACGCTTTCATACCCCAATGAAACTTCAAACGAATGCATTCAATTCATATAATTATATTTAAATCACACCAAAATTTAATATGGTTGAATTTTTCGTTGTGCATTTTATTTGTGTTAGATTATTTGCTGTTGGAAATTACTACGCCATTGATTGTTTACATCTGACGTCGTCATGGAGGCACGTGCAAGTTCGGATTTGAGTTTCATTGGGATGTGAAACATCTCTTTTATTATCACGTGACCACTTCATAGCCAATCATATTGTAACATTTCAATGAAAAACGGAAGTAATATAATTATAACCATATCATACCTGGAGAAAATTTTGGTTATACTCGATAACCTGGGTTGGTATTGTGACGTCACCAACGTGTTCATCCACCAACGACAAATTCAAATAGTCACATGACATAATCGTAATTAAAATAGAGGAATCATTAAATTTTGTTGTAAGCTATAAGGAATATTTGAAATTGTTGAACAGGTTATACTTGCATAACCTGGTTTGGGTCAGCTTACGCCTTTCATAAACCGGTTTATTAAGCGTAAACTGACCAAAACCAGGTTATATCGTATAACCTATTCAACAATTTCAAATATTCCTTAAATAATAACATGATGTTACTCACACATATGAAAATACTTCAGTCATGTTACGTCATAATTGATATCTTGAGATATTACGTTTCACCACATTAAACCTCATTAACAATAACATTTCACGCGGTTTTAAGCACAGTGCAGAACATCAACGGAAATATTTAGCTAATAGAAGCATTAAAATGGAAGAATCAGTTTTAAAGACCTCGTAGAGTCCAACATAAATTGTTATTATAAATAGCATTGCTTTAATTAAGAGTTTGATAAACCAACAATAGGCTTTCTTAGGTTTTTTTTATCCCCTTTCAAGCGTATTAGATTTCATTTTAATAGATTCAGGTAACATTGGGGTTAGTCACTTTCTAATTGATTGCATACATATCATGGTGTCTTACATGCATTGTATAGATATACATTAAGCAGTAAATATTATGTTGAATATCCGGTCTAAATTAAGTCCTTTGAGAATCTTAATTTTGCTTGCATGCTTATAATAAGTCTACTTGGAATTATCTTTAATATTAGTAATTTATATACATGTATAGATAGCTTAGTTAATTATTTTCATATAGCACTGTGTAATAGAATCTAGTGTATTAGATCTTTAAATTAAGATCCACATTGTGTACAAACGTGTATTATGAGTGCGAGAGTGAAGAATTTCTCAGCTAAATCATGGCGAGAGCAAGTTATATTCGATGAGATGATGATGATGACGATGTCCGCTTTGTACTAGACCAACACACTTAGTTGGATTTGTATAGTGCAACCTTACTGAAACAACAGTCGGTGGTGAGACATGTCGCTCCATTCTGACACATTACCTTATTCCAAGCCAATCAATCTTTGATCTTAATCTTTAATGTTGCATGCTTAGGAGACACAACACGTACCAATTTTATCGTCCTCAATTTGATCCTACCGGGGCTCGAATTTACGATTTACAGCACTACAAGCAGGAATACTAACCATTATATCACGGTTCCATTTATTATGTCAGGATGTTATGTTGGAAAAACGGGGCGAATATTGTGTGGTTCCCAACGGGTCCAGGGAAGTGCCCGCTGGAAACAGAATCAATATATTAACTATTGATGATAAATTATTAGACAATGTTAATGTTTTACAAAGAAAATGGTATTGTCTAATTAAACAGTAAGCGATAGGCAGCCCTCTGAATACGCACTTGAGACTGGTCACATTATATCTCGAGTTAGCATGGGCAATGTCTTAGCGCGACTGTGTATGTCATCTATAACCATATCATAAAGTTAATTAGGAATAATAACATGATATTACTCAAATATATCAAAATACTTCAATCATGTTTCATAATAATTGATATCTTGAAAAATTGCGCTTCGCTACATTAAACTTCATTAGCGATATGAATTTCCCGCAGTTTAAGGTTTGAAGCACAGTGAAGAGCATCGACGGAAATAGTTATCTTAATAGAAGCATTAAAATGAACGAATGAGTTTTAAATACCTTGTAAAAAGTATAAACTAATTTTTAGATATATACATCATTTGTCTTAATGAAGAATATGAAAAAAAAAAAATTAGGCTTTTAGTTTTTATCAACCATTCAAGCGTATTAGATTGCATTTTAATAGATTCAGGTAACATTAGGGTTAATCACTTTCTACATGTATTGTATAGATATACATTAAGTAGTAAATACTATGTTGAATAATCTGTCTGAATTAAGTCCTTTGAGAGTCTTAATTGTGTTTCCATGCTTATAATTAAGCCTACGAGGCATTATCTTGTTCATTAGTTATTTCCATATGTTTAATCATGTTATGATTTTTATATCAAGCACAGTGTAGTATGATCTATTGTATTTAATAATAAATAAAGGGCTATGATTATGGTGTTTAACGCCGCTTTCACCAAACCGCAGTTCCCGGAGAAAACCACTAACCTGTCGAAAATCACTGACAAACTTCATCAAATATTGTTGAATCCAGTACACCTCGCCTGAGCGGGATTCGAACTTGCAACGTTAGCGGTGATAGGTACTGATTGCATAAGTAGTTATAAATCCAACTACCATACGATAACGACCACAACGACTCCAAATTAAAAATAAGAATAAATATCCACATTAAAAAACAAACGTTTATGTTGTCAGTCGATTGAAAATGTTACCCTTAATTTGTTTGTTATCCTGTCAAATTACACTATTGCAACATTATTTCTCTAATCTAACGTTCTTGTTTTTCTTAAATCTTGAATTTCGAATTATGTTTTTAAGTCATTCATTTAGATTGTTGACAGACGGCGTGTAACATCACACGCCGTCTGTCATTTTGCTTGCTGGGTCTAGTATTCACTTCGACAGTAATTGGTTCCGAGCTATTTCCCGGTTAATTGTGTCGGACATTTTTTCTTAGAACTATGTAAGTAGTCAGTACTATAAAGTATGGTATGTGTTAAGCTTGCGTTCATTTCGAATTAAAGTAATGAATCACAAGAACCCATAATGAAGATCACTACAACAAATGGGGAAATCAAATGATAGGTGTTGGTAATGTTACAAAAATTGTCACCATAGACATTGGTTTTTCTGGTTGATTATTATCAGTAGAAATCATTTTCATCAGTGGTATATCATATGCTTTCATTCTCATCCTGTTTGTCCTTGACATTCTAATACCATATGCATGATTGATTGATTGATTGATTGCTGCTTAACCCCAACTTTAACAATATTTCAGCTATGTCGTGACGTGATGCAAATATAATAAAAAAAAAAAAAAAAATCACACTGTCACAACAGTTCCAGAATCCATCAGAATAATCGTAGAAAGAAACGACAATCGATACCCCTCACTTGCCTGGCTTGATACAGGCACTTCAATACAAAGTGCCGGGGTTAAACTAGTTTTTTCTAATCCCCAACCTCACTTCTTAGTGAAATGACGCAGTCATGTAAATGTTTTCCACACGTAATTAAAAATAGATCTTAAATGTTAGGAACATGGAACATAATCTTTATCACGTATTGAATGTCTTCTTTATCTCCAACGTACTGTCATGACACGTATTATTGCAAATCTGTAGTTGCCTTACACTCATCATGTTGACCCAATCAATTGTCAATTGTTAATTGCATTACAACATTGTACAGTGCACTTACCAGTCAAAACCAAAAATAAAAACCAAGAAATTGCGCTGTTAAAATCATTTCAATATTGTTCAAATATCTTAATTTGATTGCAAATAATCAACTTCTTGTAGTCAGGAAGTTAATACTAAAATCGAAGTGTTATTTCATGCCTTTCAGTTTTTTCAATATCATTTGTATTGACTCTATTAAGGTATAATTAACCTTTTCCCGTACTACTGACGTAATGCACTGAGTATCCGACATTATTCCATATATGTCTTAATAGGTAAACAAATATCAGACGCATGGAAACCTTTGTGAAGATATAAAACCTCAACAATAGGGAAAAAAGAAACACTAAACCAACTTCGGTGGATGATACTATATATAGAATCAGACTGAGAACAAAGAGTTGACAGTAGCTCAGTTATAATGAATCGTTTTCGGTGAACACTGTTAGAGTATAGATATACTTCTTGATTATGACAATAACAGGTAATCGAGCTCTACAATAAGACAAAGTAGCATGATGATGATGGTATTTGGTGCATTGTATAAAATAGGGGAGATAACAATTCAAGGTTCCAAAATTACTTCATCCGTATTGTATTTTCTTGTTGATTAAATGCATTGACATGACCACACAATATCAGAACGACATAGGTAAAGAGTGCCACTCACCCACAGTCTAGGGGTTGTTTCACACTCATTTTAGGGTATGATGCACACTCATTATTGAAGACTCTACTCTGACTGCGAAAAATAGAACTGCAAGAAAAACGTTATTCCTTTTCTTGCAGTTGTGCTTACATGTAATGACAGATAGACTACGTTTTTCATTTTGATATATTATGTTAAGTATTGTGATGCCCAGTGTAAGTGTAAAACCACCGGTGATTGGTTTATCAATCTCATTTTATCCTATGCTATTTTTTTATTTTGTATATGGAGTACATTGCAATATTTACATTTGTTATTTTTATTTAGGTGGCCGTCGTGGTCGTGGTCGTGATCGTATGGTAGTTGGATTTATAAGTACCTATGCAATCATATAACATTATGTGATACTGTTTGTCATTGTCGGTGGTTTTCTTCGGGTCCTCCGGTTTCCTTCACCAATAAAACTGACCGCCACGATATAACTGAAATAGTGTTGAAAGTAGCGTTAAGAATCTTACCCTAACCTATCTTCAATTACGTATAATGGTGTTCACGATGATTCCTTGTCATTTGTATTGTAGACATACACCGTCATACCTGTATTAAGAGGTCACCATTGGGACAAGAAGAAAGTCGTCTTATAAGACAGGTGACCTCATAAAAGAGGTTAAATTCATAGGAAATGTTCTATGGCAGGGAAAGAAAATGGTAACCTTTTAATACCGTGACTGCTTAATAGAGATGACCGCATGCGCAGGTTTGACTGTACATACTATCAAGTTACGTAATAGTGAAAATCTGTAGTAATCATATCCACAAACTTGTTAACTCAATTAATTGTTAAATATTTATTACATTACAAAATTGTACAACGCACACATATAGACAGACACAATCTAAAACTCTTACGCTATTGAATTATTTTCAATATTGTTTAAGATAATTATCTGAATTTGATTGCAAATAATCAACTTCTTGCACTCGTGAAATTAACACTAAATCGACGTGTTATTTCGTGCTTACCATTTTGTTTTCAATACCATTTGTATTGACAGTATTATGGTATAATTAACCTGTTTACATACTCCTCATATAGCGCATTGCGCATTAGATATTATTCCCGATCTTTGTTAGATAGGTAAAATAAAAATAGCAAATGACACACTACAGACATAAAGAAACTTTTAGTCAAGATATAAAACCTATTGCATTACAATAAAGATCAAAGGAAAACTTAAATTAACTTAAGTGGATAATACTATATACAAAATCAGATTGAGAAGAAACAATCGATAGAACCTCACTTGTCATGATTCGTTTGAAGTGAACAATGTAAAAGTACTTCTTGAACACGACACGAAATGGCGATTGAGTTGAACAAAAAGACAAAAGAGAATGATGATCTTTGGTGTACTTTCTAAAGGAGGAAGATAACAATCCATGATTCAAGTCTGACTTAAGAATATGTTTATTTGCTTGACGAAAGGCTTGAACATATCAAAGGTGTAACCATAGCTGTAAATCAGAAGACAAGCAAAACCAAGACCAAAAGAAAAGGAACAAAAAGATTGAAAAAGATGATCTTAAAAAAAAAGCACTACACAGAACATTACAGACTGAGAAGCAAAAACCGAATAAAATACCGGGGTGAACTCGAGTGCCCCGGTAGTGTAATCAGTTCCTGCTTCGCTGGTGGCATCCCGTCGTGTTATTCTTGGCAAAGAGTCGGTGAGAAGTCATGCATGAGGGAAGGATGGTAATATGATACATAATGTAACAACAAATAGAACATATCCGTGGCACAGATATTTCGAAACGGTTAACTAAGTCATGGTGGTAACCGTAAAACTTTCGAAGTGATGAAAATACTCTTGATTTCACTCCGTCTTATTTTTGTGGGAGGTTAAGTTGTCCGCCTATAGGGTCAGTGTGTTATGTTAAGTATTCTGATGTCCGGTGTCCCTTTCTTTTCTAGTTAGTTTAATCCTTAACCGTTTTGGTGATTTACATTAGTAATTCATAAAAGTTATTCTTAACTTATAACAGAAGACAACATTTGGTATCTTTCCCATTTGGTCACATTTTTATATGAATTCCTGAATTGCTGGAATGTGAATTAACGGAGTTCTGTGGAGATGTATGAGATCCCCGGGAATTTTCACTGCATGTTGATAGACTATTCCCGTGTAAAGGTTGCCGTCTTAAATGACCATTTAGTAATTCAGTCTTCTCATTTTCCTCAACGCAATCTGAAATAAAACATCCAAAATAAAACACTTACTAAGCTTTTCTACGTGGGCGCTAATCCCCCCTCTCCAATTTGTGACGGAGTCATATTGCCTTTTTTTCCTCTCCGTCGGTCACAAATGTTTGCAGGTGCAACTTCTGAATATTGTGATAGCTAATTTATTACTATTTTGATATCTTAATGTTCGCAATCAGAACAACAATACATATACAGATTTTTTGAAATAATAAAATATGATTATTCGTGCTCTTGTGGGTGTGTATTTATCTCATTATGTTGCCGCTAATTCTGATTATTATTTTAAGCGTCTCCATAATTACATTTTTTTAGATATATTTATACATATATGAGAAATACCGTATGGATCTATTGTATGTCAACATTATGTAGTTTGGACGTTGTATTTCGTTGTATTCCACTGTCAGAACAAACATCGAAAACAAATCGTTGACACAGGGTCAAAATCGATACCTCTAACACACATTTACCCGACGATCCTCATTCCTGACTTGATACAGACACTTTAATAAACAGTGGGTTTATGCAAGAATATATCCTAGATTGCTATTTGTGAATTGCATTAAGCATAAACAAGATTATTCTAAATATTAGACAATTCATACCATTTGTGTATACATCATCATCGCCAATATCCTCAACATTTGTCACGTGTGCATGAGAAGGACTCTCACTTCCGACACCCGCCATTGTTTTACGTAAATCCTGTCTAGCCTTTAGTGTGGACGAAACGCTTGGCAGCCTTATGTCGACTCTCGATCCCCTATTGGAAGCTACCTGTAGAGAGTGAGTGAGAGTTGGTTAACACCAAGTGAACAATATTACAGTTATAACATGGCGATAACAATTTAGATATGATGAGATAATGATGTCGGCAATGTATAAGACCAGTCATTGCGCTTATTCCTTAATGTTGTGTGAAAAATAGCAAATGCCAATGTTATAGTCATTGGGTGGACCCGACTGGGGCTCCATTCCACGATATACGCACTCGAGGCGACCACGCCAACCATCACACCACTGATGCGTCTTAAAAACATATGTTGAATAAATATTCTAATACATAAAAATGTTAGTTGAAATTAATATTTCTGCTAAAACCAATGTTATGATTATTACAATTGTTGTTATTTCAATTATTTCAAATCTAAAATGAAGATTTAATCATATCTGTAAATTACATCGGAATACTTCTTACTGGAATTTTAAGTCATTTTGATTGTTTAGCTCAATACTCGTAAGACTGTTCAGTAATACATTTATTGCGTCATCGTACAGGTAAAGTATTTTATTATCTACATCAGTATGGTGACGCACGGCGGTTGTGATAAATGAGATTGTAACCCCATTAAGAAAAGATCCAAGTTACTTCCTCCCAGTTTCACTTTTGTGTGTCTGTTCCTGTAGTAGTATGACCACTCACTCTTGTGTCTGCGCTAAGTGTGTTGTATTGTAGTGCTATCATATTTGTATATCAAGTCATACCATACATTTTATTTAAAATATGGATTTATGTGATTTTTTTTTACTCAAAATGATTGGTTTTGTCATGAAAACTTATTTCAATATTATTATTCAATAATTGACCTTTGATAAAGTTAATATATCATTTATTAGGAGACTGAGCTGATTTGGACACTGGGAAGTCAACATTTCGGGGGGGGGGGGGGGAGGAGAAAATCGAAAAATTAGGACATCTTCCAGATAAGTAGGAAACTGTTTAACAGATTAGGCAAAACAAAATACATTTTGTAGAATATGGTAACATCTTGTATAATTCAAGAAGAGTTTGAAGATATCAAAGTGGTAATCAGAATCCGTATATCGACGAAAAACAGACAGCACAATGGCCAAAAAAAAGTACAAAAGGACAAACAACGATCTACAAAACATATATGTAAAACTAAAGATCGAGTAACACGACCACTATACATTTACTAGTTATTTTGTCTTTTGTTGATTCAAACTAAAAAGGGTAATTTCTGACCAGTAAGAACTGTTTTCATGTCTGGCCGTATATATAGCTATGCATTAAAATAATTAATACATAGATATGCAATAAAAGTAGATATCTGCTTTAGTGAGAATTACCTTGTCGTTCAAAGTATACAGCTTGTTAGTAATGTCTCTTCCCAGAATAATATTTAACACATTGGCTAGGTATGGTTCTTTGATTAACAGGTATTCAAGGCTTTGTCTAGACCAAAATATGTAACGACACAAAGATCCGGAAATGATAGACACCTAAGCAAAAAGATACAACATTTCATATATGAAACTATACATTACAACAATTTCTTAGAAATAGCTAATAATTTAAAATGAAATGATCATAATGGGAGACTATAAAGTACATTGATGAACAGTTAAGACACATTTGATGTACTATTATTTCCTTAAGATCAGCATTATTCACTCTACGTTGATGGTTTTCTATAACGACATCCAGAAATGTTGAAACGAAGGCTTTTTTTTAACATAAGCAGTCATGTATATGTGTGTACCTATTTCGCCTCTGGCTCTTCGATTGTCATATTGTATTTTGGAGTTGTTTTGGTGGTGTGATATTTACCGTGTTTCATTTTATTTCCATTAGTTTGTCAGCGCATCCTTGAAATGCGTAATATTTAAAGACATTGGCTACGCCAGTGGCTGCAGTGGCTAAAAACAAAGCAAAACTGACACTTTAAAATACACACTTATATAATTACCTGATATTTTTCATCCCCACCAACACCCGACTCAAACTCAGGTGAGTCAATAAACTCCTTCTCCCCAATCTGATGGAGCAGGTTGTTGTGACTGTAAACATTCATCCTATAAAATATAAATAATTAGCAGTTGCATGCAACAAAAACGTAGATATCTAATTTAACTCGGACGGCGAGTTAGATGAAGTTCGAACGGATCTAAAATGTCAGATATTCTGAAATGTATATCTGATTTTTGGTTGTTGTTTTATTTTTAGGGGGGGGGGGGGCGGGTTCTGTTTGTATTTGCATTTCTTTTTTCTTTTTTTACATTATGTTATTTGACAAGAGTGTTGTTGTTGTAGCTGGGTGTGATATAATGTGTTGTTTTCACAGATACAATACATGTATCTCATAAACAGTGTGTTGATTTTGTACCAAACAGACATTATCATCATCATCGTAACCATTGCCATTTTCAACATTATAAAGATGTAACTCGTTTATCTCATGATATGGCATGTCGTTAGGTGTTAGTCTATCCCCAAAGGAATAAAAATGGGGGAAACATGATACAACAAACATTTATTTCTAATCAATCTTTTAAAACAGATACAGCACACATATACGATTGTAATTCAACAAGAGAAAGGGACGTCGTGGTCGTGATTGTATGGTAGTTGGATTAATTACTATATATGTATATATATATGCAATCAGTACCAATCACCACTAACGTTGTGAGTTCTAATCCCGCTCAGGCGCGGTGTACTCGATACAACATTATGTGATTGATAAAGTTTATCAGTGACTTGCGCCAGGTCGGTGGTTTTCTCCATGTATTCCGATTTCTTCTACCAATAAAACTGACCGCCACGATATAACTGAAATATTGTTGAAACAAGTGTGTATATTGCTACTTGTGAATTAATGAAATATCACGTACGTTCACTCCATGTGCGAAAACTTGCAGCAGCTGTTGATAAGTAACAGTTTGTTTGGAGTCGACGTATGTTGCCAGTTGCCAGATAAATTTTACTTGTAGTAATCAAAGCATCATCTGGTATGTTAATCTCAGTACAACTCTTTGATCTGCATTATTTGTGTTTTGTTCTTGTCATGAATATAGCTAAAATACTTGACTTTAAGCAACAACCAATGAACTAATCAACATCGTCGAATTTGTTTCTAATTAAGATATTAATAACAAACGGCAAACTTTTCCAGCACAGCTTACTTCCCGGACATTAACAATCCAAGTTTGTCCGTCTTACTGATTCCCTGTGTAGCGTATGCCTCCCCTTCGTGTAGAGCCGTGAGTGTACAGTAATTTGTGGATACCAGTTTCTTGAATAAATGTCTGAAATGATAAATATGAAGCAATATTATAGGACACAGTGGTAAATATAATACAGGTCAAGAGGAATGTCCAATATGGCGGTATAGCTATTTAGTCCATAATTAAATAGATTAAAATTAGATATGTCTTTCGACAATCATGATGTAATAATTATTTGCCTTTGTGACGCATGCGCTCTCTCATCTAGGGTCGTAGTTACGGTTTATACCCTCGCTCTGATAATTACCTCAGTTGATATCTCTTTATGTTCTGTTGGTTGGGCCTTGCCTTACAATGTGAGAGTTCCTTGGATGAAATCCAATAAGAGACAATGAATTTGTTTAGAAAATAAATCTGCTTTACGTATTCATATTTGATTGAAATAATGGTTTACTCTTTTCCTACAGACACAAAACTTTCAAGCACAAATATTCCATACGTATCAAATCAGACTAAAGTATATATTTAATAGAGTGTTCATATTGGCTGTTTTGTTCGAGCGCGAGTGCAATTCTCGTGGTCATGATGGTTTATGACCTGGTCTTTATTTGATGACAAGCTTCACTTTATTTATATTAGAGACTTATATATTGCAGAATCATCTCATCTGTTAATGTTGTTACCTTGGTATCTTCATTGGCTGAAACAGCGCTACATATACTTGTTCAAGTTCGTCACAAAACTTGACTGGCCTAATATGGTACATGAGGAATAGTGTCTGTATCGCATTAACAATCATGAAGGAGAAGTTCCAGGTAAAGAAATCTGGAGCACACAATATCACCCATGACCATACCGATAACAGTGAAAATCCTGAAACATAAATTTTAAGCTCATGTTTCGGGTGAAAGGTTAGAATTTAATATATTACTAATTACTCATTGCCTATGAGTGAAGTATAAATGACCATAGTGTTATCTATGTATATCGAAAATTGGATTTACAACTACCTAAGCAATCAGTTCATATTACCACTAACGCTAAGGCGAGGTGTACTCGATACAGCATTATGTGATACAGTTTGTCAGGGACTTGCGGCAGGTCGGTTGTTTTCCCGGGGTACTCCTGTTTCCTCTACCAATAAAGCTTACCGCCACGGTATAACTGAAATATTATTGAAAGTGGCTTTAAACACCATAACCCTAACCCTATATGGAAAAAAAATTATTGACTGATAGTTCTCCCTCTTTCATTTTCTGTGAGTCATCAATATGTGTATTAAGACTCGTATTATCACTATGAATACATATTATTAACTGAACATAGAGCACGTATAAAGGTGTCGTATGTATTTATATCTACAGTCGTGTGAACTAACAGAACAATAACGCCCGAAACGATATCACTACAATAATAATCTATATGTGAACTAACAGAACAATAATGCCCGAAACGATATCACTACAATAATAATATATATTATACTTTACGTTTTTATTTTCCCTATTTGTCTTTGTTAGCGCAACCGGTCACTATTTTCGTATATGGACCGGCCAGGTACCTACATTATGTTAGATAAAAACGTATAATATAGAAATAGTTCATGTCACTTCGGGTCATATGGCAGTATATGGACCGGTCCGTCACCAGAAGCTTCGGTCCATATAATATTTTTTTGGTGACAGACCGATCCATATACTGCCATATGACCCTCAGTGCCATGAACTATTTGCTATATATAATAGCAGATTAATAAACGAAAAGTAATGCAAATTATCGAACATGTTCCAAAAACATTGGTTCTGACATTACCAGTGATAAAACCATACAACTACCTTTATATGTATACGAATCGTTTGTTTTAACTTTGTATATCATAACTACTCATGGCTTCTGGATATCAAACCCATTAAGTCGCAAATAAGAAGTAGTGTTAGAACATGAGTGAATTATGACAATGTTAGGTTACGAGTAATTTATTTGTGATATTCGGAATATAAGAGTAGCTATACTGTTTATTACACATATTGGACACATTTTTTTGAGCGAATAAGACCTCGTTGTTGATGTCGCTGTAAGTAAACGTTTTGTTTTCACTTGGTGAAATACTGGTTATTTTTACGATTCTGATATGTAAATATATTCAAACTTATGATATTTTCAGTGTCTTACCGAGCACAAAGGATGCATGCATAAATAAGACTCCACGCTTGCCATCTGGTGCTAATAGACCAATCAGCAACACACTATTGGCCACCTGGAACAGGAAATGATTAGGCTTTATCCAAGAGAAACACCCAATAAGAACTTGACTGGTCCAGTTCCTCAGAATGATAGTGTTGTTATCAATATCAGATGCATTAAAGGGCAGAAACACCATACTTGTTTCAGTAGAATTCATCAATACCTAGAATAAAACGTAGATATACAATTTAGTGCGCACGACGCGTTTCTGTAATAACCTTCATCATGTACACTTATAATCAAATAAAACGTAGATATAAAATTTAGTGCGCACGACGCGTTTCTGTAATAACCTTCATCATGTAAACTTATAATCAAATAAAACGTAGATATACAATTTAGTGCGCACGACGCGTTTCTGTAATAACTTTCATCATGTACACTTATAATCAAATAAAACGTAGATATAGAACTTAGTGCGCACGACGCGTTTCTGTAGTAACCTTCATCATGTACACTTATAATCAAATAAAACGTAGATATAAAATTTAGTGCGCACGATGCGTTTCTGGAATAACTTTCATCATGTACACTTATAATCAAATAAAACATAGATATACAATTTAGTGCGCACGACGCGTTTCTGTAGTAACCTTCATCATGTACACTTATAATCAAATAAAACGTAGATATACAATTTAGTGCGCACGACGCGTTTCTGTAATAACCTTCATCATGTACACTTATAATCAAATAAAACGTAGATATAGAACTTAGTGCGCACGACGCGTTTCTGTAGTAACCTTCATCATGTACACTTATAATCAAATAAAACGTAGATATAAAATTTAGTGCGCACGACGCGTTTCTGGAATAACTTTCATCAGGTACACTTATAATCAAATAAAACGTAGATATAGAACTTAGTGCGCACGACGCGTTTCTGGAATAACTTTCATCAGGTACACTTATAATCAAATAAAATGTAGATATAGAACTTAGTGCGCACGACGCGTTTCTGGAATAACTTTCATCAGGTACACTTATAATCAAATAAAACGTAGATATACAATTTAGTGCGCACGACGCGTTTCTGTAGTAACCTTCATCATGTACACTTATAATCAAATAAAACGTAGATATAGAACTTAGTGCGCACGACGCGTTTCTGGAATAACTTTCATCAGGTACACTTATAATCAAATAAAACGTAGATATACAATTTAGTGCGCACGACGCGTTTCTGTAGTAACCTTCATCATGTACACTTGTAATCAAATAAAACGTAGATATACAATTTAGTGCGCACGACGCGTTTCTGTAGTAACCTTCATCATGTACACTTATAATCAAATAAAACGTAGATATAGAACTTAGTGCGCACGACGCGTTTCTGGAATAACCTTCATCATGTACACTTATAATCAAATAAAACGTAGATATACAATTTAGTGCGCACGACGCGTTTCTGGAATAACTTTCATCAGGTACACTTATAATCAAATAAAACGTAGATATAGAACTTAGTGCGCACGACGCGTTTCTGGAATAACTTTCATCAGGTACACTTATAATCAAATAAAACGTAGATATACAATTTAGTGCGCACGACGCGTTTCTGTAGTAACCTTCATCATGTACACTTGTAATCAAATAAAACGTAGATATACAATTTAGTGCGCACGACGCGTTTCTGTAGTAACCTTCATCATGTACACTTATAATCAAATAAAACGTAGATATAGAACTTAGTGCGCACGACGCGTTTCTGGAATAACTTTCATCAGGTACACTTATAATCAAATAAAACGTAGATATAGAACTTAGTGCGCACGACGCGTTTCTGGAATAACTTTCATCAGGTACACTTATAATCAAATAAAACGTAGATATAAAATTTAGTGCGCACGACGCGTTTCTGTAGTAACCTTCATCATGTACACTTATAATCAAATAAAACGTAGATATAAAATTTAGTGCGCACGATGCGTTTCTGTAGTAACCTTCATCATGTACACTTATAATCAAATAAAACATAGATATAGAACTTAGTGCGCACGACGCGTTTCTGGAATAACTTTCATCAGGTACACTTATAATCAAATAAAACGTAGATATAGAACTTAGTGCGCACGACGCGTTTCTGGAATAACTTTCATCAGGTACACTTATAATCAAATAAAACGTAGATATACAATTTAGTGCGCACGACACGTTTCTGTAGTAACCTTCATCATGTACACTTATAATCAAATAAAACGTAGATATAGAACTTAGTGCGCACGACGCGTTTCTGGAATAACTTTCATCAGGTACACTTATAATCAAATAAAACGTAGATATAGAACTTAGTGCGCACGACGCGTTTCTGGAATAACTTTCATCAGGTACACTTATAATCAAATAAAACGTAGATATACAATTTAGTGCGCACGACACGTTCCTGGAATAACTTTCATCAGGTACACTTATAATCAAATAAAACGTAGATATAGAACTTAGTGCGCACGACGCGTTTCTGGAATAACTTTCATCAGGTACACTTATAATAAAATAAAACGTAGATATACAATTTAGTGCGCACGACGCGTTTCTGTAGTAACCTTCATCATGTACACTTATAATCAAATAAAACGTAGATATAAAATTTAGTGCGCACGATGCGTTTCTGGAATAACTTTCATCATGTACACTTATAATCAATTAAAACGTAGATATAGAACTTAGTGCGCACGACGCGTTTCTGTAGTAACCTTCATCATGTACACTTATAATCAAATAAAACGTAGATATAAAATTTAGTGCGCACGATGCGTTTCTGGAATAACTTTCATCATGTACACTTATAATCAAATAAAACGTAGATATAGAACTTAGTGCGCACGACGCGTTTCTGGAATAACTTTCATCAGGTACACTTATAATCAAATAAAACGTAGATATAGAACTTAGTGCGCACGACGCGTTTCTGTAGTAACCTTCATCATGTACACTTATAATCAAATAAAACGTAGATATAGAACTTAGTGCGCACGAAGCGTTTCTGGAATAACCTTCATCATGTACACTTATAATCAAATAAAACATAGATATACAATTTAGTGCGCACGACGCGTTTCTGTAGTAACCTTCATCATGTACACTTATAATCAAATAAAACGTAGATATAAAATTTAGTGCGCACGATGCGTTTCTGTAGTAACCTTCATCATGTACACTTATAATCAAATAAAACGTAGATATAGAACTTAGTGCGCACGACGCGTTTCTGGAATAACTTTCATCAGGTACACTTATAATCAAATAAAACGTAGATATAGAACTTAGTGCGCACGAAGCGTTTCTGGAATAACCTTCATCATGTACACTTATAATCAAATAAAACATAGATATACAATTTAGTGCGCACGACGCGTTTCTGGAATAACCTTCATCATGTACACTTATAATCAAATAAAACGTAGATATAGAACTTAGTGCGCACGATGCGTTTCTGGAATAACTTTCATCAGGTACACTTATAATCAAATAAAACGTAGATATAGAACTTAGTGCGCACGACGCGTTTCTGTAGTAACCTTCATCATGTACACTTATAATCAAATAAAACGTAGATATAGAACTTAGTGCGCACGACGCGTTTCTGTAGTAACCTTCATCATGTACACTTATAATCAAATAAAACGTAGATATACAATTTAGTGCGCACGACGCGTTTCTGTAGTAACCTTCATCATGTACACTTATAATCAAATAAAACGTAGATATAGAACTTAGTGCGCACGACGCGTTTCTGGAATAACTTTCATCAGGTACACTTATAATCAAATAAAACGTAGATATAGAACTTAGTGCGCACGACGCGTTTCTGGAATAACTTTCATCAGGTACACTTATAATCAAATAAAACGTAGATATAAAATTTAGTGCGCACGATGCGTTTCTGTAGTAACCTTCATCATGTACACTTATAATCAAATAAAACGTAGATATACAATTTAGTGCGCACGACGCGTTTCTGTAATAACCTTCATCATGTACACTTATAATCAAATAAAACGTAGATATAAAATTTAGTGCGCACGATGCGTTTCTGGAATAACTTTCATCAGGTACACTTATAATCAAATAAAACGTAGATATAGAACTTAGTGCGCACGACGCGTTTCTGGAATAACTTTCATCAGGTACACTTATAATCAAATAAAACGTAGATATAAAATTTAGTGCGCACGATGCGTTTCTGTAGTAACCTTCATCATGTACACTTATAATCAAATAAAACGTAGATATACAATTTAGTGCGCACGACGCGTTTCTGTAGTAACCTTCATCATGTACACTTATAATCAAATAAAACGTAGATATAAAATTTAGTGCGCACGATGCGTTTCTGGAATAACTTTCATCAGGTACACTTATAATCAAATAAAACGTAGATATAGAACTTAGTGCGCACGACGCGTTTCTGGAATAACTTTCATCAGGTACACTTATAATCAAATAAAACGTAGATATACAATTTAGTGCGCACGACGCGTTTCTGTAGTAACCTTCATCATGTACACTTGTAATCAAATAAAACGTAGATATAAAATTTAGTGCGCACGATGCGTTTCTGGAATAACTTTCATCAGGTACACTTATAATCAAATAAAACGTAGATATAGAACTTAGTGCGCACGACGCGTTTCTGGAATAACCTTCATCATGTACACTTGTAATCAAATAAAACGTAGATATAGAACTTAGTGCGCACGACGCGTTTCTGGAATAACCTTCATCATGTACACTTATAATCAAATAAAACGTAGATATAGAACTTAGTGCGCACGACGCGTTTCTGGAATAACTTTCATCAGGTACACTTATAATCAAATAAAACGTAGATATAGAACTTAGAGCGCACGACGCGTTTCTGGAATAACTTTCATCAGGTACACTTATAATCAAATAAAACGTAGATATAGAACTTAGTGCGCACGACGCGTTTCTGGAATAACTTTCATCAGGTACACTTATAATCAAATAAAACGTAGATATACAATTTAGTGCGCACGACGCGTTTCTGTAGTAACCTTCATCATGTACACTTATAATCAAATAAAACGTAGATATAGAACTTAGTGCGCACGACGCGTTTCTGGAATAACTTTCATCAGGTACACTTATAATCAAATAAAACGTAGATATACAATTTAGTGCGCACGACGCGTTTCTGGAATAACCTTCATCATGTACACTTGTAATCAAATAAAACGTAGATATACAATTTAGTGCGCACGACGCGTTTCTGTAGTAACCTTCATCATGTACACTTATAATCAAATAAAACGTAGATATAAAATTTAGTGCGCACGATGCGTTTCTGGAATAACTTTCATCAGGTACACTTATAATCAAATAAAACGTAGATATAGAACTTAGTGCACACGACGCGTTTCTGGAATAACTTTCATCAGGTACACTTATAATCAAATAAAACGTAGATATAGAACTTAGTGCGCACGACGCGTTTCTGGAATAACTTTCATCAGGTACACTTATAATCAAATAAAACGTAGATATACAATTTAGTGCGCACGACGCGTTTCTGTAGTAACCTTCATCATGTACACTTATAATCAAATAAAACGTAGATATAGAACTTAGTGCGCACGACGCGTTTCTGGAATAACTTTCATCAGGTACACTTATAATCAAATAAAACGTAGATATACAATTTAGTGCGCACGACGCGTTTCTGGAATAACCTTCATCATGTACACTTGTAATCAAATAAAACGTAGATATACAATTTAGTGCGCACGACGCGTTTCTGTAGTAACCTTCATCATGTACACTTATAATCAAATAAAACGTAGATATAAAATTTAGTGCGCACGACGCGTTTCTGGAATAACCTTCATCATGTACACTTATAATCAAATAAAACGTAGATATAAAATTTAGTGCGCACGACGCGTTTCTGGAATAACCTTCATCATGTACACTTATAATCAAATAAAACGTAGATATAAAATTTAGTGCGCACGATGCGTCTCTGGAATAACCTTCATCATGTACACTTATAATCAAATAAAACGTAGATATACAATTTAGTGCGCACGACGCGTTTCTGTAGTAACCTTCATCATGTACACTTATAATCAAATAAAACGTAGATATACAATTTAGTGCGCACGACGCGTTTCTGTAGTAACCTTCATCATGTACACTTATAATCAAATAAAACGTAGATATACAATTTAGTGCGCACGACGCGTTTCTGTAGTAACCTTCATCATGTACACTTATAATCAAATAAAACGTAGATATACAATTTAGTGCGCACGACGCGTTTCTGTAGTAACCTTCATCATGTACACTTATAATCAAATAAAACGTAGATATAGAACTTAGTGCGCACGACGCGTTTCTGGAATAACTTTCATCAGGTACACTTATAATCAAATAAAACGTAGATATAAAATTTAGTGCGCACGATGCGTTTCTGGAATAACTTTCATCAGGTACACTTATAATCAAATAAAACGTAGATATAGAACTTAGTGCGCACGACGCGTTTCTGGAATAACTTTCATCAGGTACACTTATAATAAAATAAAACGTAGATATAGAACTTAGTGCGCACGACGCGTTTCTGGAATAACTTTCATCATGTACACTTATAATCAAATAAAACGTAGATATACAATTTAGTGCGCACGACGCGTTTCTGGAATAACCTTCATCATGTACACTTGTAATCAAATAAAACGTAGATATACAATTTAGTGCGCACGACGCGTTTCTGTAGTAACCTTCATCATGTACACTTATAATCAAATAAAACGTAGATATAGAACTTAGTGCGCACGACGCGTTTCTGGAATAACTTTCATCAGGTACACTTATAATCAAATAAAACGTAGATATACAATTTAGTGCGCACGACGCGTTTCTGGAATAACTTTCATCAGGTACACTTATAATCAAATAAAGCGTAGATATAGAACTTAGTGCGCACGACGCGTTTCTGGAATAACTTTCATCAGGTACACTTATAATCAAATAAAACGTAGATATAGAACTTAGTGCGCACGACGCGTTTCTGGAATAACTTTCATAAGGTACACTTATAATCAAATAAAACGTAGATATAGAACTTAGTGCGCACGACGCGTTTCTGGAATAACATTCATCAGGTACACTTATAATCAAATAAAACGTAGATATACAATTTAGTGCGCACGACGCGTTTCTGGAATAACCTTCATCATGTACACTTGTAATCAAATAAAACGTAGATATAGAACTTAGTGCGCACGACGCGTTTCTGGAATAACTTTCATCAGATACACTTATAATCAAATAAAACGTAGATATACAATTTAGTGCGCACGACGCGTTTCTGGAATAACCTTCATCATGTACACTTGTAATCAAATAAAACGTAGATATACAATTTAGTGCGCACGACGCGTTTCTGTAGTAACCTTCATCATGTACACTTATAATCAAATAAAACGTAGATATAAAATTTAGTGCGCACGATGCGTTTCTGGAATAACTTTCATCAGGTAGACTTATAATCAAATAAAACGTAGATATAAAATTTAGTGCGCACGACACGTTTCTGGAATAACCTTCATCATGTACACTTATAATCATATAAAACGTAGATATCAAATTTAGTCCACACGACGCGTTTCTGTAATAACCTTCATCATGTAATCTTATAATCAAATAAAACGTAGATATAAAATTTAGTGCGCACGACGCGTTTTTGGAATAACCTTCATCATGTGCACTTATAATCATATAAAACGTAGATATCAAATTTAGTCCACACGATGCGTTTCTGGAATAACCTTCATCATGTACACTTATAATCAAATAAAACGTAGATATAGAACTTAGTGCGCACGACGCGTTTCTGGAATAACTTTCATCAGTTACACTTATAATCAAATAAAACGTAGATATACAATTTAGTGCGCACGACGCGTTTCTGGAATAACCTTCATCATGTACACTTGTAATCAAATAAAACGTAGATATAAAATTTAGTGCGCATGACGCGTTTCTGGAATAACCTTCATCATGTACACTTATAATCAAATAAAACGTAGATATACAATTTAGTGCGCACGACGCGTTTCTGGAATAACCTTCATCATGTACACTTGTAATCAAATAAAACGTAGATATAAAATTTAGTGCGCATGACGCTTTTCTGGAATAACCTTCATCATGTACACTTATAATCAAATAAAACGTAGATATAAAATTTAGTGCGCACGACGCGTTTCTGTAATAACCTTCATCATGTACACTTATAATCAAATAAAACGCAGATATAAAATTTAGTGCGCACGACACGTTTCTGGAATAACCTTCATCATGTACACTTATAATCAAATAAAACGTAGATATAAAATTTAGTGCGCACGACGCGTTTCTGGAATAACCTTCATCATGTACACTTGTAATCAAATAAAACGTAGATATAAAATTTAGTGCGCATGACGCTTTTCTGGAATAACCTTCATCAGGTACACTTATAATCAAATAAAACGTAGATATCAAATTTAGTGCGCACGACCCGTTTCTGGAATAACCTTCATCATGTACACTTATAATCAAATAAAACGTAGATATAAAATTTAGTGCGCACGATGCGTTTCTGGAATAACTTTCATCAGGTACACTTATAATCAAATAAAACGTAGATATAGAACTTAGTGCGCACGACGCGTTTCTGGAATAACTTTCATCAGGTACACTTATAATCAAATAAAACGTAGATATACAATTTAGTGCGCACGACGCGTTTCTGTAGTAACCTTCATCATGTACACTTGTAATCAAATAAAACGTAGATATAAAATTTAGTGCGCACGATGCGTTTCTGGAATAACTTTCATCAGGTACACTTATAATCAAATAAAACGTAGATATAGAACTTAGTGCGCACGACGCGTTTCTGGAATAACCTTCATCAGGTACACTTGTAATCAAATAAAACGTAGATATAGAACTTAGTGCGCACGACGCGTTTCTGGAATAACTTTCATCAGGTACACTTATAATCAAATAAAACGTAGATATACAATTTAGTGCGCACGACGCGTTTCTGGAATAACCTTCATCATGTACACTTGTAATCAAATAAAACGTAGATATACAATTTAGTGCGCACGACGCGTTTCTGTAGTAACCTTCATCATGTACACTTATAATCAAATAAAACGTAGATATAAAATTTAGTGCGCACGACGCGTTTCTGGAATAACCTTCATCATGTACACTTATAATCAAATAAAACGTAGATATACAATTTAGTGCGCACGACGCGTTTCTGGAATAACCTTCATCATGTACACTTATAATCAAATAAAACGTAGATATAAAATTTAGTGCGCACGATGCGTCTCTGGAATAACCTTCATCATGTACACTTATAATCAAATAAAACGTAGATATACAATTTAGTGCGCACGACGCGTTTCTGTAGTAACCTTCATCATGTACACTTATAATCAAATAAAACGTAGATATACAATTTAGTGCGCACGACGCGTTTCTGTAGTAACCTTCATCATGTACACTTATAATCAAATAAAACGTAGATATACAATTTAGTGCGCACGACGCGTTTCTGTAGTAACCTTCATCATGTACACTTATAATCAAATAAAACGTAGATATACAATTTAGTGCGCACGACGCGTTTCTGTAGTAACCTTCATCATGTACACTTATAATCAAATAAAACGTAGATATAGAACTTAGTGCGCACGACGCGTTTCTGGAATAACTTTCATCAGGTACACTTATAATCAAATAAAACGTAGATATAAAATGTAGTGCGCACGATGCGTTTCTGGAATAACTTTCATCAGGTACACTTATAATCAAATAAAACGTAGATATAGAACTTAGTGCGGACGATGCGTTTCTGGAATAACCTTCATCATGTACACTTATAATCAAATAAAACGTAGATATACAATTTAGTGCGCACGACGCGTTTCTGTAGTAACCTTCATCATGTACACTTATAATCAAATAAAACGTAGATATAGAACTTAGTGCGCACGACGCGTTTCTGGAATAACTTTCATCAGGTACACTTATAATCAAATAAAACGTAGATATACAATTTAGTGCGCACGACGCGTTTCTGGAATAACCTTCATCATGTACACTTATAATCAAATAAAACGTAGATATAAAATTTAGTGCGCACGATGCGTCTCTGGAATAACCTTCATCATGTACACTTATAATCAAATAAAACGTAGATATACAATTTAACGCGCACGACGCGTTTCTGTAGTAACCTTCATCATGTACACTTATAATCAAATAAAACGTAGATATACAATTTAGTGCGCACGACGCGTTTCTGTAGTAACCTTCATCATGTACACTTATAATCAAATAAAACGTAGATATACAATTTAGTGCGCACGACGCGTTTCTGTAGTAACCTTCATCATGTACACTTATAATCAAATAAAACGTAGATATACAATTTAGTGCGCACGACGCGTTTCTGTAGTAACCTTCATCATGTACATTTATAATCAAATAAAACGTAGATATAGAACTTAGTGCGCACGACGCGTTTCTGGAATAACTTTCATCAGGTACACTTATAATCAAATAAAACGTAGATATAAAATGTAGTGCGCACGATGCGTTTCTGGAATAACTTTCATCAGGTACACTTATAATCAAATAAAACGTAGATATAGAACTTAGTGCGGACGATGCGTTTCTGGAATAACCTTCATCATGTACACTTATAATCAAATAAAACGTAGATATACAATTTAGTGCGCACGACGCGTTTCTGTAGTAACCTTCATCATGTACACTTATAATCAAATAAAACGTAGATATAGAACTTAGTGCGCACGACGCGTTTCTGGAATAACTTTCATCAGGTACACTTATAATCAAATAAAACGTAGATATACAATTTAGTGCGCACGACGCGTTTCTGGAATAACCTTCATCATGTACACTTGTAATCAAATAAAACGTAGATATACAATTTAGTGCGCACGACGCGTTTCTGTAGTAACCTTCATCATGTACACTTATAATCAAATAAAACGTAGATATAGAACTTAGTGCGCACGACGCGTTTCTGGAATAACTTTCATCAGGTACACTTATAATCAAATAAAACGTAGATATACAATTTAGTGCGCACGACGCGTTTCTGGAATAACTTTCATCAGGTACACTTATAATCAAATAAAGCGTAGATATAGAACTTAGTGCGCACGACGCGTTTCTGGAATAACTTTCATCAGGTACACTTATAATCAAATAAAACGTAGATATAGAACTTAGTGCGCACGACGCGTTTCTGGAATAACTTTCATAAGGTACACTTATAATCAAATAAAATGTAGATATACAATTTAGTGCGCACGACGCGTTTCTGGAATAACTTTCATCAGGTACACTTATAATCAAATAAAGCGTAGATATAGAACTTAGTGCGCACGACGCGTTTCTGGAATAACTTTCATCAGGTACACTTATAATCAAATAAAACGTAGATATAGAACTTAGTGCGCACGACGCGTTTCTGGAATAACTTTCATCAGGTACACTTATAATCAAATAAAACGTAGATATACAATTTAGTGCGCACGACGCGTTTCTGGAATAACCTTCATCATGTACACTTGTAATCAAATAAAACGTAGATATAGAACTTAGTGCGCACGACGCGTTTCTGTAGTAACCTTCATCATGTACACTTATAATCAAATAAAACGTAGATATAAAATTTAGTGCGCACGATGCGTTTCTGGAATAACTTTCATCAGGTAGACTTATAATCAAATAAAACGTAGATATAAAATTTAGTGCGCACGACACGTTTCTGGAATAACCTTCATCATGTACACTTATAATCATATAAAACGTAGATATCAAATTTAGTCCACACGACGCGTTTCTGTAATAACCTTCATCATGTACACTTATAATCAAATAAAACGTAGATATAAAATTTAGTGCGCACGACGCGTTTTTGGAATAACCTTCATCATGTACACTTATAATGATATAAAACGTAGATATCAAATTTAGTCCACACGACGCGTTTCTGTAATAACCTTCATCATGTACACTTATAATCAAATAAAACGTAGATATAGAACTTAGTGCGCACGACGCGTTTCTGGAATAACTTTCATCAGTTACACTTATAATCAAATAAAACGTAGATATACAATTTAGTGCGCACGACGCGTTTCTGGAATAACCTTCATCATGTACACTTGTAATCAAATAAAACGTAGATATAAAATTTAGTGCGCATGACGCGTTTCTGGAATAACCTTCATCATGTACACTTATAATCAAATAAAACGTAGATATACAATTTAGTTCGCACGACGCGTTTCTGGAATAACCTTCATCATGTACACTTGTAATCAAATAAAACGTAGATATAAAATTTAGTGCGCATGACGCTTTTCTGGAATAACCTTCATCATGTACACTTATAATCAAATAAAACGTAGATATAAAATTTAGTGCGCACGACGCGTTTCTGTAATAACCTTCATCATGTACACTTATAATCAAATAAAACGCAGATATAAAATTTAGTGCGCACGACACGTTTCTGGAATAACCTTCATCATGTACACTTATAATCAAATAAAACGTAGATATAAAATTTAGTGCGCACGACGCGTTTCTGGAATAACCTTCATCATGTACACTTGTAATCAAATAAAACGTAGATATAAAATTTAGTGCGCATGACGCTTTTCTGGAATAACCTTCATCAGGTACACTTATAATCAAATAAAACGTAGATATCAAATTTAGTGCGCATGACCCGTTTCTGGAATAACCTTCATCATGTACACTTATAATCAAATAAAACGTAGATATCAAATTTAGTGCGCACGAGGCGTTTCTGGAATAACCTTCATCATGTACACTTATAATCAAATAAAACGTAGATATCGAGTTTAGTTCGCATGGCGCGTTTCTGGAATAACCTTCATCATGTACACTTATAATCAATTAAAACGTAGATATAAAATTTAGTGCGGACGACGCGTTTCTGGAATAACCTTCATCATGTGCACTATAATCAAATAAAATGTAGATATCAAGATTAGTGCGCACGACGCGTTTCTGGAATAACCTTCATCAGGTAAACTTATAATCAAATAAAACGTAGATATCACGATTAGTGCGCACGACGCGTTTCCGGAATAACCTTCATCAGGTATACTTATAATCAAATAAAACGTAGATATCAAATTTAGTGCGCACGACACGCTTCTGGAATAACCTTCAACAGGTACGCTCAAAATCGAAAGATTGGAAAGTCAATTAATTCAAATATGTCTGGGAGCAATAAAATCAAAGGGCCTAAAGAGAATAGCCAAGATAAGCTAAGATGACATATAGAAACAAACCAAACGTATTTGGTTATATATAGCGAGGGACTACATCTGTCAAATACATTATCATTGTTGGTAAAACTAACCTCCTAATTTAATGGTTTTTGGTCGTCATGATGAAATAGTCCATCATTATGGAATTCCAATATCTAAGCTTGCTGCAATCATCCATTAACCAACCGATAATACCTTTTTTTCTAGTAGTCAGTTAACTATGAGCATGTATTGATCCTGCTATTGCACTGTCCATGTTTATTCTGGAAATCATATTTGTGATAATTTGAATGTTTCGAGTAGAAGCGAATGCAAATTTTGTTTTATATCTTTATTACAGGTCTAGATCCAATAAAGAACAGAGGAGGGTGTACATCCCCGACTCAATTGTGTTCCTATTTCAAGAGGCGATCTATATTTCAATGGGTGTATATCATTGCCTTGTTCGTTTTCAGTGATTGGAGATGAGAGGTCATCGTTTGTGTTGTTGGAATAGATACAAGTGTTAACGATGACTGTTTAAACTTTCTTTTCATGTGTACGAAGTATCTTAGAATATGGTATCATCTAATTTAAATAAACGTTAGAGAATACCCAAGTCGCAATCAAAAATGGACAATCTAGAAAAACTGGCAACATAGCGTACACATGACCAGGACAAACAAAGCAAAAGTTCACTATACGCAAACAAACACAAATAACGTAAATAAGACTCGAGCCCTCCTAACTTGTACTCTAGTCTTAACAAATTGCGATGTTTTTTTTTTTACTATTTCCTGTTGAAATATTGTACGAGAAAATATATCTGATGATCAAGTATAAAAAATTACTTCATTTCTCGTGTTTCATGTTAAGCACTCGTAGAATAATATTACACAACAGAATAAAGAAAAATCAATGAAATTCTTAATACAGAATTTACCACGTTATATTTATTGAGATAACACTAACAATTCACAAATTACGATTTAGCAAATTCGTAGTATGAATATCTATTAACACCGTGAATAATTTTAAGCCTACTTTACTGCCTATAATTAATATTAAAGACTGTTAAATGGTACCTACCTTCTGTGTTTTGGAAGCACACAGGAACGAACCACAATATCAGCTGTCAGTGTCTTCACATCCGGTAGTTTTATATGATAAACCAAGAAAGACAACTTTGAAATGTCGATGTGTTTTTTTCTACAATATAGTAAGAGTACACTCCAAAGTTTATTTTTTTATTTATTTTTTCTCTTTAACCCCGACTCTTTGAAGTGTATGTACATGTACCAAGCCAGAAAAGTGTGAGTTCATGTATATGTGTGCGAATAGTGTCGTTTTGCTTCTGTTTTTATTAGATGTTGGAACTGTTTCGACCGTATGGTATTTTATGTTTTTCAATTTTTTTTTGTATCACCATGAAATCATGCAATTTTTAATAAATTTATTTCTATAAATTACAATCTACTACAATAAACATTGAGTTAGCGAATCAATAACAAACAGTGAAAGACCACGATATAGTGAAATAGTGTTGAAAGTGGCGCTAAACACCATAACCATAATCCAAACAGTGAAAGTAAATATA
The DNA here is from genome assembly GCA_963383655.1 of Bathymodiolus septemdierum. Lineage (NCBI taxonomy): Eukaryota > Metazoa > Mollusca > Bivalvia > Mytilida > Modiolidae > Bathymodiolus > Bathymodiolus septemdierum. Next base: position 132,509,026 of record OY726517.1, read on the forward strand.
ACAGATATTCAAGGAATGTTTTGACACAAACATCGATGCCAAGCAGGAACCTTATAATCCCCATTACTTGGTTGATAAAGGCTACTTCACTTTGCAAACGTCTTATTTGATATGCTATGTCCAAGGGAAGATAATTGTGTGAAGACTGTGAAATAAGATGTACCTGCCTAATTCAGGGGTGAATATGGCTTGAAAATGAAATAACCGAAAATCAAGGAACAATAGCTGAAACCATGTACACCCCCTTTCAAATGGTCCATTTTGACATGTTCTTACTGTGACTAACAACTGTCGGTAATTTCTCTCCAGGGGAAATAGCTGAAATCAGTTAAATAACTGAAAAAAATCATCCCTGCTAAATACGAAGCACATTTAAATACTACTCTCTGACAGGAGATCAAATCAATGTTGCGAAATAAAATGGGCTGAACAAACCACTGATACCGAAGCAATCGAATGACCTTTGTGAAGGGTATCGTCCCTTCAAATATTGACAGTTGAATTCAATTACTAGAACTCAAGTGTTTATCTCCTTAATATTTAACAACAAAGTGCTAAATTCGCAGGTCAATGTCATATCCATTATAATAAACACAATGTCGATAATTGAGGGATTAAATGTATATGAAATTGAGACACAAGTCAAAAGGTTGTCTCCCTTGCTAGGTTTAATATGTGAGCATATATGTGTTCCTTTGGATTGATCTTTACAAACAACTCCATCGGTGTGAATCCCGATCAGGCGAAGTCTATTCGATACAGCATTATATGATAAAGTTTGTCAGTGACTTGTGGCAGGTCGGTGGTTTTCTACGGGTACTCCGGTTTCCTCCACCAATAAAGCTGACAGCCACGATATAGTTTAAAATATTGTTTAAAGTTGTGTCAGACACCATAACCCTCTTACCCTTTTATATATATTTTTTTAATTTTAGATGGAATAGTTGTTTCAGTCGGAACAAATGACATTGGGAAAGTTATATTTCTTTACAAATATATCATAAACATGTAATCCTAATTTCGTAAAGACAAGGGGGTCCTCAATATTGAATTCCCGGCCTTTTAATGTTGGTCACTGTTAAGTGTTAAAGATTTAATATCTATTTTATTACTTTTGTTATCTGAAACTAGAAACTGAGTTAATCCATGTTTTTAGATTATTTGCTTACCATTTAATTATCATGTATGTATAGTGTCGGGTTCAATCGGTGTCTTAGTGTTTGTATTATTAAGTACATATTATGGTATCCGCTGGATTAGATTTCTGTTCAACAAAAGTTTGAAGATACCAAAGGGGTAATCAGAATCCGTATATCGGAGAAAAAGAAAACGTACAAAAGGACAAACAACGATCTACAAAACATACACATAAAACTAAAGATCGAATACCGCGAACCCCACTAAAAACCAGTTCTGCTCCACAAGATATGCAAATTTTAATCATTTACGTTAAATCAAATTGCAAACAAATTTGTGCATATTATAAGAATTTTCTATACATTTGATCCATGGGTTCTGTGTAACGATAATGCAAACATATACGCAGTTTGTAGCATATTGCACAGAAAACATTACATCTGCGCATCCTGTCAAAGAATTCATTATGATATCGAAACTACTTTGAAATATTTTACCTTTTTGTTCTTTGTTTCTCTGTGCCTCGCTGTGGTGGACATTTTGGAGAGGAAGCTTTCCGCACCTGTTTTCATAAGATTCCATTTTAAACGTCGATCTATAGTGATGTTTAGTTTGCATTTACGATCAACACGAAATGGGAGAGAACCATACAAGAAGGATTTCATCCGACGTCAACGTTTGATCTCAAATTGCTCACTAATTTCAGAGAAGAATACATGTCTTGCATTGTTGAACACTTCATGATGTTGACAGTCATCATTTAGTGCAGATCCACATGTATTGTTTTACGGATTCTGATTACCCCTTTGGTATCTTCAAACTCCTGTTACAATTGTTGATTTGGTATCCAGAACGGCCCGTTATTTTCATGTATATTAGATTTGATCAAATATCTTTATTTGCAAGCATTTAAGAGTCCAAATAGCAACAAAACAGCACAAGCAGTAATAAAGCCAAATGCAGGACGACAAAACCAGTGGAAGTCAAGAGACTGAATCTGAAGTAATAACCACAAATGTTGTTGAAAAATACCAATTTGTAACGGTTTGTAGTGGGGTTCGTGTTACTCGATATTTAATTTTATATGTATGTTTTGTAGATCATTGTTTGTCCTTTTGTACTTTATCTTTTGGCCATTGTGTTGTCTGTTCTTCTTCGATATACGTATTTTCAAACTATTCTTAAAGGACATGGTACAATTAGTTCAATCACAGTTCAGATACAAGTGTTTGCAAAAACCACCAGTGAAGCATATCAGTACGCAGAAATCAAACTAGAAAATATGTTGGTCATACTGCATGGCAATGAAAAATGTATAAAAGATATGCTTTGATAGAACATGTGTCTCCTTTCCATTCCTTCATGTCTCCCACAGTAAAGTCCGAAGTTTACGATTTCGGTAAATTACCAGTAAGAAAAGAGGGATACAAGTGATTGGAATGAACCAATTCATTTGTGAAATATGTAGTAAATATTCCCCTCCCCCCATACAATATAAAATAACTACCCAAAATAAAAATAGTTCTGAACAACCCCTTTATACTTTAACATTCCCTCTTCGTTATCAACTGCATCATCTTGTCAACAATAACATTATGTTTCAAATATCTCTTTTTTATCTGTTCTACGAAAGTCACACGGTACATTAAGTTCAAGACATGGTTCATCTTATAGTCAGTTTTCACTTTCCTTGCATTCATGTAGTCACTTTACTATCCAATCAGAAACAACATGCGCTTAAACAAGAATAATTCAAATTTACACTTTAATTTGTATTGTGAATTCCATCAAGCACCATGTATTAAAAAATAAGAATAACATGCAACCCATGTCAAAGACTTTCCCCCTCAGATTCAATATAATGTCCCAGTGGACCGTACTGTCAACCCGCAGACTGTTGTTTCATTCAGCTGGAACTATTGATATCCAGCTCCTCGTGTTGGTGTAGTAAAAAACAGACGGTCTTGAAAGCTTATCGTTTTCTCGCCATGATATAGATAGAAAATTATTGGCAGATCCTGTCTTACTCCCATCATCGAGCAACGTTTTCAACCATTTAGTGTGATTGTGACCAAATTGTGGTTCTTAATGCATATAAATGTAGCGCCTTCAAGTTAATATCTGTCTCTGTAAAATACCAAGTTCTTAAACAAATATACCAAGAACGATACGGATACAATAAAACAGGAAAAAAAGATGAACCAACGGAAAAAAAACAATAGAACAACAAGGAAAACACAACAAAGACATAGAGAAAAACAGGATAGCCCTGTACAAGCCTTTAAACATACATATATACTAATCATATTCATAATGTAGTGAATTTGTTTGTTAAACCGGTATTACAAATATGGTACCCCTCGCCTATCTATTCTACGGAAGTCATGTAGTACAATAAGTTCAAGATATAGTTCAAATTATAGTCAGTTTTAATATTTCTCTACATTCATATAGTTACTTTACAACGGTACGAGACAAAAGCACGTACTTTTATCAGAAGAAATCAAATTTATTATAATATATTAAATGAAATCGACATAGACTTAATACAAATCAAGGTAACCTTAGTTCATTATTGATATTAAGACAATTTCACCTTTTGTAAACCGTCTTTTCTAACAACGTTAAAATTCGACAGTCAAAATAACCTATTGACAGATAGGTCGTGTTTGTCGAACCTGATATCTCCCCGTGATGCGCACTTAAATAGGCTCTTTGGGTAGGTCAGTTGGGTGTTTTTATCAAAATTATTACAATTTATAATTCGACTACAATTTTATAAGATATAACGCCATTATTAGAGAGGTGCCAATTGGGATAATTATATATATATTGTTTTAGTTATTCGGTTATTTTGGCAATGTATGAATGGAACAAAAGCTTAGTTTCAAGAAATGCTTCTTCTATTTTTTAATATATAGCAATACCTAAATATAATCGATTTTTCGGAGATTCTTTGTTACACATTTTAGTTCCTTATTTCTCCTCTCATGACCCGATTCGCGAATGACCCTAATGTAATCCACTATAAAATGTAGCGCAATATCTTTCAATAAGTAAAACAGTTTACACTCTATAGTTGTCATAGCTGACGCCACAGTCTTTCAAATCTAAGCTAGATTCTCAAAAATATATTTATTTCGAAAAATGTATTTGGCATCTCTGGTTTGTCTCTGTGCGTTTACTTTAATTAATGGTGCGGCTGTTGTTGGAGTGATTGGCACAACAGATACCATGACAACGGATATCATGACAACGGATACCATGACAACAGATACAATGACGACTGATTCAATGACAGTACCAGGTATGTAATGAAACAGCATATCCAAATAAATTAGGAACTTTTTAATAAAGATATTAATTATCAATTACTGTTTACAAGCATTAAGGTTTCATTTTGTGTGGTGACCGCTTTGCTGGTGTAATGGCTAGCGTGTTTCACATTGACTGTACTATTGTGAACCGTGGGTTCGGTCCACGATCGGATCAAACAATTAACGAATGACTATAAAATTAGTATTTGCTCTTAATCCGAACAGCACACACCATTACATATAAATTGAAAGAGTGGCTGGTAAATAGTCAGGATGTGTTTGAGCAAGCTACATGTGCACTTTTGCTTCGGTGAGCCAGCCCTATTAACATCCGCTTAGATCTAGCACAAAAGAGACTTCTAAATCATTATCTCATAAAAAGGACGCGTGCTTGCCATGATATAGCTGAAATGTTGCTCACTTCACGTTACACAACAATTGATTATTCGTTATTTTTTATTTGGTGATGAGTACAATAACTAACACTTTTACTTTCAAACTTCACTGCTAAATATTGAGCATATCATGCATATGTAGATGCTATATTCTGATATTGAAAAAGGTGCAGTTGGTTGACATACACAATTCACAAAGGACATTTTAAAACTGAATTAGAAATAAATCACATAACTGAGAGAGCCACCGTACCCGCGATCGTACGGTTTTGAGTTTGCATCTATTTAAACAATTAGTGTTTATCATCAATTAAATTGCGAGTTCAATTTCCAGTCTGTGGCGCGGTGTACTCGATAATAATTGTGGTGGTAAAGTCATCGGTTTGAATCTAAATATTCCAACTCCTTAATCTGAAAAAGACAGTTCTTTGTTCAGCTTTCAATAATTCGATACCTTTAATTGTTGTATTGAACATAAAATGGTAAACAATGGTAATTATTGATAATATACCCAATCACAACGACACCTACCAACTCTCAGACAAACTTCTAACAATAATGGTCAGCAATATAACCGACCTCAACACTATGTCCATCTCCTCCAATCATGGAAGATATAACACGAAACATTCCACTTGTACACATAGTTCAAAACACTAAAAAGATCAAGAAGAAAATCGTTGGTAATCTAGATCAAAGATGGTGGTCAGGTATGAGGTTCGTAGTTAACTTACTACTAGTTAAAAACACAGGGTATAATGTTGCCAAATAGCTTCTGGAACTCCACAAAATTTCATTTCAACTTAGCAACGGTAGCATGATATAAGAAACGTTTGAAGATACCAAAAGGTAATCAGAAGCCGTAAATAGAAGAACAGACAATATAATGGCCAGACGAAAACGAACAATGACAAAGAATGATGCACAAAACAATACACACCCGTAATTAGGTAATACATGCAATAACAAGATAAAACATAGTATATTGTGGTATTTCAGAATGTAAGGACAAATTAGATAATTGTTTTTACTTCGGTGATGAACAGTGCATTGGAAGATTTGTACCGTGGGCGAAAGACAACTGTCCTTACAGATGTGGATATTGTCCAGGTAATTTAAAAGGTTAGGGGGTTATGGGTTATGGTATATAATGCCACTTTCAACAATATTCCACTATATTGTGGCGGGTAATTTAATGGAGAGAGACACAAAATCATAATACAATGTTAGCAAAACGTCATTAGTAATAAAAATAAATACTACTTCACATTTTCTGGTTAAAATGATCAAAGATAGCTATTAATTTGGTCTGTTACTGACTTTTGTTCGGTTTTGTTCCTGTAACCTCCCGATGGAGGGTTTAATATGGAACGACTGACTATAGACTACAGTGAGTAACATGTTTGGAGAGGGCAGTGCTCCCTGCACGTTAAAGATGTCACTATCAAACTCTCCATCGGTTTCCAGTTCGTCAAATGTCGTGAACCTGGTTGGTCTATCCCTCTCTCATTTCTATAGAGTTTCCATATTTTGTTGTACTTGATCTAGTCCTGAATATAGGTGAGAACAAAAACGGTTCACTGGACGCTAAGTACTAATTAATCAATCATCTATTTATTTTTCCTTACCTATCGTGGTCGAAGTGGTAACAATTTGTGTAATTACATTTTATGGTAACTTGGTAACTGCTTATTTGAGGTGGAGGAATTGCTAAAAACGAATCTGTCATCATATTTAAGGACCAACTAGTTCGGTCCTATGCTTTTAATGATCAAATGACCATCTTCCATGAAAAGTATTTATTTTGACATTCTAGGGAAATATCCACCATGTGAGGATCAGATTACATATTGTTCACAACTAGGAAAAGATGCCTGCACACAAAAGATATATCAAGGATTTATTCGTTTAAACTGTAGAAAAACATGCAACAAATGCACAGGTAACTATTAAATAAATGTACATAATGTATATTTGGAAACAGTAAAAAGTAAAATAAATGTACATATCTACATTTTGTTAAATGCAAAAAGTAAAATAAGTGTATATATCTACATTTTGTTAAAAGTAAAAAGTAAAATAAGAGTACATTTGTATATTTTATTAAAGGTAAAAAGCAAAATAAGTGTACATATCTACATTTTATTTAAGGTAAAAAGTGAAATAAGTGTGCATATATCTACATTTTGTGAAATGTAGAAAGTAAAATTAATGTACATATCTACATTTTGTTGAATGTAAAAAGTAAAATTAATGTACATATCTACATTTTGTTAAATGTAAAAAGTAAAATTAATGTACATATCTACATTTTGTTAAAAGTAAAAATAATGTACATATCTACATTTTGTTAAAAGTAAAAATAATGTACATATCTACATTTTGTTAGAGGTAAAAAGTAAAATAAGTGTACATATCTACATTTTGTTAAAGATAAATAGTAAAATAAGTGTGCATATCTACATTTTGCTAAAGATAAAAAGTAAAAAAAGTGTACATATCTACGTTTTGTTAAAGGTAAAAAATAGAATATGTATTATGGAATGCATTTTACGCCTGTACCACGTAACATGTGCAGTTACATTTTGCCAAAAAAAAAGTGGATTTGTCACATTGTGAAATTTGTTTGCTGTCTTACTGTTTACATACATAGCCAGACGTTTAGGGCTGCGATCCACATTTTGTACTTTTTGACTAGTATTTTTTGGTTGTTAATAATACATATATCAGTCCGGACTTGATCGAGTTATCTTCCTTTATCACACTATATTGATGTAAACCTTGGTAATGATCAATAACATCAATTAAATGTACACGACACAAAACAATCAAATGTACACACAAAATAATAATTATAGATTAGTATATGACATTTTTCATATCACATGTCATATCGATCAACCCGAAACGCTCATATAAGCCCAAGGGCCGATGTCCCGAGGGCTAATATGAGTCGAGGGTTGATATGGTATGTGATATGAAAAATGACATATCATAATCTATTTATCATATACTTCAATGCGTCTTTCTTCTTATTTGTGAGAGCTGATCGTTTTCAGAAACCATGTTAGGGATGTAGTTTGATTTGGGATATGATGCAATAATGTCATATTATATCAAGGTTTTTATTTTATGTATCTAGAGACATAATCCTTATACAGTTACATTTTTATACAACAACACAAGATGATTCAATCTTTGGTTCATAAAGGAGTGTCATCATTCGTTGCATAACGAGCATTTTCCATGTTTTCTTCGTAATCCATTTTGACAATAGCAGACGACGGAAGTAAACAACGATACATTAATAACGAAAACTGATCGAACCGGAAAACGTGAATTTCGGAAGAAAACATTTGTTTCCCCAAAAAAAAGACAATATAATTGTGAAAAACTAAATACTCGATGTCATGCAAAATTTCCGGCCGTCATTTTGAAAAATTCATATTACACCCCTCCCTTGAGTAAGTATATGCTAATTATTGTTAATTTCTGGTGCTTTTAATCTTTAAGTGATAAATAATTCAATAATGCAGTATTTTATTTTCATGTTTAGTTCCTGGTTTGAACTATGTGGCTCCAAACGAAACAGGTAGGTCAATTTAAATATAGGATCTCGCAGTCAGCTACTTTGTCTAATAGGTGTGATTTAACAAGTTAATAAATCTTGATGTTAAGATTGTGCTTAATAAAAGTATTCATACATCTTTATCCACTGACATGCATCTCAGAACTAACTACTACAAATAATTACTTCTGGTAAGTCGGCGGTTTTCAGGAGTGTTCCTGTTTCCTCCAGAAATAAATCTGACCGCGGAGATATAACTGAAATAGTATTTCTTATGGCTATTTACGTTTTTATTCTTATTATGCAGGTTCCCTCAACTTACTAGTATTTGATTTAAATATACATATAAATACTAGGCCCAGGGGCGATGATGTTAACGATACTTTCAACAATATGTTAGGTATATCGTGGCGACATATAAATACTAAAATATACTTTTATATACATTGCCTATATATATAGCTAGCAGTAAGAGAATCTTTCTCTTATCACGACTTAACAATTTAATCTTAATGAGATTACAGAACAGTATGAAGATACCAAAGGGTTAATCAGAAGCCGTAAATCAAATAAGTATAGACAATACAATGGCCAAACAATGATCTACAAAACACTCTGATACTCCGAAAACGTATGCAGTTCCTACTCCACTGTGTTGTACAATGTTGTATGTTTATGACATCAATATGAAGTACAATAACATCACTGGACTAAATACAAATTGATCAATGTAATCCCGTAGACGACATAACCGGATCAATGGATTATATACAACTATATGCCTACGTTATTTACACATTATTGATTGGCTGGGGAGGGGGGGGGGGGGTACGTAGGAGGTGAGTCTCGCTAAAACATCAACATTTGGTTGTTTAATTTCAGGTAGCCTTGATCACATTGTTCCTACTAAGCCGTCTGAAGTACAGAAACCTACAAGAGAGACTTCTACTAATCAAACTGATGGTATAGTATTATAGTGAAACCTGTTTAAACCAAAACCTCCTTGCGACCATTTCTGTTGTCGGAATAAACAATTGATCAGTTTAAACAGGAGTCCATTTTATGAATTGCTGGTTTAAACAGGTTTCACTATGCATGTTATACTATTATTGAAACTATATTATCTAACCAGTTGACAACTCTTCCTGAAATTTATTATTTGTACAGTCTGGTTAGACACTTTCTTCATGTTTAGTTCATCAGTTATTATTTGTTATAGTGTGTCTGTATTTTGTCCCAAATATAGCAGTTCTCTCTTGCATGCTACGATAAACAGCTGAAATGTTAAAAAAAACCACAATACTTTTGAGAACAGTAAATTACTAACGTTCTTTCTTCATTAAATATAGAAAATAGCTAATACGCATAATAGAAGCATGCAAGACAAAAACATCGGTTGCTTTTACTATCAATAGTTGTTAATTGCTAATTTAGAATATGTGTTTAAATAATTAATGTGAAATTATAAGAAGAAACATGAAAAATCGCACGTCCTCGCAATTCCTTAGGCCGTGACAGCGGAATAAGAACTCCGTTATTTCTGTCAAATAGTAACCGGAATCCTGCTTTCAGTGATAATTCAAAACATTTCTATTGTTGGTATCAGGCTGAATATTTTGTTATTTAATTGTAGATTGTGTGGACAAGAAGAATAACTGTTTCATGTATGACGACATCAAATGTCTTGGAATTTATGCACCCTGGGCAAAAGATAATTGCCCATACAGATGTGGTTATTGTCCAAGTAAGATACACACCCGTTATTTGTTTGATGCATTAGTTGTAATATTTAGTGTTCATATGTTTATACATTAATATGTTTATCACGATTACATCACCGCATCTGTGTTGTAATGGTTCATGTGCTTGTCTCGAGTATGGTAGATCGTGAGTTCGAACAACGTTCGGGTCAAACCCTGGGGTCAAACCAAAGAAAATACTATTGGTATTTCCTGTTTCTCAATTAAGCAAGCAGCATTTTGGTTTAAAATCAGGATAAACTGTTATAGTGGGGCGGCATGTACAGAATGTGCATATCCGTTGGAGCTGACTATTTTGTTGAATCTCTGCCGTGTGTAGGTTTATCCATCATATTTTGGGTTGAACATTTTTAATTTTCCAAGGTGTACAAAAATGTTTTGATTATGTTGTAGTAATTATTTTTGAGAGTATTAGCTCTTAAATACGCTAGAATACTTCTACAAAAATGTTATATATATGATAATTGAAATAAGCGATGAGAAGTCATATTAATGAGATTACTACCGACATGCCACAAGTGACTGTCAAACTAAGATTATATCAATGATACGTGTCGGATATTGAAGTCGCAAACATTGGTGATGAAAATTAAATATCCCTGTTTATACCTTTTGCAAACATTTAACATTATCTAACTTTCTATTATTTTGACTAAGCGTACCCAACGAAATTATTCTGGAAACGCGTCGTGCAGCGGTCATTTATTTGTTTGCTTAGGAGTATCGATTGTGTCTCTTTCTACGATATTTCCATGAGAGTTTTGATCTTAGGAACTGTTCCGGCAGTTTTATTTTTACTTGTTGTTTATTTTATTAGATAAAAAGCCACCATGCGAAGATGTGAACAAAAACTGCAATGAATATGGAGATAATATATGTACTGATCATAGTTATGCTGGCTGGACACGGACAAACTGTCGTAAATACTGCAATAAATGTGAAGGTAAGTTCCGGTGAGACAAACTGTCGTTAATACTGCAATAAATGTGATGGTAAGTTCCGGTTAGACAAACTGTCGTAAATACTGCAATAAATGTGAAGGTAAGTTCCGCTTAGACAAACTGTCGTAAATACTGCAATAAAAGTGATGGTAAGTTCCGCTTAGACAAACTGTCGTAAATACTGCAATAAATGTGATGGTGAGTTCCGCTTAGACAAATTGTCGTAAATACTGCAATAAAAGTAATGGTAAGTTCCGCTTAGACAAGCTGTCGTAAATACTGCAATAAATGCGATGGTAAGTTCCGGTTAGACAAACTATCGTAAATATTGCAATAAATGTGATGGTAAGTTCCGGTTAGACAAACTGTCCTAAATACTGCAATTAATGTGATAGTAAGTTGCGGTTAGACAAACTGTCCTAATACTGCAATAAATGTGATAGTAAGCTCCAGTTATACAAACCATCGTAAATACTACAATATATGTGATGGTAAGTTCTGGTTAGACAAACTATCATAAATACTGCAATAAATGTGATACTAGTAGTAAATTCCAGTTAGACACACTCGTAAATACTGCAATACATATGGTGGTAAGACAAACTTTCGTAAATGAGTTTTCCCACATACTACCAGAGGTAAAGACGAACCGATGGTCGCTCCCATTCGGAAATCGCATCGGACACCACGATAAAGCAACATTCGTAGTATTCCTACAGAGCACAACAGGTGCCTATTACTAGAGAGCAATATGGCTGACCGTTATAGAGCACCTGTTTAGTCTGAGGTTGTCCCTTTACACAAACGTTACACATGTATGTTTACTCATCCAATGCAATTCAAATGTTATACTTTATCTTACAGTACCGTATAAAGGTAACAATACTGTGGTCATGACAACACACAAGACCTCTGGTGTTACGGTACCACAGACACCTCAAGTGACATCACCAACAGCCCATGTGACGCCACCGGATGCGCATACAGGAGAACCTGTCAGACAGACGACAACATTCCCAGTTTTACCAACAGGGGCGGGTATGTAAGATAGCAGTATCATGATGTGTACAACACAGTAGATGGTAAGCCAGACACTGATATTGTCAACGCAATTTCATTTCTTGATTTACCCATATGTGATTGTAAATAACAAAGATCATCGTCAACATCACATAATTTCCAGTATTATCTTGATGAAATGTTTGCCAATTGTTTGTTTTTAGCAAAAAATTCACTTTTCTTTAATTTACTAATGAAGAGAGGCTAAATTATTGATAGTCTTTATTATTCTAACAACATTAAAGAGAGATTTCCATTGCATGGCAGGGATTTTAAAAATAGCAACATAAAGATTCATTAACCTCGCTTTCATCGTAAATAAACAGATGACAGGCAGTTAGAGTTTACATATTCTGATGACATTTTAGTCAACCTGCTATGGGGAAAAGCTGTTTATTACATGCTAAAATTCCTTGCTGGGAAAATAAAAAAAAACACGTGTTCTCAGCAAAAGTAATAATTATTGCACATCTAAGAATTTAGTTCATTTAATTTGTTTAATACATGTTTTTTTCCAACAAAATACACCATTCTTTAACAGCTTGCAAAGACATGAGAGACGACTGTGCTAATTATGACCAGGAAGCTTGTGATGGTGTGTTCAAAGTATGGGCGATGACCAACTGTGCTAGACGATGTGGTTATTGTACCAGTAAGTAACGACAATGATGTATTGAAACATTATTAATTGGAAACTAGACAATAACATAAAGAATATTATTTTGTTATAAGCTTTAGAAGATTGTAAAATATGGTCTGAACTGACAAAACATTTCTAAATTAAAACCGCAAGGTATATTTAGCTCTTCTAGAGCAAAATCAGTTTTACTCACATGTGGAAAAAACTTACAAGACTGCATCACTTCACTAAGAGGAAAGGTTTGGTTATTTTAAATAGCTTAGTCCCGCCACTTTTTCATTGATGTACCTTTGCCAAGCCAAGAAAGTGAGCGGTAATATATATGTTTTAGGGGATCGATTGTGCCTCTTTCTACGAATTATCGATTGGATTTTGTTTAAATGTTCTGACCGAGAGCTATTTTGTCATATTATTCCAACTATGTCTGTGTCGCGGTATTAGTGTCAAATGTGAATGTTTATTTTATGGCTAGCTATATTTTAAGGTCATCATTAATTCGAATTATTATACCTTACTAACTTCTCATTGGCTTCAATTAAATCACATGACCTGAAACAATTTTAATGTTTTGTGAAAATTAACCCAAACGGGAAACAACTAGTTGTTTATCGGGTAATAACCCTATTGTTCCCCGGTAAACAACCCATTGCGTGCCTCAAAAGGGAAACAACTCTTTCCGGAAGTGACATTGTCATCTGTTTGTTTACAATTTGGTCGGACCAGCAGGATGGCAGTCGCTAATTCTTCTACTTCTAGATTCGGAAAGGCTGACGAAAATGACATTTTGCAATCCAAGGATTAAAAAAATACAAAAAATGCCACTAAAGTCGCACTGCACACACTGACGGCATACATTATTGAAGCCGACAAGGAAGTGAATTTGTGTGACTGCTTGTAAAAAATTTGTTAAAAGTTATTAAACACACATTTTGTTTAAATACATGTATTTATTTAAATGCCCAATCCTTGGTTTGTTCGGTATAATAAAACAGTTATTGCCTTCAATGGATTGTAAACATCAGAATTGTTAACCCTCAAGGGTTGTTTCCCTCGGTCTAAGGCCCTCGGGAAAACAACCCCCTTCAGGTTAACAATTCTGGATGTTTACATCCATTGAAGACAATAATTGTTTACTATGACAAGTCATTATTAGATTAGGCTAACCATCAATCGAATTAAGATTATAAATATTTATTTTATCAAGCTCGTGTCGCGCCATATTTAGCTTGAAGACACCACAATGTCATTTTCTGTGTGCTTGGTGTACAAATATAAATGTTCCACATGCAATAAAAACAATAACGTTAAATAGCCTGTCCGAGAGCTTTACACTACAATAATATTATTTTGTGCAATATTTCAGTTATATCGTGGTGGTTAGTTTGACTGATGGAGAAAACCAACGACCTGCGGCAAATCACTGACAATCTTTATCACAATAGTGTATCAAGAACACCTTGCTTGAACGGGATTCGAACTCACAACGGTAGCGGTGATGGTCACCGATTCCAAAGATGGTTGTAAATCCAACTACCATACGATCATGACGACTCCTCCATATACAATAAAAACAATAAAGTTAACTAGCCTGTCCGAGAACTTTACACTATAATTAGATTATTGTGTGTAATATTATTTTATAAATATTATATACAAAATATCATTTTCTATATATCAGATGATATGGTGCCATGTAGAGATTACGAAACGTGTGAACATCTGCCTCATAACTTGTGTACTGCTCCAGAGTATAGAGATATAGCTATTACATCTTGCCGGAAATTTTGTGGATTTTGTTCAGGTAAGATAATTACCGAATTCATCGTTTATGGGTAATTGAAGATGATTAAGTATACATTTAGAGGACTTGACTATGTGCGTATACGGTGCATGTCTTATAAGAACAAGGAACTGTTTATCATTCGCTAGCACCTTGGTCATCCTAGGATTTTTTGTGAGGTCTATGTTGCTTATTCCTTTACTTTGCTTCATTGTGTTGAGTTTATTTCTCCTTTGTTTCTATTTTTTTTTAACTTCTTTCTGTGTCTTGTGTACCCAATGTTGCCAGTGTCTCTGTATTGTCCATTCTTGATTTCCCTTTCGGTTTTTTCTAACGTTATTTTGTGTAGTATTTCAATTGGAATGTTGCACTTCAACAGTTCAATTAATTTATTATCTACCAGAGATATGAAGACGAAAACAAGATAATTATTTTATTTGAGCTTTGGGAGTTTCTGTTCTGTATCTTCTTGGACTTGACCTCATGGTTATATAACTGTCGAATACGAGCTTTGTTCTTGTACCCATAAAATAACCAACCAGAAAACTGTATATAATACATGCAGTGTTCTCATTAGACGTTTTAAGAGTACAAGTGCAAAACTGGAAGTTGAATTTTTTTCATGACCGGAAGGCCAGACTACCAATGTGAGGTCGCACATATTATGCAATTCTGACATACATGTATATGTACATACCATCAAACTATTATTGCATTACACTGTATGCAAATAAATGTCAATTGACCTAAAATTGGCTCCCAGTTTTAAAATATTTCATACCTGTATAATGAGTAAGAACAAATGTACATTTGAGCGATAAATAAATAACAATAAATACATAGAAAAATAATAATAATAAGCCAACTTTTTGAATGACGGTAATAAAAAAAACTTATTCAAATTTTAAGTATGTTTTTTTTTATGTTTATTGTTAATTTTAAGAGTTTTTGTTGCTATGATATTCTAATCATAATTATTTCAAATTTTCCTTTAATACCGTGTTTAATTTTGTCATTATATGTATTATCTATGATTTATCTGAAATTTATTCCCAATTTTAATCTATTTCTAAGTTTCCAAATAGATTATTTAATCATGATATATCAATATCAGTATATTTCGTACACAATTTTCCCTGGGTATAAAAACATGTTTTCCAGTAAAAAAAAACTATAAATTAGAAGAAATATATTTGACACTGTTAATAAACTAAATAATATTTTCTCATTGAATTATTTTTGTGATATCTATTGTATATTTCATTATTAGAATTTCAAATATATTAACAACATTTGTTAAAAAGGGGGGATGAGTGGGTTAGTAGAATTAACATCGTTTTGCCAACGTTTTGTAATTCACTATGCCAATAAATTACATTGCTTTATTGAGAAATATAATATAGATAGAGGCTGCATTATGCAGCAACTGTATATATAAATATATTTTAAGTTGACATAATTGCCTATAATTATAAACATAGAAAAAGTTCATGTTTATATTTACATTACAAGACTTTTTGACGTATTGAGGTTTGTAGAATTAGGAAGTAATCCGTTTTATACACGAGTATTGCCATCGGCTATGTACATCTCCGTGATATTGATTGGCGAAAATCCTACCTTAGATGAATGTGACAGAGTTACCGGAATGTGGAAAATGGTAGATTGTAGGACAAACTTCATATGGTTAGTATAAATTGTTTATAATTTTTTTTTATCAAAATATCCATTCATTGTAATATCGGATATCTTATGGAACTCTTTTCCAAAGATGATGGATAATTTCAGATTTAAAGTAACGTTTACCACAATAGATGTTTCATTTCTTCTTATTATTATCATTAATTTTATTTTTTATTTTTTATGTGAAAATGTATAAAGTTAAGGAGGTCAAGAACAATGTCAAAATTTTTTTTTTAATCAATGTGTGACGTAAACGTGTCTTTGACATTTACTTCACTGAATATGGTACTGCTTTGACAACTATTTTACCTATTTTGTTCCTGTGTTTAAATACTGTTATAGTGACAGCCGGAACCTTTGAACCGTAATGAAAGCGGGAGGTTTGGCGCGTTAAAATCTGATTCAACATACCATTTCTTTAGAAATGCCTGTACCAAGTCAGGGTCATTACGGTTTTCACAGTTTTCCGGTTGTTGACTGATTTTGTCTGTTTATATAATTATGAGTTTTGACTTTCCCTTTGTAAGATTGTTCGGAGTTCGGTAATTTTGTTATTACCCTTATTTCACAATAATAATCAATAAATAAAAAAACAAAATTGAAAAAGGTGATAGATTTATCAAAAATATATTTATATTTTTTTTTATTACTTTCATCAAGGATTTAAATCTAATTTAACGTTGTATTATGTGTAAATATTCTTTATTGAAATTTAGTATAAATAGTATATAAAAAGTATATTTCATATCCGTTTCTTGTAATTTTTTGTAATATTTCACTATTCAGCAACTCTCTTGAAGTTTCGTGTAAAACCGGACGATGATACACTTGTATGTAGAAAACAATTTTGATCCTTCAATGTTTTAGGGTTAGTGTGTTTAATGCCACTTTTGCAGCGTTCTTGATGGTAATTAGAGATGGAATTAAAGAAAATATTCAATATTAATGTTTTTTGTTTTTTTTTTTAATTCCCGTCTTTTGTTTTTTTCAGTTCGTTTCTATATTGATACAGATAACTCTTAAAATTAGTCTTTCTTTCTATTTTATTTTAGGACATAACATGGAAATAACTTAAGTACTTAGAAAAGAAGAAAAACCCGGACTATGTTATGTTTGTATCTTACAATATTAGGAATATGGAAGGGAATCTCGTATGCAAGGAAGCGGAAAAGATCCAGAGAAGAACTGGTTCAAGGAAAAAGTGAGGAAATAAATATTGAAAACGGAGATAGTGGCGATGTCAAACCAGAGAAAAAGAAAAAATGCCCGAATAAAAATCTGATCTTAGGATTAATACAATGCATCCTGGTGTCAGGAACGATGGCCTTCGTTATTTATATGATAAACGAAAAAACGGAAAAGGATTGCGGCAATCTTGAAATTCCGGAAAAATGGAAATGCCAGTTTAACCACTTTTTCAATACAAACTACGGCGAAGACCAAGGGAATCAACATTTTCACTGTCCCGCAGTCACTAATAAAACATTTCATGAAAATCTTGCTGTTGTTCATGGCTATGCTAGCAATATTACGGACGATAATTTAGAGGTTTTGAATATTAACATGCTCAGACAATCTCCGCTACTCGATGTATTTGAAAACGTGACAACTACTCCCGTCTCTCAGAATTCTACTACAATGACTGTTCTGACTAAAACTCAATATCCAGAAAAAAATGTCCTGCCTAAAATTATTCAACACGAGGTCCAAACCTTTCTGTATATCATTCACAAAATTACAAAACCATTACATAATAAAATACAACAAAAGGATTCAAGAGATATATTTGACCTATCGACAGCGCCTGCAATTGTTACTGCGATGTCAGATTCTAATATAAACGAAGGCAAATTATTCATAAAAAATGTCGTAAGAAAGATTTATCCTTTACAAGATGTGCAGAAATTGATTATATACGACTTTGGTTTGTCTGATAAACACATAACCATTTTAAAGAAGAGATGTTCATTTTGTGAATTCAGGAAATTTCCTTTCGAAATATTTGTTAACTTGACAATACATTTTGCATTGAAACCTCTAATGATTGAACTAGCTATGAACGAATTTGGTACCGTAATTTGGGCAGATCCCTATATTCGTTTTAATCCTGTATATTTAAGAGACATTGTCAAAGCATCACAACAATATGGAATACAGGTTGCAAAGAACAATGAAAAGGTTAGAATAACCAACCAGGAAGTAAGACACAAAATTATTAAATATTTGAATGAAGAAAAATGCATGGATAGTTTTGACGAAATACAATCGAAATTCTTAGTTTTTAGTCAGGAAACATCTGCTTATGATGTGGTATTGCCATGGATACGAGCTTCAATTGGATATGGAAATATGGTCAAAGAAAATGGCGACAAACTATTCAAACAGAAAGTAAAATCTATATATAACCCAGTAGAAGAAACTATTCTGGGAATAATAGTAAACCGATTATACAACAAACATATGTCAAAGGTCATGGTGGATATGAATGAATATGCATATATTGATGTACATTTACCAAGTCGCCATGCGTTTCATTAACATTTCCAGCAATGACATCATGTTCTATGTTTTTGTCAGATTTTCGTAACCAATAAATGCATTTTTGCAACCCTAGTTTTCTTCATAGAATTCAGATTTGTTTGTTTTAAGTCAAAAATTAATTGTAAAACTTAATATCATGACATGATGTTTATGGTGTAGGCTAGGGGCTACTACCATATACATGTTGTATATAGCGTAACATTTGGCAACATTTTCCGATAACAATTTTGAGGAATCAATATACAAATTCTGAATATAAGTGGAAGTCCTACCTTTGATCATACACCCTTTGAATACTACAATAATTCAAATGCATAGCAAATAAAGCAAAATTATAAATTCCACAACAAATTATGACCATTCTGTCGAAGCTGACTTTTAATGCCAATTCTGCAAAAGCTGTTTTATATTTCTTTCTGTTAATGTTATACACACTATTCCATAGACAATATTTTGTCTATGTGCTATGGTTGTTTTTGTTTTGTTTTATTCATTTAAGACAAATGTGTTTTTATCGAATTGCAAGTCGAACACAGCCTTGACAAGTGTTATATGGTACAATGAAGAATGTGTTTATCGTCGTTGGAATGCCTGTAAACCATGTTTTATGAATATAACATACTTTCTTAAATTACCAATCTTTCCATCAATGACGAAAGCTTTGTAAATGAAATTGATTGGAGCGAATCTGTTTCATCATCGTGTTCATCCAATTACATGTATACAAGTTATCTGGTATTATTTGACCTTGAATGGTCGAACGATTTCTTTTTATAAAGTCGCAATAACATGACCCATGTTTTAAGTTTTATTTATTAATTTGTTTTTTTAAATGATTTTATATAATAATAATAGTATTCTTATAAATTACTGTATTATATATTATGAAGGCAATAAAAAAAAAATATCGGAATATATCCATGTATTTGGTTACGTTTACTACTGGGGCTGTCGTGGTCGTAACTACCTATGCTATCAGTACCTATCACCACTAATGTTGTGAGTTTGAACCCCGCTTAGGCGAGATGTACTCGATTCAACATTATGTGATCAGGTTTGTCAGTGACTTGTGGCAGGCCGGTGATTTTATCCGGTTTCCTCCACCAGTAAACTGACCACCATGATATAACTGAAATATTGTTAAAAGTGGCGTTAAACACCTTAATCTGATCCTTTAATGATTGACAATTTGTTTGAAAGGTACACTCGATTGGCAATATATAAATTAATAAATCAGTTTTGAAATTGTAGTTGGATTAAAATTCATACCATTTGTTTTTTTCAACATCACTATTATTGTACAAGCTAGATATATTACTACTGAAACAAAGGAAGAGACCCGTATTGAATATAACGGGTTTCTTTTTTCCGCATTCGTACTCGGGTGAAAAAGAAACCAGTTATATCCAATACGGGCCGGTGTTATGCTACAATAGCATATTTTGGAAGACAACCAACACAATATTTTAGATGGGTTGTTACCGTTCTAAATAATAATAGAGTCGCACAGACAAGGGGGTGGTAGTTGCGCTGGTGTTTCGTCGATTACCTGTTGATGACTGTTAGCTTACTCTATCGATAATATAAGGAATGAAACTCATATTGTCTGATTCTCTATTCATAAAAATTCCGTTAATGTACGTTTTCTTGATTGGTTGATCATATGTATTGTACTGATAAACACACTTGAATTACACGGAACAGACGGTGTGATGTCATTACCTTTGTCAATATCATAGCTGTCTTGCTGGATAAAATTTATATTTGATCTTAACATACCCGATTAATAGCTTTCTGCGATTCTTTTAGCATCAATATGTAGCTGATCAATATTTCTAATCCTTCATAAACATTATGATTGAGTTCCTTTTTCTTTAGCAGTGCAGCACAATGCTATATGAAAGCCTATACTTGCCATTTGAAAAAAAAATGTTGTAATTATGACATATGTCGTTATTTTGAAATAATTGTTTCGTTTTCTCTCGTTATTACGAAATAATGATGTTGTAATTTCTTATTATATAAATACATAGCGATGTGCAGAGATTCCATTGAGGTTGTAATTGCTCACCTGGACAATTGCTTCCGTAATGCAAGATGTGTTGGTTGTGTCATTATAACCTTCAATATGACAAAAAGCTATGACATCAGAGTATCAACCTCAAATCGAAATCCGAAAAGTCAACACCATTATAAACACAAAATTTGTGGTATTTTCCGGTTTCCTCCATCAATAAAACTGACCGCCACGATATAAACATATGGTATCAGTTAATTTATCCATGAAGAAGACCGGAGCACATCGAGAAAGCAACTGATAAACTTTATCATATAAAGCTGTTTTGCGTACGTCTTACCACGAACGGAATCGAAGTCATAAATACGATGATTGTTAATCAAAATTCCATACTGATGACTCCCCAACCTATGGATGAGGCTCTAATATAAAACCGGAGCTAATTGTAATATAATAATTACACAAATTAACTATAAAATGATTAATTTTGTTCACTTAATTGTACTGACTACTGATGTTTCATATTCATTTTTAACACTTTTTAAATATTGCATACTTTTTTGTAGATACCACACCTTCAATTACCCAAACAACGCATAAAATGGTAACAACAATGCGCAAAACTGATCAACAACCGGTAACAGAAAAATCTACAATGAAAAATCCAACCAAAGCAGCTGTGTCAACAATGCAACCAACGCCAATGAAATCTACTATCGAAACAACTGTTTCTACTGAACATCCGACTCCAAAACAACCATCAACATCACAAATGAAAATATCTAGGTCAACGATGCAGCCAGCTACAACAATGCAACCAACGCCTCCAAAACCAGTAAAATCTACTATCAAAATGACTGTTTCTACCGCCCAGCCCACACCAAAACAACAAGCATCTTCCCCAGTCCAACAAACTGTGTCAACGATGCAACCTACTCCTCCAAAACCAGCTACAACAAACCTTGCATCTACAATGAAACCGGTCGCTTCAACAATGCAACCAACTCCACCAAAACCAGCTACAACTACTATGGAAGTTACAACAAAACTAGTATCATCTACAATGAAACCAATTGCTTCAACGATGCAACCAACTCCACCAAAACCAGCTACAACAAAATCAGTATCTACAATGAAACCGATTGCTTCAACGATGCAACCAACTCCACCAAAACCAGCTACAACTACTATGGAAGCTACAACAAAACAAATATCATCAACAATGAAACCAGTTGCTTCAACGATGCAACCAACTCCACCAAAACCAGCTACAACAAAATTAGTATCTACAATGAAACCGATTGCTTCAACGATGCAACCAACTCCACCAAAACCAGCTACAACTACTATGGAAGCTACAGCAAAACAAATATCATCAACAATGAAACCAGTTGCTTCAACGATGCAACCAACTCCACCAAAACCAGCTACAACAAAACAAATATCATCAACAATGAAACCAGTTACTTCAACAATGCAACCAACTCCACCAAAGCCAGTCAAGTCAACAATACAAACTTCATCCAAGGTGAATCCAACGATGTCGACGATGCAGCCAACGACAAACCAACCATCAAAAACCACCATGTCAACAAAACAAACAACAATGGTAACTACGAAAGCAACAGAAATGTCAACTACACCAAAACCAACAGCGAGCACTCATATGACACCTGACAAACCTACACCTAAGAAGCCGACTCCATCTCCCCTCATCCCTGAGGTATCCCATAGAAGTCCGACACCATCACCAACATTACCAACGTTTGCTGCATCCTCATCATCACCAAACGGTAAATATCCACTTGGTATTTTTAATAATAAAACCCCACCCTCCCTCCTCCAAAAAAATTAAATAGAGTACACATAATCACTATGTCTATATGGATAGATAGGGTTAGGATTTATGGTGTTTAACTGAGAAAACTACCGTACCTGCAAGTCACTGGCAAATGTTATCACATAAAGTTGTACCGAGTACACCTCGCCATAAGCACAATTCGAAGTCACAACTGTATTGGTGATAGCCTGAATCCCTGAATTTCTGTGCATATGGTGTAATGCAAATTTGAATATACGTATAACAAAGATGTAATCAGTACTTGTAAATCAATAGACAGCAATACTATGTTCAAAAGAAAAACCACAAAAAGACTAACAATTGTCCACAAAACACTGCACGGAAGACCGATGATTGAGAAACCATGTGTGAACACAGATACTCCGAAATAATAATATTCATTAATGCTGTAAAAAATAATTGGATGTTCTCATTTAAACCATTGTGGAATGCATACTGACCATTATCCGTTGAATAGAATAATTATTTTCCTGATATAGAACAACATCTAAGTCATCAATTTTAAGACTGTAATTTGTACTTCAGCTTTGGAGACAACGCTGTTAGTGTAGTATTATGATACATTATAAATTATGAACTTAACAAACATATTATTAATATCGTGGTACAGTTCTGTATTCAAATTGTATTCCACGATGTAATTTGGTTTCTTGTGAAAAATGAACACTGAAAGACAATCATTAACATGTGTTGCTTCTCTGTTAAGCACAAATCATCATTACAACGTAAGTGCAAAGACTGATTGCTTCGAAATCAGGATAATGTGCACGGGTGGAGCGACATGTTTACCCACCGTCTGTTGATTCAGTGAGCTAGAACTATCAAACTCTAACTAATTGTGTTGATCTAGTACAAAGCGGACAGCATTGTCCTCTCATCGAATGTAACTGGTCCCCCCCCCCCCCCCCATGATATACCTGACAAATTGCTCATTTGGGGTTAAACAACAATCACTCACTCAGGTAAAAATGTTTATTTTCAGAATGTAGTAAGAACTTCAAGGAACCTGTACCAACATGTTGTCATGTTTGCGCATGTCCTGGAGAGGAAGTATTTGGTCGCGTTAGTAATAGTCTTGGTGAACCAATAGCTAATGCAGAAGTTTCCTTTTCTGGATGCAACTGTGTACGTTATTTAACGGACCCCTCGGGAAATTATGTTGTAAGAGATATATGTGTTAAAGGACATGAATTATTCTACTCGGCTGCAGGATTTATGTCGTCCAAAATGCTTCCTGTCCCCGTGGTTCAGGGTGGAAAATTTTGGAAAGCCGACAATAAATTAGTTTCACGACCAAATATTCCTAGTCTAAATCTTACAGGACAGCCATAGGCCAAATTGGTAATTTAGAATGTGCATACGTTTTTTAAAATGTACATAGGTTTGATTTTCTCTTGTATTTATAGTATTTTTTTAATAAAGCAATTTGCAAAAATATATTAATTCATATTAATGTTTCATCGTATTATATAATACATGTAGTATGTCAGTTATGTCATAGATCACCCTCAAACAAATTTTACTATATCTTGCCTTCAATTATACACGCATTTGTGTGTAAAAAGGTTTCGTGTCAAACTAAAAGAAAACATTCATAACAGTTCAAATATCTAGTGTAATCCGGCCAGTTTTTTTATTGAAGTCCATATACCATGCCAGGAGAGTGAATGGTCATGTATATGTGTGCTAGGAATATCGATTTTTTTTCGCTTGGGTTAGGGTTATGGTGTTTGTCGGTGACTTACGAGAGGTAGATGGTTTTCTCCGGGTAGACCAATTTCCTCCACCAACAAAATTGACCGCCACGATCAATCTGAAATATTGTTGAAAGTGGCGTTAAACAACATAACCCCCTAATCATATAATAATCTTGCCTTCCAGCGGACAACACATCACCAATCGTGACACAATATTGCAGATTAGGGATTGTTGCTTATAATAATTTTGCCTTTCAAAAGACAACAAACGACCAATTGTGACAAATTATTGCACAGTAGGGGTTGTTGCTTATAATAGTTTTGCCTTACAGCGGACAACAAACAACCAATCGTGACACTATTGCACATTAGGGGTTGTTGTTTATAATAAAGGACGAAGTCCTTCTAACGGTAAGCTGTCCGATTTTTCCTTCTATATTGATAGCTAAAAATCTTCTCACCGGACGTTTAAAAAAAAGATCAATTGATAATTTAGAAACGCAAAAGAAATCTATTTCAATGAAAAATTCCCAATTCTTTGATTATTTACTCTATGCAAAATCGAAATAAACTTTTAATAAAATTCTAATAAAAAAATCTCTTTCTACGAAACTCTCGATAGAATAGACTGACAATTGCCGGTCTCAATCTTGTACGAGCCAGGGGACAGTTATGTTTTTTTTTGTTTCGTTCAGAAAATTTATTTCAGACAAAACAAGAGTTAGAATATTTATTATTTTTGTCGCGCTATGCGCGAAATTTTGTTCCAGAATTCAACATTAGATTATATGACAAAAACTCTGAATCAGATTATTTTTTTTTCCTCCACCAAAATCAGAATATTTTTTTCAGCAACATTGGGAATCAGAATATTTTTTTTCATATGAATAATGTATTATCCCCGCTTGATAAAAATGTCGGCTTTTGATTGGTCGATGACTCGTTGGTGCAAAACTCATGCTACCGGCTGGTAGCTACGTAACGTCACTGGGGGTCTTTACGTTGCTATACATGATGTAAAGATGGTGTAAAACATAAACAACCTCAAAACGCTTTGCATTCAACATGGAGAACGGAGGACGAATTTCTTGAAAAAAAATCAAGTGTCTCAATAAATGCAGAAAAAACAAACAATGCACCAAATTATGTTGAGAGATTTAAAATTCCTACGGTATTGATGGTTATGTTTAACATGCAGTGTAACATTTTGTTGATTCGTGCTACATGAAACTTTGATTTGTTGTCATTTTGTGTCTTTATAGAAATGGTAAATTGTTTGAATACACTCATTTTACAATCATTTCTCATTATTGTTTTGACTTCAATTCTTCATTTGTTTTATCGTACTATATATACCACCCAAAATATGTACGACACATATTTTTTATCAATAGAATTCTCGGCTCTATTACTAGTGACGTCATGAATACTGTAACGCTATCCACGTGACAATACGCGCCAAATACAAGAAATTAAATTACAACAAAACAAAACTGAAAAACGTTAAGAATTAGTTAACTGTAGGGTGATACCGAAGGTATCTCCCTACATTTTGTCAAAATGCACCCGAATTTTCACCTGAGCTATGACATTTTAGTCCGCAAGTACAAAAACGTTACGATTACGTTACAGAAAGAACCGGAGATAAAATCGTTATCTACGTGTCTACCCGTGGGCATTGAGATTGTACCACCCTTCAGCACCACTGTACAACCTTCGGCTTCGCCTCAGGTTATACAGAGGTGCTTCAGGGTGGTACAATCTCAATGCCCACGGGTAGACACGTAGATAATTTATATTATCCCCGGCTTGATAAAAATGTCGGCTTGTGATTGGTCGATGACCCGTTGGTACAAAACCCATGCTACCGGCTTGTTGTTACGTGACGTCACTTTACGTTACTACGCACCTGCAAGATGGCGTTAAAAAGGTTTGCTTCACATACGGAGGATGAAATAATCAAAAAAAGACTTACAAATGTCCCTGTTAACACAGAAAGAAACAACAAGAAGGCAGCAAGTTTGTTGCGAGAATATCTCACGGAAACAAAACAGAGTAGTAACTTCGAAGCTCTCTGCACACCAATTAAATGACGTCCTTAAGATCAATACACTTGAATCCACAAGGTACTCCTTAAATTGATACCTCAAATCCCCTCCTGTGCAGAAAACATTTGACATTATCAAGGACAATGAATTTAATGAAGCCAATATGTGTTTTAAAACTGCCATCACAGAACTTAAAGCTAACGGAAAAGGTACAACGGAACATCACCCCATTGTGTCAGAGGAAGATCGTAAAAAAATATACTCTTCAATCCACACTATTTTTGGGGTTTTGGCTTTCTAGTGTTCTATTGCCTAGGGATCTATTGCCTGGCGTTCTATTGCCTGGCTACCTTTGACCTTTACTCTGATTGGTCAAAGCAATCTCATGAATATTTATTACCAATCCGAAATCTTGTCTAGTCAACATCGGATTACAGCGCATGAAAATCTTGTAATCTAAAACGATTTAATCCTTTAACTGCAACATTTAGTGTATAATCGTTACTTCATGTGCAGCATAATTCCTGACGTTATGGCCCTTTCAGCAGAGTGATATCATTTATTTCTTGACGTCATTTTAACAGCAATATGACATTACTTGCCGTTTTCTTTTTAATTTTGAAGAGGTTCTATATGTGCAATATCTGTATCTAACTTCAAATTGTGCAATCTAACTATACCATATTTGCTTAGCTTATTCTTAAAGAAAATAAAGGTAAATTTCTTTCACAAGGGGGTATATGTCCCTAGCGCAGTCTATCAACCAGGCACATATATGTCCCTCGCACAGTGTAAAAACAAGCGCAGATGAAAAAAATTAAGAATATTAATGTTTCTTATGAAAAAGATAGTTTTTTTATTTGTTAAAATTGTTAAACAATATTTAAATATTGAAAACAGTAGTATTTTCTTTAATCTGTCAAAAAATATTATAATTAGGTAATAAAACAGTTATTTAACGGGAGTGCAGGCAATAGATAAAACAAATGCCTTAGTATTGGGAAAGACCAAAGTGTTCTATTGTCCTCGGTTGTTGATCTCGGGCAATATAACACTTGGTGTTTCCCAACACCCCGGGGAAAATAGTTTGATCTATTGCCTCCATTAAGTAACTGTATATTATTGTGTCATTAAACATCCACTGAATGATAATAATACCATCCAATAAAAATGTACATACTCTGTACCCCACTGAGCAGAAATTATTGTTTTACTTTTTTTTTTTTTAACAACAATATATTTTTATTGTTTTACTAATGAAAAGGACACTTGTAATTATGCAACACATTATCATACATTTAAACTGTTGAAGAATCACCAAGATCGTGTATATCAGAAATAGCATCTTCTACTTTTTAAGTTGTTTTAAGGCTCATGAATCTTCTTATCTTTTACAACATTTTGAAGAAACTCCGACTTATATGAGCATACAAATAAATCGTCTAGAAGAGGGAAACAATTCGTACCCATTGGTATGCCGACGACCTGCTGAAACAGTGCTTCTCCAAAGGAGACAAATATGTTATCGATGAGGAACTCCAGCATACTGATCACTTGTTCCTCGGAGTAGCATGTTTGAATTTTTTTAATTATGTTAGAAAAAATATGTGGAATTGTAGCCTAATACAACAAATTTTGAGCCATCGCTTCTATGACTGAAAGCTTTGTGATGTCAGCCCGGAAGCTTATAAGGACCAACAAGCAATACACACTATATTTTGATATGTTTTTACATAATAGATATCGTTAAACAGTTGAATGACTCCACAGTGCTACATAATGTACGTTAAATATTTGTTAACTGTTATTCAACAGTGCATACAAATAAATATTACCTACAAAAGTGGTAATTATACCCTGGAGGACTGATGTCAGATTGGATAGAATTTAAAACTGGTACCACGATTCTGTGTTGGATTCAAAATGACAGCTTTTAATATCTTACGATGAGGTTGTTATATGAACTTGTCCTTGCTTACGATAACGTACAACAAAAGCAGGGTATCATATTACATCTTACTACATCGTGCTAAGATACCGGTAGAATTAAGTTCATTATTTTGATGTACATAGTGTTGATGAACTCAAATATTGATTATATATTTCAATATTGTTTTGCAATTCACCAGAGACGCAATGTAAGAAAAAAAATACTTATTTTACATTGCAATGAAAAGCACGATGTAACACGCTGCAACAATAGTATCGTATAAAGATGCAACATTGATACCCCCCAACACACTTTCCTGGCTTGGTACAGTTACTTCAATAACCAGTGGTTTGCTTAGCCTAATTTTATGAGTCCAAATATTGTGATGACAACTGTGTCCTCCATTGTAGAGGACATCAGTTCTCTTAAAAAGAACACAAATGATATGCATGATAACTTCTGTGTCATGAAGATTAAATATGCTATGTAGTAACACTATGGGTTCCACACCTGGAGCAGGAACTGATTACCTTTCTGCAGGATCTGAGTGCTCCCCTGGTTTAAGCGGCATTCGTGATGCTCGACCTTGAGATGTCTATGTAATGTTTGTAGATCATTGTTTATCGTGTAGTCTTTTTCGTTTGGCCATTGTATTGTCTGTTTTTTTATCTACATGTACGTCTTCTGGTTAACCTCTTTGGTATCTTCAAACTTTTCCCCACCTCGCCGCATTTCCGTAAAGTGTTTGTCCCAATCCATGAGAGTGAACTGTCATGCATCTCTATGTTAGGTGCATCAATATTGTCTCTTTCTCCCATTTTTCTATTGCATTTTGACTCTTCAGACGGTTTGGCATTTTTGCTTTCCATTTCATTTTTTAAAACGCTATTATTTTCGTTGATATTGATTATTTGTGTTACTAAATTTCTGATTTCTTGTTTTCCAGTGTAGTGGATTGAGATCTTTTTTTCTCTTTTAATATGATATCTTGTTGTCAGTTCCTCTTCAATTTAACTCTGAACATCGTCAAACGTTTATGTTATCACATACGATATAATATATTTACATGTAGTGATGGTATTATGAGAGTATTAAATAGCATTAACACATTTGACATCTCTACCATCTATGCAATTATTCAACACTCAAAACTAAAAGACAGATTAGAAGAATTAGTCTAAATGTGTTTCATAAAGACAAATATCCAACATAGATACAAATAGAGCACGCTAACCATTACACCACCGATATAGTAGTTTCTCCTCCATCTACACAACTAATTCACACTAAAAACTAAAATAAATAACTAAAAGATTTGGTTCAAAGGTGTTCCATAAAGACGAATATCCAACGTAGATAAAAATACCTTGTCTTAGGAAGGGACAAATCTTATTTTGTAAAAAAAAAGGACTCAAGAAGTTATCTGAAGCTGATATTAGCCAATTGCTTGATGTTTTGATTGACAACATTTTTGCTATGCATGGTGGACGTGTTTTTCAATTCAACAGACATTCGACATTCCTATCGATATCCACTGTGCTCCCTTTATGCCAACTTGTTCCTTTACCCGTCCTAGGCAGATTTCATACAGCGGTTCCTCAAGAAAAACGGAAAGAAACTAGTTCGATCCTTTAATTTATCTTTCCTCTATAAAGATGATGTTCTATCACTAACTAATGCTTAGTCTGGTGGTTTTGTTGATCGCATCTATTCAATTAAGCTTGAAATAAAGGATACCACAGATGCAACTGGGTCTGCGCTATACCTTGACCTACATCTCGAAATCGACAGTAATGGCGAGTTAAGAAGGAAACATTACGACAAAAGAGATGATTTCAATTGTTCCATTGTAAGCTTTCATTCATATGTAGCAACATTCCAGCAGCACCTGCATATGAGGTATATATCTCTCAGTTGGTCCGATATTCAAGAGCTTGTTATCCCTGTCATGATTTCCGTGCTACAGGGTTGCTGCTAACTAGCTAATATTCCGTTTGACATGATCACAATCCGGTCCTTTCCCCATTTATGACCTAACGCCGGGTTCGTAGCAACAGTAATATGACAGGTGTTGAGCAGGATTTGCTTACCCTTCCGAAATACCTGAATCCACCCCTAATTTATAGTGGAGTTCATGCAGATCGATCTTTTGTTTTCTGCATAATGTTTTGCACGTCGCTGTTTGGCTCGTTGTCCTTTTTCTTTTGGCCATTGTTTATGCTTACCCCTGTGGTATCTTCAAGCATTTATCGGTCAAATCATAGATGTCATTATCGAATTATGGTCCAAATCAATGGCAGACATTTTATAAAAACCGTTGAAGCCTATAGCATTTTCATGTTATTACCATATCTTATTTGATAAGCTACATACAAGCAAGACCATTATACATACATTAGCACCACATCTAAATAAGGCATATTATGTTATTATTGATAAAGCGCATATATCACATATCCTAGACCCTGGTGTCAGAATTTATTTCGAACTTCTTTTTATTTGTTTCATCCGGACTAGATTTACGTTTCCGTGCTTTGTCCACAACAGCGTAGATTTTATCAGGTTGACATATTTCCTCCCCTTTACCAATAGTAGCTGTAGGAACATTGTTACTACTTTTATCAACAACTGCATAGACGTTATCACTACCATTAGGAGGAGTAATGTGCCTTATGTTTTGATCAGGGGAACAATTTTCCTCACTGTTTATACAGGAAAATTTAGGTTTTGGTTTGATAGTTGGTTTTTGTTTCCCTTTTGTTTCTCCTAGTTCTGAATTCTCAGGATATTTACAGTCTCTCTCCAAATGTTCATCGAATTCAACTGTACTGTAATCTCCATCCATGCTTAGTCTATTGCTGGAGATTTTTGGTGTTTCCTCATCAACGGTACTGTAATTTCCTTCCACGCTTCGTCTTACGTTAGAGGATCTTGGTGTATCCACATCAGCGATACTGTAATTGCCCTCCATGCTGAATCTTTTGTTGGAAGATCTTGCTGTATCCACATCAGCTGTACTGTAATTACCACCAGTAATATCAAATTCCTCTGCTGACACGTATAGTACATTATCTTGCAACCTATCGTCACTTTCTTCTTGCTGATGTGATTTATTTACATATTCATTGGTTTCTGCTTTTTGTGTTGATTTCCTTCTAATAAAAAAAAAGAAGAAAACCAGATGTTTTAAATATAACCCCTTACACATGATGTGATACGACATACAACGTTCATTAGTATACACCATACCCAGGTTTAAAAAGACACGGAAGTGTAACCAAATTGGATATAGGTAGTACTAAATATACATGGCAATTTTGCTTTGTTTATAAACCACATTAATTCGAGAGTCACAGTGCAGTAGTGAACCACGTATTTTATATTTCAGTCTGTCATTATGACAAATATAGTGATAATATACATATATTTACTGAATATAGAGACAATAACAAGTTTATCAACCAAACAACTACCCCCCCCCCCCCACCCCCCCCCCCCCCCCCCCCCTCTGTCTATTTTCCGGAAGCAACGTGGAAGGAAATAATTGATGTCGAGTAGAAATAAATTTGCTATTTTCTAGGCGACTATTCTTATATCGAAATAATCGTATCTAGTGACCGTCTACTTTAGAGGAGATATTCCCCATTGCGGAGACGCTATGTCATATTTATATGCCTTCCTTTTGGATCTCTATATTGACCTGATTCGAACACCTATATAATGATTGTAGTGTTTGTTGTCTTTCAATTTAAAATTCTTGTTACTTGAATGTAACAAATATTGACAATCTTCCTCAAATGTCGATATTATGCAAAATATATTGTATTGTGATAAATAGAGAGCAGACTGATATTTCACGTTACGAGATTCATATCAGGATATATATACTAGGGTAAATGTGGACTATTCGTTTGAGTTGTTTTAGCTAGAAGTTTTTGGTTTTCATGACTTCTTTATTCTTGTAGAATGCATGTCAATATTACAACAAAACGCATTTGAAGCATTGTGCCTCAGTTCAAGGTATTCAAGTGTTCGACTTTCTTGTACATGAATTCAAATCGACCACGCTGTTTGTCTTTTAGACTGCTTCGCATCTTATTTTGGGGTGTGAAAGGATATGTGAGATATCTTCTGCAATGTATAGAGAACATCTTTATTGGACGACAGCAAAAAGTATTGGTGTTACTGTTGAGGATATTGTCATAGAGATATAATTGCACAAACATCGTCAAATATATAAAAAAAAACATGCTATATTTACAAACCTTAGACATATTACAACTAAAACTACCAGCAGTATCAAAGCTACACCAGAACAAGCACCAATTACAATATATGTTGTTTTTTCAATTCCTGTAAAACAATTACTATTGTGAAGAAAAAAACAATGTTTATCCAAATTAAATTTGTTTCGAAATTAACAACATTATTGCAATGACAAAAGATATATATCAAGTAGTTGAGTAAGTATACTTTAGTCTGTATTCATATGATTTAATAGTTGTCGATACAAAAGTGGTAATCAGCAGTAGAAAATCGAAGAACAAACACTACATGTACAATGGTCGAAAGAAGAAGGACTTAAAGAATAACAACGATCGACACTACACCCATCCCAATATAATAGCTAATACCGGAATCCACGTGTTACCCTAAATGACCTCTAACAATACCCATTTTGAGGCATGGTAGAAATGCTTTGAATCAATTTTGAGGAATCGTAGGGGAAACATGTTGCGGTATAAGCATTTTTTTAGAGGCATTGGTAACTAATTGTGCCATTGTCCGGGACCATTAGACTTGCAACATATATGGTTCTATTGCAAGCAGAATGTCGAATAGACCAGGACATACCTTAAATTACATTGTGTCGACAGACCCCTCGACATACCTCAAATTGAGTGCTAAATGTCCATTCTCCTGTCTATATTTATAATAAGTGTTCAAATGACATGGTTATACGCCACCATTGTTCGATATCATCTTTTCGTAGCACTATGCGAGTGTCCAGTATCATCGGGCTATACATAATGAGTGTCATAAACCTGTTGCCATGGCCATGGTGCCTATCTCAAAATGAGAATCCAATGGCCACTGCTCATACCTCAAAGTAACAGTTTAGTTAACCAGGTTATAATACACAAAATGAGAACCTAATGGTCCGTAACCATATTTCTAAAGGATGCGTCAAATACCACCTGTCCATATCTGAAATTAGTGTCAGGTGAACAATCACATAGTATAACAATGAATTAGTGATCAGTGTCTTCTGACTCTGCCATTGATAAAGAATAAATCAGATATGTTTGTGCAACGATGCTGCAATATTCCACAGAATAATATACTGAATTGATTAGTACATGTAGTTCTTGAATAGTTTTTATTTATATATGATACTTTCATTTATTTCATGATACACCTATTAAATATATTCCAATTTAGAATTAATATGTAAAATGTATTTCAATTGTATTTACCTTTAGACTTAGCATTGTCATGACTCACTGTGTTTATGGTATTGCCTGTAGTCGGGTCTGTCGCTGTAGGTATTGATTGAGATACAGCATAAGTTGATGTATCTGCCTTTGGAGCAGTAATTGTAGTATCTCCTGTTGGTCTCCCGGTAAAAGTAATAATAATAATAATAACTCTACTTGATTTCACAGATTCAGGCATTTGTGTAGATGTAGTTGTTGTTGTTGTTACTGATGAACATTCAACATTACCTGAAATATCTGTTGTTGGATCAGATTGTATTGTCTGGCTGGTTGTCTGTTCTGTTGTTATTGGATCATATGTTGTATGTTCTGTTGTCGGTTCTGTCGTCTGTTCTGTTGTCGTGGGGGCATCACACTCAATACGTAAAACTTGAGAAGAGCTACTGTTGATATCTGAAATGATGTGATATGATAGACATGTATAATATTATCGAATGTACTTGAATTGTTACTATGCAATTATAGTCTTTTGTTGAGGTCAATACGAGTTTTTATGGACCTTAAAAATCATATTCACCGAAGCCTTTAGGCTGGGGTGAATATTGATTTTAAGGTCCATAAAAACTCGTATTACCGATACAAAAGACTAATTGTTTTATTACATTAACATGAAAAGTGAAAGTGAAACCAAGTCTGCGAGATTTCTGCAAATCTCCGTTTGACTTCTGCAAGCCCATCGCCTGCGTCGGACATGATGATTACTTGTTCGTTCTAAAGTAACGCTAATACGACGATTCTGATTAGACGAAATTTCACATTACCTTTATGTCCATTGATCGAATAGAAACATAATTCCCGTGATTCTTTTTATAGATTTCGTTAGAAAACGAAAGTGAAACCAAGTCAATACGAGTTTTAATCAAACAATATCAAATGTTACGGAATGTTAGGTGACAGCATGATAGCCAATAAAATTGCTTAAATAAAATCATTATGTAATAATATACCATTATAGTCTTTTGTTGAGGTCAATGCGAGGTTTTATGAACCTTAGAAACGATATTCACCGAAGTATCTAGGCTGAGGTGAATATTAATTGCTAAGGTCTATACAAACTCGTATTGACCGATACAAAAGACTGTAATTGTTTTATTACATCAAAATGAAAAGTGAAAGTGAAACCAAATCAATATGAAATTAATTACTTCATTATGACGTCATACATATTGCTATGGAAAGTGAAAGTGAAAGAGAGTCAATATGGATTTTAATAAAAAAAATCAAAGATTAATGGAATGTTAGGTGATAACTTATAAACCAATGAAATAAAGAGTAAAAAATCATTATGTAATAATATATTACGTATTCGAGGATCATCGTGACCACGATCGCTTGGCAAACCTGCAACGATTTTATTTGTACCACAACTAAAGTTAACATTTTAAAACTTTATGTGATAAAGTTGGTACATGATTTGTGCGGGTATCCCGGTTTCTTCCACAAATAAAACTGAAATATAATTGATATCATATGTACATTTTCCTTTGATAATTAAGAGAGTTGCCTGCCTGATATAAGGTATCTAACACAAGATGTTGAATCACCACACTGTGGTAATAAAAGATTTACACGAAGTTGTACTATATCTTCCCCGTCGGGCTACTTTGTGATGACGCCTTAGAATTGAAATGCGGGGTAAACTCGTTAATGTAAGAAATGTAAGCAAAAAGACTGCTTAATGTTCATTCATATTATTTATGATGAATTCACGGTCATATTATCATTTCCAAGGACATAGTTTCAAATACGGCAACTGTAAAGTCCACTCTTCTCCACCCGAATCGTTCTTAGAAATATACAGTCACACTGAGTACTATTAAACGGTAACATGTCATATGTGAATTAGCGGCAACAAAAAATGTGACGTCTTTTTTCGTGTATACTGAACATTTCATCATTATCCAAAATATGAAACATTGCCTGATAAACAGAATATATACAGATTGTCTCGGTATTCCAGGTAGATTTTGTCCACGGTTTTAAAAGAAACTGCCATGTGTGCTTTGAAAACAATTCACCTCGAAAACAGACGTTTGCGTGGAAATACTTATACTTCTACCTCTATGAAATACTGACCGCCTTCAACTTGAATATTATATCAGAGGTTATCCATCACAACCTCAAAATGCTAAAACTATTTCATTATAAGTATTTGATAAATGAAAGAGAAGCAGATAATTTGTTTCACCCGAGCAACATATAGATATATACTCTGCTGGAATGTTGTTACATATAAATGGAAAGTTCACAATGGGGAAATTGAAATCATATCTTTTGTCGTAAAGTTTCGTTTATAACCACCCCTCACTGTCAATGTCGAGGTGTAGGTCAATGTATTAAGCAGGCCTATCTCTATCTGTGGTATCCTTTATTTCAAGCTCAATGGGATAATAATAATGGTATCAATGATCAATGAAATCACCAAACCTAGAATTATTTAGTGAAAGGATATCATCTATATAGCAGAAAGTGCAATTAAAGGATCGGGCTAGTTTCTTTTCGTTTTTCTTGAGAGGCCCCTGTATGAAGTCTGCCTCATACGAATAACGGAACAAGTCGGCGAGAAGAGGAGCACAGTTTGTACCAATAGGTATGCCGACTGTCTGTTGTAAATCACGTCCACCAAACATAGCAAATATGATGTCAATCAAAAACACGAGCAAGTTGATGATATCAGTTCAGATAACTTAAGCACTAGGAACCCTTAGTTCAATAGCTTTCTTATTAGCAGTAACCATCTATCAAGGCAATCATGACATGAACCACAAAACTCTGAAATATCGACTCAACTGAGAGATATGTTCTCCATATGCAAGTGCTGCAGAAATATTTCTTCGTATAAATGGAAATAACAATGGAAAAATTGAAATCATCTCATTTGTCGTAAAGTTTTGTTCATAACTGGCCCTCGTTGTCAATTTCGGTTGTGAAAGAGACCTAGTTGTATCCATGATATCTGGTTTTCTCAATTTAAACTCAATTTCAAAGGAGCGATTAGCAAAATCACCAAATATAAGATTATTTAGTAAAACATCATCTATATAGTGGAGCGTGAGCATAAGGAATCGGGCTTAGCTTCTTATGGTTTTGTTGAGAAGCTGAGAAGCCCTTGTTTGAAGTCTGCCTCGTATGAATAAAGGGACAAGTCATCGAGAAGAGGAGCACAGTTTCTACATATAAAAATGACTACTGTTGATAAGACCTTCCACCAACATAACATATATGTTGTCAATAAAAAAAAATTGTCTCTCAGTACTATATGCATGCATGTGTTCTTTGCAAAATTAACAACCAGAACATTACATTATTTTCCATAAAATTACCAGTGCATAGCGAAGTTACAGTATTCAAATCTGCTAAAATTGCATGATTTTTTCATCAATATAATTATAGAATAGTGTGTTTTATCTTATATAAGTGGTTGACTTTCAATATTTTGATAAGCGTGTAAAGATATGCAATGCATAGGTATTACTTATACTAAATCGCGGGTAAAAAAAATTGAAATTATTTGTTACTTAATACTTTGTAATATTCAACGATATACAAAATTCAATAAATTGTATCTATTATTTGCTATTTTGATTTCAAGTATGCGCGTACTACGATAGTCGATGTATTACAGCTTATTTTGTATTTTATGCTTAGTTCATAATATTATTGATATTTCTAATACACGATATAATGATAATATACCTCGTTTTTCAACAATTTGATACAAATGTAAGTGAATTCTATGTATCACTAATGCTTAGGTACAGGAAAGGAAAACTGTTCTGATAATAATTATTATATTTTCAAAATCCTGTTTATTAATCTTCATGTATCTAATTTATAATTCCTTAAGTTGTACTGATCATGAAAAGTTACATTTACCTCTGTGCATATCCATACAGTATCCTCTTGTGAAGTTTCCATTTATTATTCTAGATTTAAACTGTAAGGTACTGTTTAGTAACAATTGTATGGTACGAAAGTTAACTTTTTCTAAG
The DNA here is from genome assembly GCA_963383655.1 of Bathymodiolus septemdierum. Lineage (NCBI taxonomy): Eukaryota > Metazoa > Mollusca > Bivalvia > Mytilida > Modiolidae > Bathymodiolus > Bathymodiolus septemdierum. The sequence continues at coordinate 132,546,890 of OY726517.1, forward strand.
CATTCAATTGGAGCTGTTACACTTGTTATATTAGGTATATGATTTATGTCAACTGCAAGTCCACATTCAGTTTCCTCTGGCGCAGATGAAATAAGACCTTCATATTTTCTTAAATTTATTGATATGGGTCCTATTTGATTGTCTATTGTTACTCTACATATACAGTTATTTTGTTGCTTCATTATACGTAATACAACACTGTCTACTATGTAACTTCCAGAATGTGTAATGTTCTCTGTTGCTGAGCTTGACGTACACATATCAGATACTGTAAGAAAGAAAATAATTGTAGATAGTGATATAACTTTTGTTGCACCTTTTTGTAGCCTGGTGATATGCTAACATCTATTAGTATAACTCAGTATATATTTCTATATAGAACTAAATACGGATAAAATGATGATTGTGTTCTATTCAAACCAAATTATGAACCAATGCATCCTATCCTTGGAAAAAATGTCTTCAAACAGCAAACTTATATCTACACCTTTTATGCCTCGAATTTGTTCTAGAATTTGTTTTAAGAGGCAGGAGACATATACATATTTGCTTACCAGACGGGAAAGTGCCAATCATGATGCAGACCAACTTGATAAAATATTGGATGATCGTTATTAACTTAAGCTAGTTAAAATTGTTATTAAAAACTATTCAAGCGTTAGTATTGATCTTCTTTCTTATTATTACTTCAACAATTATGTTTTTGTCATTTTAATTTGCATATTGTTTCAGATTGCCTAGATTTCTTTTTCTATAATTAAGCATTTAATTACAGGGTACTGGGACAATAACAAGTACATTGTCTTAAACACTTATTAATGTGTGCATAGTATATTGATTTACCTTTAATATCGGTCGGGCATGGATCTGGGACCTCTGTTGTCATACCTAGAAATGACAAAAAACATTGACCATTGAGAATAAACAGGTAAATAAATAACAACGACATCAACCGTAACCATTCCGTTGACAAACCTCAAATTGCTAAACACAGACACTAGAACACAAATAATCAGAGGACATACAAGTGCTGGTTTTGGAACAGAAACAGGAAATACACTTCTTCATGTTTGATATATCTACCTCCCATAGATAAGCAAAGCAATGAATAAAGTGCGTGTATAGCATCTGCAAATCAAAATAATACAAACTTTTCCGAAATTAAGTCGACATAATCACTACGAATACAAATGCCAGTTAATTAAATAATAATTATATAAGTAGATTCTACTAATCGTAGACCATTACTGTTGGGATAAATAAATCACAATCATGAATCTGTAAATATATTTAATATAATTTTGTCACTGAATTGTATGGAAATTTACATACTCTATACCCCCATACTCGTCAAACATTAGTGTGTTGTCAGTACTGGGGAAAGTTGAAATTATGTAGCAAATCATCTTACCTTTATAATGTTGAAGAATCACTAACATCATGTATACCAGAAATATCATGTTCTACGTTTTATGTTGTCTAGGATGTCAACCCGGAAGCTTATAAGGCCCAACAAGCAATGCACACTATATTTTGGCAAGAATATACAAATTAAACTTCTTTAAACAGTTGACTGACTCCACGGTGATGCATAATGTATGCTGAATATTTACTAACTGTTATACAGTAGTGCATACAAATAACCATGTATACTTATTACCTGTAGAAGTAATATTCATACCACGGTTTTTCGAGTTAAAAGGGTTAGATAATCGAACGCGAGGCCGTGATATAAATGAATTGTACCATGAAGCCATGCAATATCTGAGAGTAATACAACTACAGCCCAGAATTAAGGTATCCAATATATGGTATATGCGTGTAATATCTCATAGTTTTTAGCTGTTGCTTACATTCAGGTGTATACACCATCAACAGATCAAAGAAAATAAAATGCATTTATGTTGCAAGTGGTAATACGAGTTTGAAGATATCAAAGGTGTAATCACAATCAGTAAATCGAAGAAGAGCAGACAACCCAATGACCAAAAGAAAAAGGACAAAAGGACAAACAACGATCTACAAAGCATACACATAGAACTAAAGACCTGTAACGCGAACCCCACTAACTCAGATGATCCGGGAGTGTAAGCAGTTCTTGCTCCACTAGTGGCACCCGTTGTGTTACTCCTGTTACAAACCCGTTGGTCAGTCATAAATGAGGAAAGAACCGGAAGTGGTTACGAAAAGTGAAACATATCCGTGGACATTTGTGACACAGCTATTCCATTCCATATTCCATAACGGTCTACCAAGTCATGGTTGCGACCGTAAAACTTTCGAAGTGATGACTTCTTTTTAACCAAGAGGAACCCTTAGCTTCTTTTTCAGCAGTAACCCTTGATCAAGGAAAACCTGGAGAGCGGGTGCCAGATTTTGTAACATTAACTAGTATCGCGATTCTGTGTTGTATTCACAATAACAGCTTTTTCTTATTAATGAACGATGAACGACACATAACTAATATGGTATACATTCCTTATAATTAAGTGGCAATTCTTTTAGCGTATATGTCAGTGCTGGACTTGTGCTTGAATGATTAATATATTAATATTCTTATTACTTACAAAAAGTAAAACAAAACTGGGCTATTTTGTAAATACTTCAATTACAATTACGTATATGTCCTTTGAAGTTTCACATGCTTTAACAGTTTGTCAGTGACCTGCAGCAGATCTGTGGTTTTCACGGTGTAATCCGTGTTCCTCTGCCAATAAAGCTGACCGCCACGATATAGCTGAAATATTGTTGAAAGTGGAGTTAAACACCATAAACCAAACCAATATCGAAATGCGTGTTTATTGAGGCCATCGGATCTCTTTAATATAACTAATATGATATATATGGCACATTTTGTGTCACGATGATTAAGTATATTTTGTTCAATATTAGAACGTTCTTTATAGCAACTCTATTCGCTCCTGGTTATGTGTCAGGGTTCTCATTTCACTTACATGTGACAAAACTTGCATCAATTCACCATGAGGAGAATTTTGGACCCATAAAACTAGACTAACGTCGCCACATTTTTTTAAAATACCAGTTTCAAGCTACGAAAGCGAGTGATGCTGTATATGTGTGTTTGGTGTATCGCTTGTCACTCTCTATGATTTGTCCATTGTATTTTGGAACTGTTCCGACAGTTTTGGTATTTTTTTGCTTTTCATATTATCCCTTGTCTGGCACGTAAAGTGCATTATTGCGCTCTGTACTGTAGCTTTTACTTATCAATCGATTTACATTAATCAGAATATTAGTATTGTTATCGTTAATACAAATAGGAATACAACAGATTTGTTTTCTGTTAATTGCATTGTCGAACATTTTCGTCCTCTTATTCTCTTTTCCTTTGGCCATTGTGTTGTATATCTCTCTTCAAAAAATGTTTGAAGACTCCAAAGGGGTAATAAAAGACTGTGAATGAAGGGCATTGATCTAGGAAGCACTACACAGAAAACAAAAGATTGTACGGCTTCTGATTCGCCCTTTGGTATCTTCACATTTTATCTGTATATTTTGAAATAACGAAAGTCAGATATACGTATACATCTATTGTTGAACAAATACAATGAGTCAGAAAAAAATAATATGTTGACCGCATCCCCAGTTCCACAGTCGGTCAATACGTGTTTTAAGAAAGGATAAATATGACTTAGTGTTAATGTGTAACAGTATTGTCCGTCAAGTAAAAGAAACCACACCTGAATGTTTTATTAAATAATTTGTAATAAGAAATGCATACAAGTTTTTTTTTTCTCGCATTGTAAATTACTCGTTTCAGAAAGAATGCCATAACTAACAACATGCATACGCTAGTTAAATATATAGCATATAAAACTAAAACAAAACAATATTTTCAATACTAAAGAAAGAGCTTAATCAAATTGTATCCAACTATAGTCAAACCTATAATGAATAGCATCATACCAGCGAATACACAATAGCAATCAGATAAGCACATACTATTATTCTTAATATGAAAGTATGTATTAATTATTGCATATTGTTAGCTTTATTATTATCATATTATTATTAAAGTTTACAGTTCTTTCATAATGTTATTACTATTATAACAAATTATGGTTGTCAGACATATGTAATCATAGCCGATTTTGTCTATCCTGCTTATACGCTTTTGTTTTCTTGCTTCCAATGATTTTTATGCTATTTGGCTTTCCATTTCTTTATACTCTGAAAATTCATGAAGTATCAACGTGTGTGACAAATTATATGTGATCTTCATTTTAGCCGAAACGTAAACAAAACATATGGATGGTTTGATATCCAATGTTGCATGTTTGAGGGAACAACACTTTCATATTTTATATTTTGTATGCATACGTATACGGACATGGAAGAGCGTCAAAATTAAGAAAGAGGTCGTTGTGACCTAGATCTTTGTTTTTCAAACGACTTTCATATTTGGTATGCATAATTACAAAGACGGAACGTTAGGTCACTGTAACCTTAACTTTTGACCATAACTATGATACAAATTTGTCAGAAGCATATATTTTATCGCAGGATAGATTGTCATAATGTTTTGTATCTATATGTATAGGACATGACACAGTATCTTGTATAATAATGTTGTCACTATGATTTTGACCGCAATGTAATTAAAATGATTTTTGATAATACAACTTTCAGATATTGTATGTATATGTATTAGAACATGACGGAAGGTCACATATGAACTGAGATTAATGTTTCCTTGACCTTTAACAGAAAGTCAAATAGTTTGCTTGTTTTTTAAGGCCCAATACTATCATATATTATATGTATGTGTATTAGTCCATTGGGGGAGTGGCTTTTAAAAAAATGAAGTAACTTACCTTATCTATGTACTAGGTCAAATAATAATATTCATAGTGTATAGTATATGTATTCGGTCGTGTTGAGGTGTCTCGTGTAAAAATGAGGCCAGTGTGACCTTGACCTTTGATCAAATCGGTCAAACTATTTTGTTTGTCATTCAACTTTGTCGGGGGACGTTTACGGTTTGCCTGTACGCTCACAGGGTCAATTTTTACTTGCTTCATATTTTGTATGTATATGTATTGGAACAAGGCAGAGTCCCATGGGAGAAATCACTGTGGCCTTGACCTTTGAATAGGTAAACTAATTTAAAATACTGTTTTGTCTTCAGTTCAGCACATTCGTAATATGGTACTTGGAACCATATGTTCTAGCTCACTAAAACGACAGCATCTATAGTTTTGTTTATTAATAGCGTATTAGTCAGAAAGGGTGTTGATGAAAATGAACATGAGAGACTATTCAACTTTACACTTGAGACACAAATTAAAGCAAAGGAAAACACTTGTTATTGCTCTTTACATTATGCATGCAACATTTTTTATATATCGAGAGCCATACAAAATCATTAAAACTGCTACACATTATTGTTTGTTTCAGTGTACTTTCTATCAGTTCTGCATTTACAATATCAACATATTTTATTAACGAGTACTTACGTCTACGTTTACGACTTACGACCTTTAGTGAAACGATTGCCTGTACCTTATATGAATCAAAATCTAAGAAACGCGATCTATAAGAAAAAGATTTACCATAATAAATTTATTAAACAAAAAACTGAAAAAAATTGGGAAACATACAGAAAACAAAGGAACCTTGTGACAAAATTGAAAAAAACTTCCATAAAAACATACTTTTTTGAAAGAACAGCAGGTGGTCCAAAATCATCCACTTTCTATCCAACCATTAAGCCCTTCTTATCAAATAAAGGTATGAAATCAAATAACAGCATAATTTTAAATGATCCAAAGGAGGTGACTGAAATATTTAGCAACTTTTTTGTGAATGTAGCCAAAGATATAGGAGATAAGAACATCAAAATAGATAAAACCCATCCTAGTATAAATAAAATTGAAATAAACAGAACAAATAAAGATAAGTTATTCTTTAAACCAATAAATGAAGATTTTGTCACTAAACAAATAAACAAATTAAACATTAAAAAAGCTACAGGGTATGATGGTATTTCTCCTAAAATCATTAAATTTGCACAACCAGTAATAACAAATCTCATTAAATTTTTGATTAATAAATCAATTGACCAATTAATCTTTCCTGAAAAATTAAAAGCTGCACAGGTATCCCCCCTTTTTAAAAAGAATAATAGTCTTTGTAAATACTTCAATTACAACTACGTATATGTCCTTTGAAGTTGAACGTGGTTTAAGTCGTAAATATTTCGTCAAGGTTATTGAAGGGATCCGTGTGGCTCATCTTTTTTGTTTGCGCGATCTGTGTTTCTGAATTGACCATTGTCGATTGCATCTTAGCTTTTCCTTAGCGTTTATTTCAATAGATCCAACTAAGCAAACGAGGTTGGAGCAAACAAAATGAGATTCCATACTTCACTTGTAAGTCTATATTCTTGAGTATTTCATGTATAATATGCTTAGTAAAACTAACAAAAGAAATAAGATTTAAATAAATATTATCAAAGCAGTTTTTAATTAATAATATTGATTAAATATTTTCAAATAGTGTTGATTTGTCATTTATGTGCTTTCATACCTACGTCTTAGTGGTGTAATGTCAAATATTCTCTGCAATAGACCGTGGGTTGATCCTCGATAATATCAAACACAATCATTTAATATTATTATTTGACGCAATATCATGAGAGTAGAGCAATGAGTGGTTAGCTCAGCGTTCCGATTCAGCATGGTGTAGTAAAATAAACGTTAGGGAAAACCTAAGTAGCAATCAAGAATCACAGAAAACAAGGAAGATGAGCAACACGGACCCTCTTCCTAAAAGCAACAAACCAAACTAGGGGGAACCCAGGTGCTCGTGACACTTGTTTCTGCTAAAGGTTGTTCTTATACTTGATATAACCAATATGGTTTCCTTTCTCTATTGTTTCACATGTTTAAAGTCACAGACATAGTATCCTTATTCTGAACCAACATGTATTTGTTCTTATACTTGATATAACCAGTATGATTTCCTTTCTCTATTGTTTCACATGTTTAAAGTCACAGACATAGTATCCTTATTCTGAACCAACATGTATTTGCTCTTATTCAAACGTCATTGGTTTGACTAAATCGGAGATCGATCGGTACTCGAGGCGTTACACCACCCACGTAAGCATACATGTAGCTATATTACTCAGTTTGTTCAATTACATTTCACCACGTTTTTAGTTCCGTGGTGTCATGTCCGCTACGATGTTCGGTTCGTTCGTCTTTACTCCCGTTTGTTTTATTCTGAGTTCCTGTTTTATTTATGCTATTTCTGATTATTTCCGTATGATGTTCGAGCCGAATGGTCACACTAGTGGAGCAGGGAATGTTTTTCCTTCCCTAGGACTTGAAATAACATCTGGAGTTTAGTGGGTTTCCTGATGCCCAATTAACAGTTGTATGCGTAGTGTAATGTCGATCATTGTTTCGGCCTGTCTCGTGTGTTCCCAATGTTGTCAGTGTCTCTGGATTGTCCATTTCTGATTGCCCCTTCAATTGTCATGTAAATTAAATAGTATATGAATGCATAAACACACATATTTTTAAAGTATAATTCTAAAGATATCGTCATTATCATTTAAAAATTACACATTCCTTTGCTTTTTGTATAAGTATAAATATTATCTGATATTTATTATAATTATGAATACACTAACAAGGAAGTTTACTTTGCATCATAATGAGTCACTCTTGTATGACAGGGGAATGAATCAACAAGAAAAAACGATTTAAAATTACACTGTGTTAACGATGTATACAAATGTTTTCTTTAATATAAAATTTAAATCCCGAGTACATCCACGCTAATATGTCTGACGATGGCCTTGTATACCATTTAATATTTAAGGGGCCGTAGCTATAATCCGACAGTCCGATAGTCCATACGAAAAACAGTATGTATAGGCCATATATATAAAAGAAGCTAAAAAAACGATAACAACGGATTTTTGCACTAACGTTTTCACTGCTGATGCAGATCTTCAGGTACAAAGTTATATATATATAAGATATATAGAATGGATTCAAGGGCAGCTATTTTTTTTCACTATTATGTCCAAGGCCGAGAATCTATCTTCCCATTGACCTTACTGTGCATGTATATATCCCTACTAATAATTTTTTGTGCAACAATTATCCGAAAACTTTAAATGTACACATTGTTTTCCCTGTACTGGACATACTAGGATAGCCGTATGCTTCCGTAAAATTTGACTGCTTATTATGCTACACGCTACCTGAATAAAACCTGAAGTAGTCGTTGCTAAAAAATATACGGGATACTTACACTACCGGTTCATCACGACTGGATCCAGGTTTTTATGGAGTCCGTGTTGTTCTTTTATGTGTTTTTTTGAGTTCTTGTGTGGCCCTGCCAATTGTTTGTCCGTCTATGATACGTGTTTCCGATGTTCTGGACCTTTCTTTGGTGAGTAAACGGTTCGGTTTCTGGCCCCATATTACATATGTTATAGTGTTAACTTTCAAAGAAATAAAGCATTTGTCGGACTGTCGGATTATAGATCGGACCCCAATATTTAAATGGGGAAGGGGGGCGTCATGATCGTGATCGTATGGTAGTTGGATCTATAACAACATGTGCAATCAATACATATCACACTAACGTTGTGAGTTCTAATCCTACTCAGGCGATACAACATTAAGTGATAAAGTTTGCCAGTGACTTACGAAAGGTCGGTGGTTTTATCCGGTATCTCCGGTTTCCTCCACCAATAAAACTGACCGTCATGATATAACTGAAATATTGTTGAAAGTGGCGTTAAACACCATAATCCAAACCAAATAAATATTTTAAGTGATGATTGAGGCGTTCGGATCTCAAATATAAATAATATTATACATAATATTATGGCAAATTCTGTGTCACGATGATTAAATATATTTTATTATATTTCATGTAAATTTCCTGTCTTCTCATTGGTTAAGGAGCGTGTTCCAATTTAGTCTATCACATGGAAGAGGGTGATAATTTAGTCTATCACATGGCAGAGGGTGATAATTTAGTCTATCACATGGTATTATCACATGCCATAGCTAACAAAATTGCTCACTTTTCATTTAAGAACACCCATCTGTATAATAAATAATTAAGGGTAATAACAAAATTACCGAACTCATAATTAAATAAACAGACAAAATCAGTCAACAACCGGAAAACTGTGAAAACCGTAATGATTTGGCACAGGTATTTCTAAAGAAATTGTCGGTTGAATCAGATTTTAAAGCGCCAAACCTCCCGCTTTCATTACGGCTCAAAGTTTCCAGCTGTCACTGTAGCAGTATTTATAACAATACTGGAACAAAATAGGTACAAATAGTTGTCTAAGCAGTACCACATTCAGTGAAGTAAATGTCAAAGACACTTTTACGTCACACATTGATAAAAAATATTTTTGACATTTTTATTGACTTCCATATATCTTTATACATTTTCACTATATGAAAATGCATCGTTTATTATCGTATCTGCAGAGACGGAATATATTTCGACAAGATCTTGGTATCGGAATAAAAACTGCTTAGGAGATCGAATAATGCGAATCTGTGTAAAGCCCTGGTCCAGTAGCCTGTTTCTCAGATGAAGATGACCTTTCAGGAAATCAGAATAATTGCTACTGGCCCTTGCATAGCGAATCAATTGCGAGATGTAAACACCATATGCAGGAGAAGCTGGTATATTGCTGCACATATTTGGAAAATTAATGATTTTAAAATTGAAGTCGTCCCGTTTATCATAAATTTTAGTACTGAGTTGACCATACACCAAAATGGCAGAAAAATATTTACAAATACAAAAAATGTATGTAATCTTATTTATTACACATCATCGATATCACAGTTTAACACATTTAATGACAACAGCAATTGAAATTCAGGGCACCAAAATCATAAAAAAGAATGAAAAGAACATTCAGTATAATAAAACAAATAACACATAGCTGAGAGGGTGGTAGAGCAGATTGTTACCCCTAGCGAAAGTTGACAATGAAATTTCATGGGGTAACAATTTGCTCTACCACCCTCTCAGCTATGTGTTATTTATATAATGTATAATGTTCAAGATTAGAGCGTTCTTTATAGCAACTCTCTTCGCACCTGGTTATGTGAGGGTTTTCATTTTACTTACATGTGACAAAACTTGCATGACTGCATCATTTCACTACGAAGGGAAATTTGGGCTCATAGAACTAGCTTAACGCCTCCACATTTTATTAGAATCCCATTTTCATGCTAGGAAAGCGAGCGGTCATGTATATTTGTGCTTGAGGTATCAATTGTCTCTCTCTCTCTACGATTTTTCCATTGGGTTTTGGAACTGTTCCGACAGTTTTGGTATGCTTTGTCTTTCATATTATCCCTTGCCTGGCACGTAAAGTGCAATATTGCGCTCTGTACGGTAGTCCGAGATTCCTCTGCCGTCCGACTGTTTTTTTTTTTTGCTTTGCTAGAACCGTGGGACGTCAGAGAACTCTACATAAGGAAAACAGCGGATTTGCCTCTCTAACTCTTGGTCGGCACATTTCCACGTTTTGTGGCTATCGGATTTTATTTTCTATCAGAAACCCTTATATAAATCGCTTTTTTTCTATTCATTCACATGAAATACCCCAACAATTTTTGCGCCACCCTCCGCTCGGCGCATTTTTTCTAAGTGCGCCCCCTAACTTGAAATCCTGGATCCGCCCCTGATTCATAGCCATCTTACCCTCAGAAAGTGGTGTTACACTCCATTACAGCACGATTTTGCCTTTGATCCTATTATTCCGCCATTTGACTTCCATTTTGAAATCTACAAACGTGATCTCGCGATACTAACTGAATGATGACAGCAACACATTGTATGATGAGAGCTACTTAATGCAGCGGGCCAAATTATTTGGAGCATTATTTGCATATGTAAACAACATTCAAATCACATGGAAGACGATACATTTAAGCGTATTCTACAGGACAAACAGTTCCATCTACAGCTCAAATCAGAGCAGAAGGAAATAATACAAAATGTGTTGGAAAGAAAATATTCAATGGCAGTGTTACTCACGGGCATCGGAAAGAACATGTGTTTTCTCCCCCCTTTTTGGACAAGGTAAGATTTTGTCTTTTCTTATGATTATCTGTAATTCCCTATTGCTGTTAAAATCATTACCAATCAATGTAATAAACTGTATTAAATTTTTTGTTAATTGTTCTGCCTTAACAGGCGCCTATGATTGGCAATAGAAATATTTGTTTGTTTGTTTATATGCAAATCATCTCCCATAATACATTGCGGTAATCGTAGTTTTCTCGAAGTCACCTGACAAATGTTTGAAAAAAAGTCAAAATGGAAGTCAAATTGCGGAATAATAGGATCTAAGGCAAAATCGTGCTGTAATGGAGTGTAACACCACTTTCTTAGAGTAAAATGGTTATGAATGAATAGAAAAAATTATTGGTGAAGCGATTTATATAAGGGTTTCTGATAGAAAATAAAATCCGATAGCCACAAAACGTGGAAGTGTGCCGACCAAGAGTTAGAGAGGTAAATTCGCTGTTTTCCTTATGTAGAGCTCTCTAGCAAAAAGCCGTCTCGGGCCAATATGGGGGTCTCGGGATGATAACCAGGCAAATATGGAAATGCCCATGTATTAATCTGTAAATAATGAACCTATAATCAATAGCATCATACCAGCGAATAAATAATAGCAATCAGATAAGCACAGAATATTATTCTTAATATGTAAACTTGTATATATGTGTTATTGCATATTGTTAGATTTATTATTATCAAGTTATTATTAAAGTTTACAGTTCTTTCATAATGTTATTACTATTATAACTAAGGTTGTCAGACATAGGTAATCATAGCCGATTTTGTCTATCCCCCATATACCCTTTTGTTTTCTTGCTTCCAATGATTTTTAGGATTATTTGGCTTGCCATTTCTTTATACTTTGCACATTCTTGAGGAAGGTTATGCCAGAAACGCGTCGTGTGCACTTAAGTAAATACCAACGTCTGGGACAAATTATATGTGGTCTTCATCTTAGCCGAAACGTAGACAAAACATATGGGTTGTTTACTGTCCAGACATGATCTGGTTAGGTCTTATTATACAAGTTAGGGAAGCCAAAGATACAATCACGAATAGACAATCCAGAGGCTCAAAGCGTCATATAAGACATCCGTAATGCTACTCATACAGTCAGTATGCGCCAATAAATACAAATAAATTAATATATAAGGCATGAGTTATCAAACATACAACTTGGGAAAAAGACGACCGAACATCATTTCATATGGAAAGCACAGCGGACATCACATCACGGACCTAAGAACATAATAGGTTAAAGTGAACAACCCGAACTCCATTAAAAAGCGTGGCCTACAAAGAAAGCAAACTGAAAAATGACAACATGTGTTCTGAATGAGGTTTGGTGTGTTAAAATGAACGTGAACTCTGTCGTCTAGCCAGAATTCGAAATCTCACCCTACTGGTGATATATATTGGTTGTGCGAACCTTTTAGCTAAATCCCAACTAAAGTTACATAGAAAGTGTCGAAAGAAGCGAAATAATTTAATCATGTAATAATTATGGTCGATATCAACTCTCTCTCTCTTTAGAAGTGCCTGTACCAAGTCAGGGTCATTACGGTTTTCACAGTTTTCCGGTTGTTGACTGATTTTGTCTGTTTATATACTTATGAGTTTTGACTTTCCCTTAGTAAGATTGTTCGGAGTTCGGTAATTTTGTTATTACCATTATCTCCTCTCTCTCTCTCTCTCTCTTTTACAGAAATATTCTTTATCTACTAGATACATCATGGTATTGTTACCATTATCATAGCATGTTTTGTTGTGCATAAGTCGCAATAAATTTACAGAGAGATCGAAGCGTAGTTAAAATGGTGAAGGCATATATTTTCTGAGTATAATTATCATTTTTGTTCAAGTATGCAATTCATGTTTGTCGTCAACTGTCCATCGCGTTCAACATTAATATATTCTCCTTCCATACATAATATGTTGTTAGAGGGTTGGGATCTGTCAACATCAATGGTATTATAGTTACTATCAATAGTATCATATTCCTGGACTGGCACGCTCTGTACATTAGTTGTCAAATCACAGTAATGTCTATTATATTCTACTTGATGAATGGAATTATTTACATTATCATTTGTTCTTCTTGCATTTAGTATTGCTTTGTACCTATAAAGAAATGCAAATGTCATTTATGTTTTAAGCTTTGATTAATAAATGCTCTGATACAAATAAAAAAAAACACAAATTCCATTGTTCGAAAACAATATAGTTTCCAAAGATTAACACATCATATATTGAACACTTTTCGTATTGTGGTTACTTTTGCGCATAACAATAAAGCACAAAATAAACGAAAATTTCCCAAATGCGAACATTTCCACTTGTTGGACCTCTTTCGCTCGAGCTGCACAGGAGGTCGGTGGTGATCTAGTGGTTAGGACAATCAATCCATTGAAAAGCCACTGTCTTTCAATGAACAAAATATTGAAAGGTTTACTAGATACTTCTCCATAAAATTAAGAAAAAAATGTAATATAACTTAATAAAACCACACTATGCAAAAATGTTTCAAACTAATGTGCCAAGAAACATTGTTTATTCAAGACAACCAGATAAATTCCATGCAAGCTTGTATTATAATATAATGTATTTGGAAATAAATTCAATTAAATTCAAATATAAAAATCAGTTGAATTCTTGCAATTATGTAATTATTATAGAATACCTCTATGGATTGTTTCATATTTCACCTTTATGTGTTTTATGAAGAGTTTGAAGATACCAAAGGGGTAATCGGAATCCATCAATTGAAAAAGAACAGACAACACAATGGCCAATGAAAAAGTGCAAAAGGACAAACAACGATCTATAAAACATACAAATAAAATAGAAACTTTGTAATATTCGTCTATATGGGTTCAATTCAATGATAAATATGTAAACACATTTATGAAGAGAACTCCATTAGAGAGACCAATAACATCGCCCGAACAAAATCGTTGTACTATATATTGGCCGTTGTTTATAAATGACAATGTATATTTACCAACCTTATACACGCTATAGCTAAAGCTATCAGAAGTATTATGGCAACTGTACTAGAAAATGCACTGAGTGCAATGTATGTTGCTTTTTCATTTTCTGTAGAAAAGAAGGAAAAGAAACAATCATTGTCCAGCTTAATTTAAATAGTAAATAAGAAGAATATTATATGTATTTTATATATATATATATTTGGGCTTTAGGCTTCGGCCTTATGGTGCTTAACGCCACTTTCATCAATATTTCAGTTATATCATGGGGGTCACTTTCATTGATGGTGAAAACGGAGGACCCGAAGAAAACCACCGACATGACCTGACAAACATTACCACATAATGTTGTACTCCTCGAGATTCAAACTCACAACATCAGTGGTAATAGGCACTGATTGCATAGGTAGCTGTAAATCCAACTACAATGCGATCACGACCACGACGACACCTTATATATATACGGTTGTCCAGTATGTAGGCATTTGTCATTTTGGTAATGAAATATATTTTGATAGCAAATTTTATAAACACAAATGGCAATTTTTCATCTAACGAAGACAGCAATTTATGAAAACAATAAGTATAAGTTAATAGTTATATCTTATAAGTTAATATATTAGTAAATAAAAACAGTGACGATTGACATATTTTTTATACTTGATATGTAGAAGAAATTCCCTTCTTTATTTCTTATGCAAGTGTTCATGAATATGTATCGTCAACTTTTAAATCGTATGTAATATTGTCACAGTTCACTACATATTTATACCTATGATGTTGTCTATTATCTGCTCATTAATTAAACTGTATTTAATTGTAGCCAATCAGTAGTTTGTGTGGAAATGTAGTTAGTTGTAGTTGTTGATGAATATTCATCATTATTAGAAGTACCATCAGTTTTCCTGATTATTTTTCATCAGATTCATCATTGTATGAGAATGTGGTCACTATTCACTATATTTACACTTATTATATATACTCATTACATACATAATATGGGATATTGTCGTCACGGTTCACTACATTTATTCCTATAATATTACCTGTTATCTGATCATTAGCTATAATATCTTCCTTTGTTCTCGTTTGTGTAAATGTGGTTGTAGTCATTGGATAATATCCTGTTGTTCGCTTTGTTGTCTGTTTTGTTGTCACTGGATCAGATGTTTTTGTCTGTTCTGTTGTCATTGAAGCATCACAATGAATGCTCAAAACTTGTGAATGGTTACTGTTGATATCTACAATATTGTTATTAGAAAAACATACATAATACAGGTTGATATGCTGGAATTGTTTTGTATTCTATGTTTCTTGTTTTGAATGAGTGACAGAGAGTTCCTGCTGTTTATTAGAGTATACAGTATGTTCATTTGACCATAATTATATCATTGAGTTATTTCCTGGGCTATCGTGACTGTGATCGATTGATAAATGGATGTACACGTGACTGTGATCGATTGATAGATGGTGGTACATCTTCGACTACTCTAACACATATCTCTTACTCTACAGATTTTCAGTGAACGATTATCGTTAAGTGCCACGTGAACAATTGCTTAGCTACATCATGGCAAGAGCATGTACTGTTCCAACACGGTGGGTTGGATTTAATAGTACTAGCTCACTGAAACAGTACTCCGACCTGTATTTACTCTTAATGCTATATATTTAGCATATTTTAAAATGTTTGGCTTGATTTTACTGAGGATCGAACACACCATCTACCGATCCGGTTATATGTATATTTTGAATATAACAATAACACACAGGAAAAAGATTTGATCAACAGTATGTCGGTTCTGTCGTCTGTTCTGTTGTCGTGGGGGCATCACACTAAATACGTAAAACTTGGTCTCCCTGTAAAAGTAATAATAATAATAATAACTCTACTTGATTTCACAGATTCAGGCATTTGTGTAGATGTAGTTGTTGTTGTTGTTACTGATGAACATTCAACATTACCTGAACTATCTGTTGTTGGATCAGATTGTATTGTCTGGCTGGTCGTCTGTTCTGTTGTCGTGGGGGCATCACACTCAATACGTAAAACTTGAGAAGAGTCACTGTTGATATCTGAAATGATGTGATATGATAGACATGTATAATATTATCGAATGTACTTGAATTGTTACTATGCAATTATAGTCTTTTGTTGAGGTCAATACGAGTTTTTATGGACCTTAAAAATCATATTCACCGAAGCCTTTAGGCTGGGGTGAATATTGATTTTAAGGTCCATAAAAACTCGTATTACCGATACAAAAGACTAATTGTTTTATTACATTAACATGAAAAGTGAAAGTAAAACCAAGTCTCCGAGATTTCTGCAAATCTCCGTTTGACTTCTGCAAGCCCATCGCCTGCGTCGGACATGATGATTACTTGTTCATTCTAAAGTAACGCTAATACGACGATTCTGATTAGACGAAATTTCACATTACCTTTATGTCCATTGATCGAATAGAAACATAATTCCCGTGATTCTTTTTATAGATTTCGTTAGAAAACAAAAGTGAAACCAAGTCAATACGAGTTTTAATCAAACAATATCAAATTTTACGGAATGTTAGGTGACAGCATGATAGCCAATAAAATTGCTTAAATAAAATCATTATGTAATAATATACAATTATAGTCTTTTTTTGAGGTCAATACGAGGTTATATGGACCTTAGAAACGATATTCACAGAAGTATCTAGGCTGAGGTGAATATTAATTTCTAAGGTCTATACAAATTCGTAATGACCGATACAAAAGACTGTAATTGTTTTATTACATCAAAATGAAAAGTGAAAGTGAAACCAAGTCAATATGAAATTAATCACTTTATTATGACGTCATACATATTGCTATGGAAAGTGAAAGTGAAAGAGAGTCAATATGGATTTTAATAAACAAAATCAAAGATTAATGGAATGTTAGGTGATAACTTATAAACCAATGAAATAAAGAGTAAAAAATCATTATGTAATAATATATTACGTCTTCGAGGATCATCGTGGCCACGATCGCTTGGCAAACCTGCAACGATTTTATTTTTACCACAACTAAAGTTAACATTTTAAAACTTTATGTGATAAAGTTTGTATATGATTTGTGACAAGTCGTGGTTTTGTGCGGATATCCCGGTTTCTTCCACAAATAAAACTGAAATATAATTGATATCATATGTACATTTTCCTTTGATAATTAAGAGAGTTGCCTGCCTGATATAAGGTATCTGACACAAGATGTTGAATCACCACACTGTGGTAATAAAAGATTTACACGAAGTTGCACTATATCTTCCCCGTCGGGCTACTTTGTGATGACGTCTTAGAATTGAAATGCGGGGTAAACTTATTAATTTAAGAAATGTAAGCAAAAAGACTGCTTAATGTTCATTCATATTATTTATGATGAATTCACGGTCATATTATCATTTCCAAGGACATAGTTTCAAATACGGCAACTGTAAAGTCCACTCTTCTCCACCCGAATCGTTCTTAGAAATATGCAGTCACACTGAGTACTATTAAACGGTAACATGTCATATGTGAATTAGCGGCAACAAAAAATGTGACGTCTTTTTTCTTGTATACTGAACATTTCATCATTATCCAAAATATGAAACATTGCATGATAAACAGAATATATACACATTGTCTCGGTATTCCAGGTAGATTTTGTCCACGGTTTTTAAAGAAACTGCCATGTGTGCTTTGAAAACAATTCACCTCGAAAACAGACGTTTGCGTGGAAATACTTATACTTCTACCTCTATGAAATACTGACCGCCTTCAACTTGAATAATATATCAGAGGTTATCCATCACAACCTCAAAATGCTAAAACTGTTTCATTATAAGTATTTGATAAATGAAAGAGAAGCAGATAATTTGTTTCACCCGAGCAACTCTATGAGCTCATACGAGGGGAAGATACGTTTGAAGACAAATAAAGGGAAATCCATCGACCGTATATCGAAAAAATACAGAAAATACAATGGCCAAAAGAAGAAGAACAAAAGGACAAACAACAATCTATAAAACATACACATATAATTAAAGATCGAGTAACATGAACCCCACTAATATTCGGGGGTGAACTCATGTGCTTCGGAAGGGTAAGCAGTTCCTGCTCCACTAGTGGCACCCGTCGTCTTACTCTAGTTACAAACCCGGTGATAAGTAATGAATGGGGAAAGGATCGGGAAGTCTTTGCGATAAGTGGGACATATTCGTGGTCATTTGTGACAGACATTCCATACCGGTCAGCCCAGACATTGTAGCGACCGTGAAACTTTCGAAGTGATGATTTCAACTTAACCAAGAGGAACCCTTGGTTCAGTAACTTCCTTCCTAACAGCAACCATATATCCTGATAGGAACCACAAGCTCTGGAATACCGTATCAACACATAGATATATACTCTGCTGGAATGTTGTTACATATAAATGGAAAGTTCACAATGGGGAAATTGAAATCATATCTTTTGTCGTAAAGTTTATAACCACCCCTCACTGTCAATGTCGAGGTGTAGGTCAATGTATTAAGCAGGCCTATCTCTATCTGTGGTATCCTTTATTTCAAGCTCAATGGGATAATAATAATGGTATCAATGATCAATGAAATCACCAAACCTAGAATTATTTAGTGAAAGGATATCATCTATATAGCAGAAAGTGCAATTAAAGGATCGGGCTAGTTTCTTTTCGTTTTTCGTGTGAGGCCCCTGTATGAAGTCTGCCTCATACGAATAACGGAACAAGTCGGCGAGAAGAGGAGCACAGTTTGTACCAATAGGTATGCCGACTGTCTGTTGTAAAACACGTCCACCAAACATAGCAAATATGATGTCAATCAAAAACACGAGCAAGTTGATGATATCAGTTCAGATAACTTAAGCACTAGGAACCCTTAGTTCAATAGCTTTCTTGTTAGCAGTAACCATCTATCAAGGCAATCATGACATGAACCACAAAACCCTGAAATATCGAATCAACTGAGAGATATGTTCTCCATATGCAAGTGCTGCAGAAATATTTCTTCGTATAAATGGAAATAACAATGGAAAAATTGAAATCATCTCATTTGTCGTAAAGTTTTGTTCATAACTGGCCCTCGTTGTCAATTTCGGTTGTGAAAGAGACCTAGTTGTATCCATGATATCTGGTTTTCTCAATTTAAACTCAATTTCATAGGAGCGATTAGGAAAATCACCAAATATAAGATTATTTAATAAAACATCATCTATATAGCGGAGCGTGAGCATAAGGAATCGGGCTTAGCTTCTTATGGTTTTGTTGAGAAGCTGAGAAGCCCTTGTCTGAAGTCTGCTTCGTATGAATAAAGGGACAAGTCATCGAGAAGAGGAGCACAGTTTCTACATATAAAAATGACTACTGTTGATAAGACCTTCCACCAACATAACATATATGTTGTCAATAAAAAAAATTGTCTCTCAGTACTATATGCATGCATGTGTTCTTTGCAAAATTAACAACCAGAACATTACATTATTTTCCATAAAATTACCAGTGCATAGCGAAGTTACAGTATTCAAATCTGCTAAAATTGCATGATTTTTTCATCAATATAATTATAGAATAGTGTGCTTTATCTTATATAAGTGGTTGACTTTCAATATTTTGATAAGCGTGTAAAGATATGCAATGCATAGGTATTACTTATACTAAATCGCGGGTAAAAAAAAATGAAATTATTTGTTACTTAATACTTTGTAATATTCAACGATATACAAAATTCAATAAATTGTATCTATTATTTGCTATTTTGATTTCAAGTATGCGCGTACTACGATAGTCGATGTATTACAGCTGATGTATTTTATGCTTAGTTCATAATATTATTGATATTTCTAATACACGATATAATGATAATATACCTCGTTTTTCAACAATTTGATACAAATGTAAGTGAATTCTATGTATCACTAATGCTTAGGTACAGGAAAGGAAAACTGTTCTGATAATAATTATTATATTTTCAAAATCCTGTTTATTAATCTTCATGTATCTAATTTATAATTCCTTAAGTTGTACTGATCATGAAAAGTTACATTTACCTCTGTGCATATGCATACAGTATCCTCTTGTGAAGTTTCCATTTATTATTCTAGATTTAAACTGTAAGGTACTGTTTAGTAACAATGGTATGTAACGAAAGTTAACTTTTTCTAAGCATTCAATTGGAGCTGTTACACTTGTTATATTAGGTATATGATTTATGTCAACTGCAAGTCCACATTCAGTTTCCTCTGGCGCTGATGAATTAAGACCTTCATATTTTCTTAAACTTATTGATATGGGTTCTCTTTGATTGTCTATTGTTACTCTACATATACAGTTATTTTGTTGCTTCATTATACGTAATACAACACTGTCTACCATGTAACTTCCAGAATGTGTATTGTTCTCTGTTGCTGAGCTTGACGTACACATATCAGATACTGTAAGAAAGAAAATAATTGTAGATAGTGATATAACTTTTGTTGCACCTTTTTGTAGCCTGGTGATATCCTAACATCTATTAGTATAACTCAGTATATATTTCTATATAGAACTAAATACGGATAGAATGATGATTGTGTTCTATTCAAACCAAATTATGAACCAATGCATCCTATCCTTGGAAAAAATGTCTTCAAAATGCAAACTTATATCTACACCTTTTATGTCTCGAATTTGTTCTAGAATTTGTTTTAAGAGGCAGGAGACATATACATATTTGCTTACCAGACGGGAAACTGCCAATCATGATGCAGACCAACTTGATAAAATATTGGATGATCGTTATTAACTTAAGCTAGTTAAAATTGTTATTAAAACTATTCAAGCGTTAGTATGATCTTCTTTCTTATTATTACTTCAACAATTATGTTTTTGTCATTTTAATTTGCATATTGTTTCAGATTGCCTAGATTCCTTTTTCTACAATTAAGCATTTAATTACAGGGTACTGGGACAATAGCACTGTCTTAAGCACTTATTAATGTGTGCATAGTATATTGATTTACCTTTAATATCGGACGGGCATGGATCTGGGACCTCTGTTGTCATACCTAGAAATGACAAAAAACATTGACCATTGAGAATAAACAGGTAAATAAATAACAACATCAACCGTAACCATTCCGTTGACAAACCTCAAATTGCTAAACACAGACACTAGAACACAAATAAACAGAAGACATACAAGTGCTGGTTTTGGAACAGAAACAGGAAATACACTTCTTCATGTTTGATATATCTACCTCCCATAGATAAGCAAAGCAATGAATAAAGTGCGTGTATAGCATCTGCAAATCAAAATAATACAAACTTTTCCGAAATTAAGTCGACATAATGACTACGAATACAAATGCCAGTTAATTAAATAATAATTATATAAGTAGATTCTACTAATCGTAGACCATTACTGTTGGGATAAATAAATCCCAATCATGAATCTGTAAAAATATTTAATATCATTTCGTCACTGAATTGTTAGGAAATTTACATACTCTATTCCCCCATACTCGTCAAACATTAGTGTGTTGTCAATACTGGGGAAAGTTGAAATTATGTAGCAAATCATCTTACCTTTATAATGTTGAAGAATCACTAACATCATGTATACCAGAAATATCATGTTCTACGTTTTATGTTGTCTAGGGTGTCAACCCGGAAGTTTATAAGGCCCAACAAGCAATGCACACTATATTTTGGCAAGAATATACAAATTAAACTTCTTTAAACAGTTGACTGACTCCACGGTGATGCATAATGTATGCTGAATATTTACTAACTGTTATACAGTAGTGCATACAAATAACCATGTATACTTATTACCTGTAGAAGTAATATTCATACCACGGTTTTTCGAGTTAAAAGGGTTAGACAATCGAACGCGAGGCCGTGATATAAATGAATTGCACCATGAAGCAATATCTGAGAGTAATACAACTACAGCCCAGAATTAAGGTATCCAATATATGGTATATGCGTGTAATATCTCATAGTTTTTAGCTGTTGCTTACATTCAGGTGTATACACCATAAACAGATCAAAGAAAATAAAATACATTTATGTTGCAAGTGGTAATACGAGTTTGAAGATATCAAAGGTGTAATCACAATCAGTAAATCGAAGAAGAGCAGACAACCCAATGACCAAAAGAAAAAGGACAAAAGGACAAACAACCTTCTACAAAACATACACATAGAACTAAAGACCGTGTAACGCGAACCCCACTAACTCAGATGATCCGGGAGTGTAAGCAGTTCTTGCTCCACTAGTGGCACCCGTTGTGTTACTCCTGTTACAAACCCGTTGGTAAGTCATAAATGAGGAAAGAACTGGAAGTGGTTACGAAAAGTGAAACATATCCGTGGACATTTGTGACACAGCTATTCCATTCCATATTTCATAACGGTCTACCAAGTCATGGTCGCGACCGTAAAACTTTCGAAGTGATGACTTCTTTTTAACCAAGAGGAACCCTTAGCTTCTTTTTCAGCAGTAACCCTTGATCAAGGAAATCCTGGAGAGCGGGTGCCAGATTTTGTAACATTAACTAGTATCGCGATTCTGTGTTGTATTCACAATAACAGCTTTTTCTTATTAATGAACGATGAACGACACATAACTAATATGGTATACATTCCTTATAATTAAGTGGCAATTCTTTTAGCGTATATGTCAGTGCTGGACTTGTGCTTGAATGATTAATATATTAATATTCTTATTACTTACAAGAAGTAAAACAAAACTGGGTTATTTTGTAAATACTTCAATTACAATTACGTATATGTCCTTTGAAGTTTCACATGCTTTAACAGTTTGTCAGTGACCTGCAGCAGATCTGTGGTTTTCACCGTGTAATCCGTGTTCCTCCGCCAATAAAGTTGACCGCCACGATATAGCTGAAATATTGTTGAAAGTGGAGTTAAACACCATAACCCAAACCAAGCCTAAAATGTAAATTGTCCCAATCCTAGGTTTTCCCGGTGAGCCCAATTACATTGTTCATGTTTTCAGTTCGTGGTATCATGTCCGCTACGATGTTCGGTTTGTTCGTTTTGACTTCCGTTTGTTTTATTCCCGGTTCTTGTTTTATCTATGTTATTTCTGATTTTTTCCTTCAATACGATTCTCAGAAAATGATGTTCGTGTCGCTTAGCAGTGACACGACGGGTTCCGCTAGTTGAGCACTTCAATTATCATCCGGATGTTAGTGGGTTTTCTTGCGTAATACAATGTCGATCATTGTTCATCCTGTCCCGTGGGGTCCCAATGCAGTCAGTGTCTCTTGGTTGTCCATTTTGATTGCCCCTTCGGTTTTCTCTAATGTTAATGTAATATTTATGGGTATGCAAATATATATTTTATAATGTTAAATAAACATTATATGAACGCATGATTACAACTATTTTTTAAAGTATATTTTTCTAAAGATATCGACACTATTACATACAAAATCACACATTCTTTAACTTGTTGTATAAACATAGAAATTTTTTATCTGATATTCATTCTAATTATGAATACACCAAGAAGGAAGATTACTTTACATCATAATGAGCCACTTGTGTATGACCAGCGAATGAATCAACAAGAACAAATGATCTAAGATTATACTGTGTTGACAATGGATATACTGTTTTCTTTAATAGAACATTGAATCCTGAGTGAATCCACTTTAATATATGATGACCTTTCAGGAAATCAGAATAATTGCTACTGGCCCTTGCATAGCGAATCAATTGCGAGATGTAAACACCATATGCAGGAGAAGCTGGTATATTGCTGCACATATTTGGAAAATTAATGATTTTAAAATTGAAGTCGTCCCGTTTATCATAAATTTTAGTACTGAGTTGACCATACACCAAAATGGCAGAAAAATATTAACAAATACAAAAAATGTATGTAATCTTATTTATTACACATCATCGATATCACAGTTTAACACATTTAATGATAACAACAATTGAAATTCAGGGCACCAAAATCATAAAAAAGAATGAAAAGAACATTCAGTATAATAAAACAAATAACACATAGCTGAGAGGGTGGTAGAGCAGATTGTTACCCCTAGCGAAGGTTGACAGTGAAATTTCATGGGGTAACAATCTGCTCTACCACCCTCTCAGCTATGTGGTATTTATATAATGTATAATGTTCAAGATTAGAGCGTTCTTTATAGCAACTCTCTTCGCACCTGGTTATGTGAGGGTTAGATTTTGCCTTTAATCCTATTATTCCGCCATTTGACTTCCATTTTGAAATCTACAAACGTGATCTCGCGATACTAACTGAATGATGACAGCAACACATTGTATGATGAGAGCTACTTAATGCAGCGCGCCAAATTATTTGGAGCATTATTTGCATATGTAAACAACATTCAAATCACATGGAAGACGATACATTTAAGCGTATTCTACAGGACAAACAGTTCCATCTACAGCTCAAATCAGAGCAGAAGGAAATAATACAAAATGTGTTGGAAAGAAAAGATTCAATGGCAGTGTTACCCACGGGCATCGGAAAGAGCATGTGTTTTCTCCCCCCTTTTTGGACAAGGTAAGATTTTTTCTTTTCTTATGATTATCTGTAATTCACTATTGCTATTAAAATCATTTCCAATCAATGTAATAAACTGTGTTAAATTTTATGTTAATTGTTCTGCCTTAACAGGCGCCTATGATTGGCAATAGAAATATTTGTTTGTTTGTTTATATGCAAATCATCTCCCATAATACATTGCGGTAATCGTAGTTTTCTCGAAGTCACGTGACAAATGTTTGGAAAAAAGTCAAAATGGAAGTCAAATGGCGGAATAATAGGATCTAAGGCAAAATCGTGCTGTAATGGAGTGCAACACCACTTTCTTAGAGTAAGATGGTTATGAATGAATAGAAAAAATGATTGGTGAAGCGATTTATATAAGGGTTTCTGATAGAAAATAAAATCCGATAGCCACAAAACGTGGAAGTGTGCCGACCAAGAGTTAGAGAGGTAAATCCGCTGTTTTCCTTATGTAGAGCTCTCTAGCAAAAAGCCGTCGGACAGCAGAGGAATCTCGGACTATCATTACGGTAACCTTTACTTACCAATCGATTTACATTAATCGGAATATCGTTATCGTTAATACAGAATATTTATTGCTCAAGCCTTTGTTTTCTGTTTATTGCATTGTCGACCATTTTCGTCTTCTTATTCTTTTTTTTCTTTTGGTCGTTGTGTTGTCTATCTCCCTTCAAGAAAAGTGGTAATAACAGACTGTAAATGAAAGGACAAAGATGCACTGACCAAGCGGACAAACAGTGATCTATGAAGCACTACACAGAAAACTAAAGATTGTACGACTTCTGATTCGCCCATTGGTATCTTCACATTTTATCTGTATATTTGTGAAATATTCAAATACTTCTATTGTTAAACAAATACAATGAGTCAGAAAAAAAATGATATATTGGCAGCATCCCCAGTTCCAAAGTCGGTCAATATGTGCCTTAAGAAAGGCTAAATATGACTTAGTGTTAATGTGTAACAGTATTGTCGATCAAGTAACAGAAACCACACCTGTATGTTTTATTTAATAATTTGTAATAAGAAATACATTTTTTTCTCGCATTGTGAATGATTCGTTTTCAGAAAGAATGCCAACACTAACAACATGCCTGAATAAAACAAAACAATCAAAACTAAAGAAAGAGCTTAATTACAGTTTATCAAAATTTATTGCATACTTAATTCAAATTAAGGCATTTTTTTATGACCAATATGACCGGAAGTAAACTGTCCATATTTGCACACCCCGGGGAAATAACCGATTATTGGATTACTACAAGATCATTTCCATATCGAGGCCCATATTGGCCCGGGCCAATATGGGCCTGGACTTCGTCTCAGACCAATATGGGTGTCTCTTTTCTAGATGTCGAAAGTATGTAGTAAATAGTTTAATACATGGGCATTTCCATATTAGCCTGGTTGTCATCCTTCGACCCATATTGGCCCTCGACTGCGTCTCGGGCCAATATGGGGGTCTCGGGATGATAACCAGGCAAATATGGAAATGCCCATGTATTAATCTGTAAATAATGAACCTATAATCAATAGCATCATACCAGCGAATAAATAATAGCAATCAGATAAGCACAGAATATTATTCTTAATATGTAAACTTGTATATATGTGTTATTGCATATTGTTAGATTTATTATTATCAAGTTATTATTAAAGTTTACAGTTCTTTCATAATGTTATTACTATTATAACTAAGGTTGTCAGACATAGATAATCATAGCCGATTTTGTCTATCCCCCATATACCCTTTTGTTTTCTTGCTTCCAATGATTTTTAGGATTATTTGGCTTGCCATTTCTTTATACTTTGCACATTCTTGAGGAAGGTTATGCCAGAAACGCGTCGTGTGCACTTAAGTAAATACCAACGTCTGTGACAAATTATATGTGGTCTTCATCTTAGCCGAAACGTAGACAAAACATATGGGTTGTTTACTGTCCAGACATGATCTGGTTAGGTCTTATTATACAAGTTAGGGAAGCCAAAGATACAATCACGAATAGACAATCCAGAGGCTCAAAGCGTCATATAAGACATCCGTAATGCTACTCATACAGTCAGTATGCGCCAATAAATACAAATAAATTAATATATAAGGCATGAGCTATCAAACATACAACTTGGGAAAAAGACGATCGAACATCATTTCATATGGAAAGCACAGCGGACATCACATCACGGACCTAAGAACATAATAGGTTAAAGTGAACAACCCGAACTCCATTAAAAAGCGTGGCCTACAAAGAAAGCAAACTGAAAAATGACAACATGTGTTCTGAATGAGGTTTGGTGTGTTAAAATGAACGTGAACTCTGTCGTCTGGCCAGAATTCGAAATCTCACCCTACTGGTGATATATATTGGTTGTGCGAACCTTTTAGCTAAATCCCAACTAAAGTTACATAGAAAGTGTCGAAAGAAGCGAAATAATTTAATCATGTAATAATTATGGTCGATATCAACTCTCTCTCTCTTTAGAAGTGCCTGTACCAAGTCAGGGTCATTACGGTTTTCACAGTTTTCCGGTTGTTGACTGATTTTGTCTGTTTATATACTTATGAGTTTTGACTTTCCCTTAGTAAGATTGCTCGGAGTTCGGTAATTTTGTTATTACCATTATCTCCTCTCTCTCTCTCTCTCTCTCTTTTACAGAAATATTCTTTATCTACTAGATACATCATGGTATTGTTACCATTGTCATAGCATGTTTTGTTGTGCATAAGTCGCAATAAATTTACAGAGAGATCGAAGCGTAGTTAAAATGGTGAAGGCATATATTTTCTGAGGATAATTATCATTTTTGTTCAAGTATGCAATTCATGTTTGTCGTCAACTGTCCATCGGGTTCAACATTAATATATTCTCCTTCCATACATAATATGTTGTTAGAGGGCTGGGATCTGTCAACATCAGTGGTATTATAGTTACTATCAATAGTATCATATTCCTGGACTGGCACGCTCTGTACATTGGTTGTCAAATCACAGTAATGTCTATTATATTCTACTTGATGTTTGGAATTATTTACATTATCATTTGTTCTTCTTGCATTTAGTATTGCTTTGTACCTATAAAGAAATCCAGATGTCATTTATGTTTTAAGCTTTGATTAATAAATGCTCCGATGCAAATAAAAAAAAAGCAAATTCCATTGTTCGAAAACAATATAGTTTCCAAAGATTAACACATCATATATTGAACACTTTTCGTATTGGGGTTACTTTTGCGCATAACAATAAAGCACAAAATAAACAAAAATTTCCCAAATGCGAACATTTCCACTTGTTGGACCTCTTTCGCTCGAGCTGCACAGGAGGTCGGTGGTGATCTAGTGGTTAGGACAATCAATCCATTGAAAAGCCACTGTCTTTCAATGAACAAAATATTGAAAGGTTTACTAGATACTTCTCCTTAAAATTAAGAAAAAAATGTAATATAACTTAATAAAACCACACTATGCAAAAATGTTTCAAACTAATGTGCCAAGAAACATTGTTTATTGAAGACAACCAGATAAATTCCATGCAAGCTTGTATTATAATATAATGTATTTGGAAATAAATTCAATTAAATTCAAATATAAAAATCAGTTGAATTCTTGCAATTATGTAATTATTATAGAATACCTCTATGGATTGTTTCATATTTCACCTTTATGTGTTTTATGAAGAGTTTGAAGATACCAAAGGGGTAATCGGAATCCATCAATTGAAAAAGAACAGACAACACAATGGCCAATGAAAAAGTACAAAAGGACAAACAACGATCTACAAAACATACAAATAAAATAGAAACTTTGTAATATTCGTCCATGTGCATTAATGGGTTCAATTCAATGATAAATATTTAAACACATTTATGAAGAGAACTCCATTAGAGAGACCAATAACATCGCCCGAACAAAATCGTTGTACTATATATTGGCCGTTGTTTATAAATGACAATGTATATTTACCAACCATATACACGTTATAGCTAAAGCTATCAGAAGTATTATGGCAACTGTACTAGAAAATGCACTGAGTGCAATGTATGTTGCTTTTTCATTTTCTGTAGAAAAGAAGGAAAAGAAACAATTATTGTCCAGCTTAATTTAAACAGTAAATAAGAAGAATTTTATATGTATTTTATATATATATATATTTGGGCTTTAGGCTTCGGCCTTATGGTGCTTAACGCCACTTTCATCAATATTTCAGTTATATCATGGGGGTCACTTTCATTGATGGGGAAAACCGGAGGATCCGGAGAAAACCACCGACATGACCTGACAAACATTATCACATAATGTTGTACTCCTCGAGATTCAAACTCACAACATCAGTGGTGATAGGCACTGATTGCATAGGTAGCTGTAAATCCAACTACCATGCGATCACGACCACGACGACACCTTATATATATACGTTGTCAAGAATGTAGGCATTTGTCATTTTGGTAATGAAATAAATTTTGATAGCAAATTTTATAAACACAAATGGCAATTTTTCATCTAACGAAGACAGCAATTTATGAAAACAATAATTATAAGTTAATAGTTATATCTTATAAGTTAATATATTAGTAAATAAAAACAGTGACGATTGACACATTTTTTATACTTGATATGTAGAAGAAATTCCCTTCTTTATTTCTTATGCAAGTGTTCATGAATATGTATCGTCAACTTTTAAATCGTATGTAATACTGTCACGGTTCACTACATATTTATACCTATGATGTTGTCTATTATCTGCTCATTAATTAAATTGTATTTAATTGTAGCCAATCAGTAGTTTGTGTGGAAATGTAGTTAGTTGTAGTTGTAGTTGTTGATGAATATTCATCATTATTAGAAGTACCATCAGTTTGCCTGATTATGTTTCATCAGATTCATCATTGTATGAGAATGTGGTCACTATTCACTATATTTACACTTATTATATATACTCATTACATACATAATATGGGATATTGTCGTCACGGTTCACTACATTTATTCCTATAATATTACCTGTTATCTGATCATTAGCTATAATATCTTCCTTTGTTCTCGTTTGTGTAAATGTGGTTGTAGTCATTGGATAATATCCTGTTGTTCGCTTTGTTGTCTGTTTTGTTGTCACTGGATCAGATGTTTTTGTCTGTTCTGTTGTCATTGAAGCATCACAATGAATTCTCAAAACTTGTGAATGGTTACTGTTGATATCTACAATATTGTTATTAGAAAAACATACATAATACAGGTTGATATGCTGGAATTGCTTTGTATTCTATGTTTCTTGTTTTGAATGAGTGACAGAGAGTTCCTGCTGTTTATAAGAGTATACAGTATGTTCATTTGAGCATAATTATATCATTGAGTTATTTCCTGGGCTATCGTGACTGTGATCGATTGATAAATGGATGTACATGTGACAGTGATCGATTGATAGATGGTGGTACATCTTCGACTACTCTAACACATATCTCTTACTCTACAGATTACCAGTGAACGATTATCGTTAAGCGCCACGTGAACAATTGCTTAGCTACATCATGGCAAGAGCATGTACTGTTCCAACACGGTGGGTTGGATTTAATAGTACTAGCTCACTGAAACAGTACTCCGACCTGTATTTACCCTTAATGCTATATATTTAGCATATTTTAAAATGTTTGGCTTGATTTTACTGAGGATCGAACACACCATCTACCGATCCGGTTATATGTATATTTTGAATATAACAATAACACACAGGAAAAAGATTTGATCAACAGTATATCAAAAGTAGAACTATGCTAACTTTTTGAATGTTTTCTTTATATATCCGTTAATTAGTTGTATTATAAATGTATGTCACATAGCTAACGTACAACAGTAATACATGCGCTGTTTCCTTACTTTGATTGGTATCTAATTGTTATGTTGGGTAGTATATCATGTTCATATACATCCATATTCTTTCTTGCTAATAAACTTCATATCAATTTAAATACATCAACACGTAAAATATAACCTGTTGTTTGATTTACGTTGTCCAGTGGTGTATTATTATAGGATCGTTGTATTTCTATGATACTTTATTGGTATACTCCAGTATAGCTGTTTAATAACAGTTTGATAAACATGAACATAAATGCATGGGACGTATCACTATTTGTTTGTGACAGGAAACTCGAAAGTTATTGTAATGATAATTGTTCATTTTACAAAACGTTATTTATTAATATCAACATATCTAAAATATAATTCCTTAAGTTCTAATGTATGTTGCAAGCTACTTTACCTCGCTGTATACATATACAGTATCCCCTGGTGAAACTTCCATTAACTATTCTAGATTTAAACTGTAAGGTACTGCTTTGTAGCAATAGTAAGTTACGATAGTCAACGTTGTCTATACATTCAATAGGAGCTATTACATTTCCTGTAGAAATATCAGGAATATGATTGATGTCAATAGCAAGTCCACATCCATATGTATGTGGTACTCATGACGAAAGACCATCATATTTATATAAACCAATAGATACTGGTTCTATTTGATTGTCTATCGCTACACGACATATACAGTTGTTTTGTTGCACCATGATACGTAATACGACACTGTCTACATGGTGACTTCCAGAATATGTTTCCTCCGTCGCAAAACTTAACGTACACATATCAGTCACTACAAGAAAGGAAAATAATAATATGTGTTGAAAATACACTTACATCGCATAGCGATTTAATAAAAAAACAAATCATAACATTTTTCCATTTAATTAAAATATGTGTATTATTTGTATGCCTTGATACTACTGTTTCGTATTTTATATTGATAATATTATGGTATGCAAATTGGCATAACATGGTATGTAAAGTTTTAGAAATAGATATATATAATAGAACAAAATCAATCACAGTTGTACCAAAAACTCATGAGATTGACTAGTAGTTTGAATTTGCAGCTTTTAATTATCTATTGTGAACACATCGGATTCATTTAAATTTCATCATTTTAGGAAGTAGGTATATTATATCAATCAGATAGTTTGAAAAAAAGGTTATGAAATATTATATTCATATTGGTATTAGGCTACACCCTAAAATCTCACATTTATTTGAAGAATAATCTGAAAGTTAAACTGCTAACTATTCCCATACCTTTCCCGTTGTAATTAAAATATGTGTCTGTTGCATTTGTCGTTATTCAAGAATTTACGAACATTTCATAATACCCCGTTTCGGGTCACGTCATATGTCATTTTCTAACAAATCTCCAGAATCTTCCTTCGGAATTGTATATCATAGCTTGTTGGGAAATGTACGGACTTTAGTGACGCTTCCCGGACGTTGTTAAGGAACGTACGTCATTACGCTACTCTTGACTTGTTATGTCAGTTGTTATTCAATCTACAGAACAAAGTAGTTTACAATACAAGTATTCAACGTATAACTTTTGTCTCCTTTACGATATTATGGTGCCGTGACTAGTGGGAAAATATCTACAAAAACTAAAGCAACGAGATCGGGACATAGAGGCGCTTTTACAAAGCTTGTGAAGACATTTGAAGACGGAAAATCTAACGAGGAATTCGACAGAGATGAACTTGCTACAATTCTTGATTTATTCTTGGATAAACAAAAACTTTTGTCGGAGTTGAATAGTCAAATCATCAGTGAGTTATCGGAAAAGGAACTCGAAGCAGAAATAATAGAATCAGATGAGTATTGTTTGAATTTAGAGATGGAAATACGCAAAATGCGCAAATTTTTGCAACCCGCCGCTCATGCAGCTACACATAGCTCTTCAGTTCCTGTAACACAAAATTCTCTAAACCCATTAGCTGAAATATTTGATATCAATAGAAACCATTTTATTTTTATTTCACAACAAATGTATGAGCCCATGCCGTGCAGTAATAGTCAATTTATCAAATTACCAAAGTTAGAATTGAAAAGGTTTGACGACAATATCTTAAACTGGCAATCATTCTGTGATTCTTATGAGACTGCAGTACATAGTAATCACTCGGTATCAGACGCTCAACAATTCAACTATTTGAAATCCTTACTTGAAAATGAGGCTTTGAGTACAGTATCGGGATTTGCTCTTACAAATGTAAACTACTACAAAGCTATTGAAATTTTACACCAGCGTTTCGGGCAGACCCAAAAGATAACTCATACCTACATGCAAGCTTCGTTAAATTTACCTGCTCCAGTTAACACAGTACAGTCATGTCGCAATTTTTATGATAAATTGGAAACACTTATTAGAGGGTTGGAGTCATTAGGACAAAGTCAGGAGTCGTATGGTGCGTTATTAGTTCCAGTTATGATGAATAAACTTCCGAGTAAAATTAAGGAAAATATTACGCGTGAACATGGTCTAATTCAATGGTCCCTAGAAAATCTTAGGCAAATCTTATTTAAAGAAATTAGTATAATGGAAGCTGGACAAACAATCACTTTGCATTCAGAGGAACCTACAATGAGTACTGTATATTTAGCGAAAACAAATACACCGAGCAACAGAAATGTAAATACACGGAGAAACAGCTTAGATATGCACACAAGAAAACCATGTGTATATTGTGAAGAGTTTCATAGTCCAAGTGTATGTAGTAAAATAAATGACCAAAAAGCCCGATTTGAAATATTAAAACAAAGAAAAAACTTGTTTCAACTGTCTTGGTATTCACCGTGTTTCTGATTGCCGTTCTAAAGTATTGTGTAAATATTGTGGCCGAAAACACCATACAAGTATTTGTAGTAAAACTCAGACTGCAACTTCAGAGTCGACAAATCAGGAGAAAAATGATATTAAAAGCAAAAGTCATTCAAATCCAGAAAACGTAAACTCCGCATCAGCTATGCACTGCACTACGTCTTCACAAGTCTTGCCCAAAACAGCCGTAGCCACTATTCAGTCTAATTGGGATGTAAGTATGGACGTAAATATTATTTTCGATGAAGGGGCTCAGTGCTCTTTTATCACGGAAGACCTCGCTAAACAATTAGAATTGAAAACGACGGAATCCGAAATTATCTCGATTTCAGGTTTCGGAGGAGGAAATGACACTGTACGCCATTGGAAATCGACAAATTTGCGTGTACTCACGGATGATGGAAGTAGTATTCAAATGAAAGTACTCATTTTTCCGGAAATTGCTTCGCCGATGCGAACACATGGTACAGAAATAACCAAATTACCATACTTACGAGGTTTAAAATTAGCTCATGCATTTCCAGGACACGACGGATTTACAGTTAATTTATTAATAGGTGCCGATTATTACTGGGAATTTATAGAGGATACAATAATTAGAGGCGACGGCCCGACTGCAGTGGAGTCGAAAATCGGTTATTTATTATCCGTTCCTACACAGAAGTCAACCAATGAAGGAGGTTTGTCCATGCTAAACATACTTATCTCGCACAAAGAAGAGGAATACGACTTGGAGAAATTATGGAAAATAGAGTCATTAGGCATTACACCACAGACAAAGGAGAACACACAAAAGGAACACTTTGAGAATTTCATTTCAACAAACATTACTTACGATGGCACTAAATACAGCGCAAAATTACCTTAGAAAGAAGATCACACGCCACTCCCATCCAACATAGAAATAACAAGACGCCGAACAGAGAATGTTATCAGGAGACTAAGTTATGATCCGTATCTTCTACAGAAATACGGTGACATAGTAGCCGATCAGGAAAAGAGGGGTTTCATTGAAAAAGTCGACGACGCAAAGATTAGACCAGACAGCGCACACTACATTCCCTACCACCCGGTTAAAAAGGAGTCAGCGACGACGCCAGTTCGCATTGTGTATGATTGTAGTTGCCTTCAGTCCAGCGAAGCACCTAGCTTAAATGATTGTTTGCGGAAAGAACCGCCAATATTAAACGATATTTCAACACTACTATTACGTTTTAGAGAGAAGAAATATGCGGTTGTAACCGATATCGAGAAGGCATTTCTTCAAATAGGCTTAGATGAAAAAGACCGAGATATGACACGATCTTTCTGGCTAAAGAACACAATGGATCCTACATCAGAGTTGATAACCTATCGATTTAGAGTTATCTTGTTTGGAGCAACTTGTTCACCGTTCATCCTGAATGCGACCTTACTTAAACATTTACATGAAAATTTCAGCCGCATAGCAGAACTTCTCAAATCAGGCCTGTACGTTGACAATATCATTTCTGGATTTGAAAATGCTAGTGAACTTCTAAAATTGTTTCGGGTGTCATGAGATTTATTGAACAAAGGAGGATTTAACTTACGCTCATGGGCTTCAAACTGTGATGAACTTAACAATTTGGCAAAATTACACAACGTAAATGATCGAGATGAACTTGTAAAAGTTTTAGGTTTGCGCTGGAATGTCAAAGAAGACCACGTCTATTTCGGGTATAAGCCATTACCAAAGTTGTCCGAAAATCAGATCACTAAAAGAGAAATCCTGCTTAGAGCGTCGAAAATTTACGATCCTTTAGGAATGTTGAGTCCCGTAACTGTACGAAGCAAAATATTTTTGCAAGATTTATGGAATAGAAAACTTGATTGGGATGAGATAATACCCTAGGAAATTATGACACATTGGTACAAGATCAATCAAGACATGGAAAATTGTACGAAGATTACATTTTCGAGACGTTTTATCGAGAGTGACTCGAATGAAACAGGAGGACCAGTTTTACACGTATTTGCAGATGCTAGCAAAGTAGCTTATGGAGCATGCGTATTCTTAGTGAAAGGAAATGAATCGGCCTTTGTAATGGCAAAAATCAGAGTAGCACCTTTAAAACAGGTAACCATACCACAACTTGAACTTATGGCCGCTTTAATAGGGGGAAGATTAGCGTCGCATATTGTCTCTAGTCTACATGTTGAAAAATGCGTTTGATGGAGCGACAGTTAAATAGTACTACCTTGGCTTTCATCAAAGAAACAGCTTAAAACATTTATTGCAAATCGGATTGCCGAAATAAAGGAATTTACAAGTGAACATAGATGGAAATATTATCCTGATTTAACGGAGGAATCAATTTTATTACCTTTCCGAAAATTTATAATCCGAAAATCTATGATCTCCGACAACGCAACTGCATCTATTGCCGCAGCGGGGGAAATACATAATTCAACTGAATCAAGGTCTCTTCACAACAAACTAAGTGAATACGGAACTTCATGGAAGTTTATACCTAAGCGTGCCTCATGGTACGGTGGATTTTGGGAGAGGATGGTAGGACTCACAAAGAACTGTCTTAAGAAACTACTTGGACGTGCATGCATAAACTCTGCATTACTTCAAACAATAGTAATCGAAATCGAAGCAAATTTGAACAATAGGCCGCTTACTTACATATCGTCGGACATTTTTGGTCCCGAACCGCTTACCCCGTCGCATCTGTTATATGGAAGGCAAATTAAATCGTTCCCGTATCCAGACGTGAAAACAGAAGACAGTGACTAACAATACATTCTTAAATTCTCATGTTACTTTAGATGAACAAACGAAGAGAAGATTCCGCCTAAATGAACATTTATTGACAAGATGGAAACACGAGTACTTAACGTCTTTGCGTGAATTTCACCGAGTCTCAGGCAACAATATTCAGAGGGTAAAATTAGGTGATGTTGTTCAAATACATGATGATAAACTACCACGCACAAATTGGAAAATTGGTGTAATTGAAGAACTTTCTTATGGAAATGACAATCTCGTACGACCTGCAAAAATCCGAACATCGAAAAGTGTGATGAACAGACCGATTGTGAAGTTATATCTGCTGGAGATTTGTGAATCTGATGATGCAAGTAGATATATACGGACGGCTAAACTCGAGGCAATGGACAAGGTACGAAAATGAACTAAATTACTGTGATTTAAATTTACTCATTTTAATGATTTAGCATAGTGACAGTAATTATATTTTTCTATTAGGAATTATATGAAGAGACAGTAATTTTAAATATTCATTTATTTCGCTAAGTCAAAGTAATTTTAATCTAATTTATTTTATGTTCAGAAATGTACGGAATTTGAGCTTTAAGCGCATTGTTTAAATTCAGCTAAAGAGGCTTTATTGAGGCCTCGGAGAATGTTGAGAAATGTACGGACTTTAGCGTGACGTTTCCCGGACGTTGTAAAGGAACGTAAGTCATTACGCTACTCTTGACTTGTTATGTCAGTTGTTATTCAATCTACAGAACAAAGTAGTTTACAATACAAGTATTCAACGTATAACTTTTGTCTCCTTTACGATATAGCTATTATATGAAGGAGTTGGAGGGTTTCTGAATGGTGTCCTGGGGTGAGCCGATACGTGGTGTTGTTAGTGTATGGATCTCCGTATAAAGAAAAGCAATTATGATTATAATATATTTTGTCCTGATGTGTAGCAATTTATGTTTAATAGCATTTGACAGAATAAAATTAGATTTCAAACTAATTACTGATACCATTTGTTTCATTCACAACACAACAAAGATGGACATGTCACATTGTGAATTAGTTGACAATAGTATGAAACCATTCCATTTTCTCTGATTAATTATTCACTTACAAAGGCATGCATGAGTTGGTACGGTGTGTATTTACATGTACTTTCCAGAACATCAGACGGACATGGATCTCGAACCATTGTTGTCATACCTAGAAATGCCAAAAATAGATAAATTACAAGTAACACATTTAAACAGTTGATCATTGTTTGTCTTATTTGTCTCTTTGCATTGTGTGTACATTTATGTGGTCACTTGAGATCTAGGTAATACGTTTAAAAGACGAGAATGCTTCGGATCACATTATCTACAATGCTAGGAATTTGTCAAATAAGGTATAATTTTCCACCAGCGGTTGACTATACCGTTACTTATTGATAGAAGAGTTTGAAGATATCAAAGGGACAATCATAATCCGTATATCAAAGAAGAACAGACAACACCATGGCCAAAAGAAAAAGTGCAAAAGGACAAACAACGATCTACAAAACATGCATATAAAACTAAAGATCGAGTAACACGAACCCCACTAAAAACCGGGGGTGAATTCAGGTGCTCCTGAAGGGTAAGCAGTTTTATGTACGACTTATTGATAATTATAGCATACAATTGAAATGAATGTTCATTTACACTAATCATTAATGAATGTTTTATAAATAATGGAAACAGTGTAATTGTAACGTTTTCTACACAGGTACAAAACTTAATACATTGTATATAACTATTAACTCCTCTGTAACTATAGGTATTTGGTTTATGAAAATAAAATGTATCCACTAGATAAAAATCGTACTAACAGTAGTAAATATGTACCAAATTATCTTACCTTTATTCTGCTGAGGAATCACCATCACCATGAATATAAGAAGAAGCATAATTTTACTCGTACACGTCTTACTTCTTCTTGTGTCAACCCGGAAGTATATATGAACTAAGAATGAATGTACATTGGTTGGTATATTGATACAGTTAAATGAACCCAATGTGCTAAAAGGTGTGATTTAATAACTCCTATTTATAGTAATTTATACTATTAACTTTTCAATATCTCTATAATTAAAAGGTAGAGTTGATAAAGGTTGCATGTGCACAGAATTAGTTGTCTACCTTTTAATTCTACTGTAGAAAACATATTGCATTTCGAAATATATACTTTCCCTCTCTGATAACATTTGATTATAATTCGCCAAACTCAAACTAATATAAATTATTTATAAAATAAAACCCAACACACACATATATATATATATATATATATATATATATATATATATATATACGTCTGAAAATTAAACCAAACAGTGTTAGAATTAGATTTTAGAGCTGTCAAATTTTTGTTCTTCCCTCGACGGGATTTGAACTCACACAATTCATACACTGTAGCGCCATTCGCTTAGCCTTACGTCCAGCGCCCTAGACCACTCGACCACATCCACTCCCTAAAAAAGGAGCTTCACTAATCATAGTGTTACCTTTTCTCGTAAGGCAAATCCAGGGATAGACGTAAGACATGTGCATAAGCGTGTGTAGATGGTACATATATACTTAATATTATAATTTGACAGCATTCTAACACAGCAATTTTTAATATATTGTATAGGATAATGAAGAATTCATTATACAGTCACAGGAAATAAAGTATATTATACAAATGTCTAGAAGCAAGTGACAACCATACAATATATATGTCCCACTGGATCTCAAAGTTACTAAGGATACTAGGTTAATACTACATATTATATACGTCTGAAAATTAAACCAATCAGTGTTAGAATTAGATTTTAGAGCTGTCAAAATGTTGTTCTTCCCTAGACGGGATTTGAACTCACACCATTGATACACTGTAGCGCCATTCGCTTAGCCTTACGTCCAGTGCCCTAGACCACTCGACCACATCCACTCCCTAAAAAAGGAGCTTCAATAATCGTAGTGGTGCCTTTTCTCGCAAGGCAAATCTAGGGATAGACGTAAGACATGTGCATCAGCGTGTGTAGATGGTACATATATACTTAATATCATAACTTGACAGCAATCTAACTCAGCAATTTTTAATAATAATGAAGAATTCATTATACAATCACAGGAAATAAAGTATATTATACAAACGTCTAGAAGCAAGTGACAACCATACAATATATATGTCTTACTGGATCTCAATGTTATATATATATAATTAACGTCTGAAAATTAAACCAAACAGTGTTATGATTAGAAATTTTTAGCTGTCAATTTTTTTTGCTCTTCCCTAGACGGGATTTGAACTCACACCATTGATATACTGCAGCACCATTCGTTTAGCCTTACGTCCAGCGCCCTAGACCACTCGACCACATCCACTCCCTGAAAAAGGAGCTTCAATAATCGTAGTGTTACCTTTTCTCGTAAGGCAAATCTAGGGATAGACGTAACACATGTGCATAAGCGTGTGTAGATGGTACATATATACTTAATATTATAATTTGACAGCAATCTAACACAGCAATTTTTAATATATTGTATAGGATAATGAAGAATTCATTATACAGTCACAGGAAATAAAGTATATTATACAAATGTCTAGAAGCAAGTGACAACCTTACAATATATATGTCCCACTGGATCTCAATGTTACTAAGGATACTAGGTTAATACTAAATATTATATACGTCTGAAAATTAAACCAAACAGTGCTAGAATTAGATTTTAGAGCTGTCAAAATTTAGTTCTTCCCTCGACGGGATTTGAACTCACACCATTGATACACTGCAGCGCCATTCGCTTAGCCTTACGTCCAGTGCCCTAGACCACTCGACCACATCCACTCCCTAAAAAAGGAGCTTCAATAATCGTAGTGGTGCCTTTTCTCGCAAGGCAAATCTAGGGATAGACGTAAGACATGTGCATCAGCGTGTGTAGATGGTACATATATACTTAATATCATAACTTGACAGCAATCTAACTCAGCAATTTTTAATAATAATGAAGAATTCATTATACAATCACAGGAAATAAAGTATATTATACAAACGTCTAGAAGCAAGTGACAACCATACAATATATATGTCTTACTGGATCTCAGTGTTATATATATATAATTAACGTCTGAAAATTAAACCAAACAGTGTTATGATTAGAAATTTTTAGCTGTCAATTTTTTTTGCTCTTCCCTAGACGGGATTTGAACTCACACCATTGATATACTGCAGCACCATTCGTTTAGCCTTACGTCCAGCGCCCTAGACCACTCGACCACATCCACTCCCTAAAAAAGGAGCTTCAATAATCGTAGTGTTACCTTTTCTCGTAAGGCAAATCTAGGGATAGACGTAACACATGTGCATAAGCGTGTGTAGATGGTACATATATACTTAATATTATAATTTGACAGCAATCTAACACAACAATTTTTAATATATTGTATAGGATAATGAAGAATTCATTATACAGTCACAGGAAATAAAGTATATTATACAAATGTCTAGAAGCAAGTGACAACCTTACAATATATATGTCCCACTGGATCTCAATGTTACTAAGGATACTAGGTTAATACTAAATATTATATACGTCTGAAAATTAAACCAAACAGTGCTAGAATTAGATTTTAGAGCTGTCAAAATTTAGTTCTTCCCTCGACGGGATTTGAACTCACACCATTGATACAATGCAGCGCCATTCGCTTAGCCTTACGTCCAGTGCCCTAGACCACTCGACCACATTCACTCCCTAAAAAAGGAGCTTCAATAATCGTAGTGGTACCTTTTCTCGCAAGGCAAATCTAGGGATAGACGTAAGACATGTGCATAAGCGTGTGTAGATGGTACATATATACTTAATATTATAATTTGACAGCAATCTAACTCAGCAATTTTTAATAATAATGAAGAATTCATTATACAATCACAGGAAATAAAGTATATTATACAAACGTCTAGAAGCAAGTGACAACCATACAATATATATGTCCCACTGGATCTCAAAGTTACTAAGGATACTAGGTTAATACTAAATATTATATACGTCTGAAAATTAAACCAAACAATGTTAGAATTCGATTTTAGAGCTGTCAATTTTTTGTTCTTCCCTAGACGGGATTTGAACTCACACCATTGATATACTGCAGCGCCATTCGCTTAGCCTTACGTCCAGCGCCCTAGACCACTCGACCACATCCACTCCCTGAAAAAGGAGCTTCAATAATCGTAGTGTTACCTTTTCTCGTAAGGCAAATCTAGGGATAGACGTAAGATATGTGTATAAGCGTATGT
This sequence comes from Bathymodiolus septemdierum, assembly GCA_963383655.1. Taxonomy (NCBI): domain Eukaryota; kingdom Metazoa; phylum Mollusca; class Bivalvia; order Mytilida; family Modiolidae; genus Bathymodiolus; species Bathymodiolus septemdierum. The sequence goes on from OY726517.1 coordinate 132,588,268, forward strand.
AGATGGTACATATATACTTAATATTATAATATGAAAGCAATCTAACTCAGTAATTTTTAATATATTGTATAGGATAATGAAGAATTCATTATACAGTCACAGGAAATAAAGTATATTATACAAACGTCTAGAAGCAAGTGACAACCATACAATATATATGTCCCACTGGATCTCAAAGTTACTAAGGATACTAGGTTAATACTAAATATTATATACGTCTGAAAATTAAACCAAACAGTGTTAGAATTAGATTTTAGAGCTGTCAAAATTTTGTTCTTCCCTATACGGGATTTGAACTCACACCATCGATACACTGCAGCGCCATTCGTTTAGCCTTACGTCCAGCGCCCTAGATCACTCGACCACATCCACTCCCTAAAAAAGGAGCTTCAATAATCGTAGTGTTACCTTTTCTCGTAAGGCAAATCTAGGGATAGACGTAACACATGTGCATAAGCGTGTGTAGATGGTACATATATACTTAATATTATAATTTGACAGCAATCTAACTCAGCATTTTTTAATATATTGTATAGGATAATGAAGAATTCATTATACAGTCATAGGAAATAAAGTATATTATACAAACGTCTAGAAGCAAGTGACAACCATACAATATATCTGTCCCACTGGATCTCAAAGTTATATATATATAATTAACGTCTGAAAATTAAACCAAACAGTGTTATGATTAGATTTTTTAGCTGTCAATTTTGTTTGCTCTTCCCTAAACATAATGTGGTTTACCTTCTTGACTGTCAAGTCTGCGGGTCGCAATACGTAGAAGAGAGTGTCCAACCATTCAACAAAAGAATGAATGGACACAGAAGTGACCTTACGAAAAAGACGCTCTTGTCAGTGAGTCAACACTTTGTTTCGCCGGGGCACTCATTCGATGACTTTGGTAGATCCAAGATTTATATCATTGACCACAATCCAAGTTGAAAAGAGAATCAAAGACAAAAAAGAGAAAGTTTTTGGATCCGCGAGTTAGAAACATTACATCCGGAGGGCATAAACAAAAAGGCCTAAGTCTTTTGTTTTTTGTTTTTTTTTTAACCAGTGCCTGCTCCTTAGTTAGTTGGTAAATTTCATCATTACCTGTTCTCATTGTTTTCATATTGTTTATAAATTAGTGTACATATTATATTTGAATAATATAAAGTTCAAGATTATGATTTTTACGTCACGATAACTGATGGTCACGTGACAATCTGATTCGAGACGCTGATGAAGCTTGTCAGTCAAACGAAATATCCGTCAATTTGATTATAATTATAATCTTTTCATAGACTTATAGTTATTTTTGTTATATCTTAGCATCTTTTTTGATGTTGTTGTGCTACATTTTAGACGTTTATATATATATGTGTGTGTGTGTGTGTGTGTGTATGCAAGATTAAAGACCAGACGTGGCGTAGCACATGAAAACAAGAGCACTGTCCGTTAACTACGAGGTCAAATTGATTTTTTTAATCATGCAACTTTGTCGTCGGTGGTACTTTTTGTTTTAGGGAACAACACTTTCATGATTTGGTGGTGATCGTATGGTAGTTGGATTGATAACTACTTATGCAATCAATGCCTATCACCACTAACGTTGTGAGTTGGAATCCCACTCAGGTGAGATGTCCTCGATACAACATTATGTGATAAAAATTGTTAGTGACTTGCAGCAAGTCGGTGGTTTTCTCAGGTACTCCGGTTTTCTTCACCAATAAAACTGACAGGCACGATATAGCTGAAAAATTACTGAAAGCGGCGTGAAACACCATAATCCGAAGCCTCAACTAATTGACAATGGTACATATTTGTCAGAAGCATATCTTTTATCGTAGGGCAGATTGTCTAAATATTTTGTATCTATATGTATAGGAGATGACACAGTATCTTGTATAAGAATGTTGTCACTATGATTTTGACCTCAATGTAATTTAAAACATTTTGATAATACAACTTTGAGATTTTGTATGTATATTAGAACCTGACGAAATGTCACATATGAACTGAGATCAATGTGACCTTGACCTTTAACAGAAAGTCAAATAGTTTACTTGCTTTGTCTTAAGGCCCAATACTCTTATGTATTGTATGTAGGTGTATTAGTCCATGGGGGAGTGTCTCTTATGAAAATGAAGTAACTTACCTTATCGATGTACTAGATCAAATAATATTATTCATATTTTGTCTATTAGGACGCGTTGGGGTTTCTTGTGTAAAAATGAGGCCAATGTGACCTTGACCTTTCATCAATTTATTTTTCATACAACTTTATCGGAGGAGGTTTTTTGTATGCCTGTACGCCCATTACTTTCATATTTTGTATGTATGTGTAGTAGAACATGGCTTTGTGTGTCGTATAATATGACACTAGTCTTTGACCACAAGGTCAATTTTTTCTTGCTTCATATTTGTATATATATGTATTGAAACAATGTAGGGATAACTCACTGGCCTTGATCTTTGAATAGGTCAAATAATTCAAAATACAAGAACTGTTTTGTCTTCATGTCGGATCATTCATTGATATGGTGTTTGGAGCCAAGAGCCAAATGAAGAGGAGTCATGTGTTCTAGCTCGGTAAACCGACAGTATCTCTAGCTTTGTTAATTAGCGTATTAGTAAGAAAGGGTGTGGATGTAAATGAACATGAGAGACAATCAAACTCGACACTTAGACAGCTAATGACTGTTCTACATTGCATACTAAAATAAATACACCGGACAGTGTATCATTTTCTGGGCTTTGCTCAAAGTATCTCGTCTGAATTGTTTTAACAATAAAATATGATATCAATATCAATTCAGCCCCTCAATCAACAACCAATGAAGTGTTGAAATAAAAAACAAATCCATGTAAATATATATAAAATATACCATGCACATAGACAAAAATAATAGATAATAATATATCACAGATTAGACCACAGTTGATACCTTCCTTTTATACGTAGTTGAAATCCTATGCACACAGTATTTAGTCAAACACTCATGCATCACCAAACCATAAAAATAATAAGAAAATATTCATTTACTTAGACATTTATATAAAGGGCACCTGCCTATAAAGAGCACTGTTTTTCCTCCCATTGATACCCTTTATATACAGGTGAAAAATGTTTGTATGAGGTACCGATCAAGTTTTGCTAATTTTATAGCGATCGGTAATCTACTATTGGCTGAGATATATTCTACTACTTGTCCAGCATAGCTCTTTAGAAATGAATGAAACTTAGTTGACATTTCCGAAGAAGATCGTCATAAAGAATGATTATGACGTGTTGTCCTTAAGACCTATCACAATTTGATGACGTTCGGTACCAAAATCCTTGTATTGATACCTTGGGATTAATAGGTTGTCTAATATCGTCACAAGAGTCAAATACTTTATTAAGCCTCAGACACATAAATGTACAAGAGGGCGTAATCATGAAATATATACATAAAACTGATGGCAGACAGGTAAATTGACACAATGTTTACAGTATATATATACTAATCGAGTAAACCTTTCACATATATATCGACATGTATGTTAACAGTGCATGTAATAAAAACAAATCATAACGTGATTTCAATAGGAATGACTTAAAGTACTTTAGATTTCCAAAAGTCTACTAACTTGTTTAAAAAATATAGGCAGTTTTTTTTTCTGTATTATTGAACATGACAGATCGATAGCATACCCTTCATCTTATTTTCACTAGGAATTTTGTATAATATTGTGATATATATTTATTTCGAAGAATTTTGCTATAGTTGTGTTATTACAAGTAAATGAATAGTGAAATTCATCCCCAAACCATTCCTACAGAGACTACTAATTCTGTCTTGTCTGGGTACTCTTGACAATCTTCCCGCTTCTATTGAAAATTTTAAATTAGGACACCTTAGTTTTTAAATCTGTATTCTGCCACATGTATTGAGTTTTAATGAATAAGATTATAGTTGAAAGTTTTCTTTGAAAAGTGAATAAAATTCTCCCCTGGAAGTATTATTTATTTGTGAAAACCAATTTTGTATAAATTGATCATTTATTAGAATCCGTTAGTAAACTATTCCAAAAACAAAGTAATTTTTTGTTTCACAATAGTCTCCAGTGGAAATCGACCAAGTTATCCATACACTCAAAAGTCTGGAGTAGTATCACGAACTTTAAGAACATACTTTAACAGAATCGGAGATGAGCTCTCGCAATATAATTTTCATTTTCGAAACTCCAGATTTCTGATGTATATAATAACACCGGTGCTACTAACGAGTCAACAAGTTTCATCTGTAGATCTACTGTAATACTAATATTCTTGATCTTTTTATAAAGGTCATACATCGATTTGTGTGGCTTGTTCTGAAAGTTTTTTTCTTCATGTACAGAAGTGTTCATTATAATTAAAAACAATTCCCAGGTATGAATAAGAATCTTGAATATCTATAATTTGGTTATAAATCTTTAAAACAATAATCATGTTTAATTTTCTTTTTACTTAAAATAACTATCTTTACTTGGTTTTACTTGTGTTTACTTTAAGCTTACAAATGCTACAACATTCCTCAAAATATGCAGATTCAATTAGTAGCACAGTATCATCAGCATAAAGAATAATAAACAACTTTATACATATAGGTGAACAATTCTTGACATCAATCTGAAATGTTCTCTAAACTATCTATATTGTTTTCTGTAAACAAGTCATTTAAGAAGAGGGAAAATAAAAAGTTGAAAGATTTTCTCCCTGTTTTACTCTCACATCACTGTTATAGAACTTCAAATACTCTTTTCCTTGCATTATACATGTCTTGATATTTTGATACATATTATGAATTACTATATTTTTCCTTATATGTTGAATGATTTAACTTTTGGCAAAATCCCGCGCTCTCCATACCGTGTCAAATGCACTTTTAAATGTACAAAATAATGTTTACCCAAATAGAAATCAAGTCATATAATACACAAATGTTATCAAGAGTAGAAAAGCCTCTACGGAAACCCGCCCGAGACTTAGAAATTAACTCAATGTAATCTGAATGATTATTTAGTCTATTATATAATACAAAGGAAAATGCTTAAACACGAGTTCAATGTAATACATATATTCATCTCAGGGTTCATTCTAGATCCTTTGTTTTTAAAAATTGTTACCTACTACTACAATCTTTATTCTCATAAACCATCGTAATACATTGGTATAGAGATACAATGTATACAGAAAATAAATAAAAACAATAAATACAATAATTAAAATAGTAATTACCCAGGAGGTAGTAAACGAGAATTAATGTTTCTGATTAACTGACAGAGTTTCCTTAATTTTGATTGTGTTTTACTACTTATTATTTCTTTAAATTTCAAACATTATTTCTAGTTAAGTACCGCTTTTCAATGCATGATTCTCTTTTGTCATGGAAATAACTGCATCGCATTATATAATGAAATTCGTCCCCAATTTGATTTTCCTGACAGAGTTGACATTTTCTATTTTCCCTTGCGATATTATTCCATCTTCCAGTTTCTATGGGTAATTTTGTATTGGTGGTTTTAAATTTGCAAAAAGTGAAAATGTCTTTATTTTCTAAAATATTAAAATAGTTTTCAAATTCGAATATTTGTTTATAAAGTCTGTAGTTCAATGCCTTTGGGGAATTTTCTAAATTGCTATTCCATTCTTGTAAAAAATTATCTCGGAGACGTAATTTTACATAAGCGATCACCCACTCAGTATTAAAGTTTATATTCTGAAATGTCCATACATTTGATAAGTCACAATTATCCAATATATCTTTTACGAATTTTACCCAAGGAGCAGATATATTTCCATTACAAAAAAAACTATGCAAAAGTTTATAAGAAATGGTGGACAGCTTGGAAGCTTTTCCAGTAAGTAATTTGCACCAATAAGATATTACTCTAGTTTTTATATCTATGTAAAGTGGAAAGCGACCAAGCTCGCCGTATATCATAAAATTTGGCGTGCTTTGCTTCAAGTGAAGTATTAATTTGCAGAATTTCAAATGAATTGTTTCAATTACATAATTATCATTAAATCCCCAAACTTCACAGCCATATAGTAATATAGGTTTTACAATTTTGTCAAATAAATCTAACAAGCATTCGATTGATAGATTATGTCTTTTTCCCCTTCTGATAACTTCATACATGGCTTTTGTAGCTTTTTCAATATTTTTGTATTTAAACTTTCCATTTTTTGTAAAAGTAACACCTAAATAATTAAATTCGGTCACAGTTTCAATATCTTTTTCATTATACAGGAAGTGTACATTTTCTGCAGTTCGACTCGTGGAAAAAACCATAATTTTTGTTTTGTCAATGTTTACTTTAAGTTTCCACAATTTACTGTATTCATAAAAATTATTTAGTAAAGTTTGTAACCCATCAGAAGTCTCTGACATTAGAACAGTGTCATCTGCGTATAAAAGGGCGAAAATTTTAAATATATTTCCAATTGTGCTTCTAGTTCGCTAGAAATACTTTCTAAACCTGTAATATTCTTGTCTTCCATAAACTGTTCAAGGACATTTAAAAATACTGCAAATAAGAAAGGGGACAAGTTTACACCTTGTCTAACGCCCACTTCACTTGAAAAGAAATCTGACTTGTTATCATTATAAACAATACATGATGTAATACTATTATACATATTTACTATAAAATTATACATTTTTCCATTTATTTTATTTAATAACAACTTATACCACAATGCTACCCTCCAAATATTGTCGAATGCTTTTTCGAAGTTTACGAATGCACAGTACATTTTCTTTTTTTTTTCTTTTTTATTATCTCAAAAAAGGCATGAATACTATATATACAATCTAAAGTAGAATAGCCTTTACGGAAACCACATTGATTTTCATTCAACAATAAGAAACTTTCTGAATAAGAATTTAATCTATTATTTAAAATTGCAGTGAACAGTTTACCCAAACAGCTGAGAATTGTAATCGGTCGATAATTTTTGGGGTCATTTTTGTTACCTTTATTTTTATAAAAAGGTTGTATAGTTCCTAATAACCAGCTTTCCGGAATAATCCCGGTGTTAAAAATTAAATTAAAAAGCTTTTCGTAAATATCAACAAACTGGTTACTAGTAGTTTTCATATATTCATTGATAACTTGGTCATTGCCAAAGGCTTTATTGTTTTTAAAGTTTTGTATCCCTTTAAATATTTCATCTTTCGTAATGGGAGAATTTATATTTTCATTTATTTCGGCTGTGATTGTTGGGTCAATGTTCAATGTGTTTTCCGGTTCATTGGTTTCCTTTAAAGTATTCAAGTCTTTGAAGAAATTAAAAAGTTCTTTAAATTCAATATCGGGTTGTTTAGTAGACTTTCCAGTATTTAAAATTTTCCAATATTCTTTCGGATCATTTTTTCGTAAAGTTTTCATACGCCTTGACATTTCCTTACGGTGTTTTTTTCAGATTGCTGTCTAAAGTTTTTTTATAGTGTTTTTCAGCGTTATTTACTTCTTCAGATGTAATTTGCCAAGGGTATAATTTTTTCATTCGTTTTAATTTTCGGTAATTTTGTCGCGCAAATTTGCAATCTAAATTGAACCACGGTTTATCCCCCTTTACTATTTTTGGTTTTCCCTTATGTATTCTTTGCTGCCGAAATAAATAAGTGGCATAAATCTGAAGTGCAAGTGTTAATGAAATCCTGGTTTATTTCTTCCGGATTCATATTATTGAGCTTTTCAGAAAGATCATTGAAATTGTTGACATTTATGCTTTCTATGAACTCTTGGGCCTTTAACGGATTCCATTTTTTTATATTTTGCAAGTTTTTAAAACTTTGATTATTTGTTGAATCTGTTTTTTCTTCCCTAATCGGTTGAGACGGATTAATGCTAACACGAAACGGTGAATGAATATCGGAAAGTAGTCTTGAAAAATCTAAAAGACTCATATTTACAATGTTTTTTTTTTAAATTCTGAGTTACAGATAGTATAATCTACTACGCTTGCATTTCGACATGTCAAATTACCTTCTTTATTGTCACCTATTCTTCCATTTACAATAAACAAATCATTCCCCCTACATAAATTAAGTAAAAGATTGCCATAGGGGTTTTTACATGTACCTTTGTCCACATTGTGTCGTTTTAAAGGTAAGTTTAACTGCTGTAGCACATTTGGGGCATTTTCAATGAAACCATCAAAGGTTTCAAAGAGAGTATTTTCATCTAATGTAATAAATTCGTCATCCTCTGCTGTTCTTGCATTAAAGTCCCCGATTAGTCAAATATTTTAAAATTTTTCAGTAAATTCTAAGTATTCGTTTTCAATTTGACTAAATGCGTCAGGGGATGAATAACGAGAGTATTCTGGTGGAATATACACTATACCTAATAACAGATCAGAGTTTAGTTTCATCAATTTTGATGATATTTTGCACCACAATACAAACTTATTTTCAGTTTCAATTACTTCTATATCACCCTCAAACTTTTCTCTGTAACCTAATACTATTCCACCAGACTTTCGACAGGCAAATGTTTTTCTATTTTTCATTTTAAAAATATAATCTGGCAGCAAAATTTCGTCAGTATCATCGGTCTTTGATTCCACTAAACATATAATATCATTAGCATTCAAAAGTTCCTGAAATTCGGATATTGCCATTTATTTTTGAGTCCACAACAATTCAGAGCCAAGATGTTAAACATGTCAGCTTTAGAATCGTTCTCTAAAAATTTATTTAAATCGGGATCAGTGATGTCATTATTTACACTTTCATTCGAACATTCACCAAAATCAGTGTTATCACTATATATACTTTCACTAAAACAGTTATTATTTAGATCACTGAAATCAGTGATGTCACTATTTACACTTTTACTCAAACATTTATTATTTAATTTACTAAACTCAAAATCAGCCTTATCACAATTGAGAATACTTTCATTTAAACATTTATTATTTGACTCTACTAAATCATTATTGTCACTATATATGCTTTCATTCAAACATTTATAATTTAAATAGTCAAAATCAGTCTTATCATTATTGAAAATACTTTCATTTAAACATTTATTATTTAAATCGCCGATGTCAATGTGATCACTATTAAAACCTCCATTCAAACATTTATTATTTAGATCAACTAAGTCAGTATTGTCGCTATTTATACTTTCATTCACACAGTAACTGTTTAAATCATTTGACAATTGCATTAATTTGGTATCATTGTTGTCGATTTCACAATCAGTCATTACAATTGACTTACATTTATCTGTTACAATACAAGAACATTTTATATATTTATCAATTTCAATACATGTACATAAGTTTGATACTGATTTATCATTAATGTCACAATAGAAATTACAATGATCAGAGTTGTGTACTGTTAAATCATTATTTATGAGTACATCTCCTGGGCACCCCTATGAATAACGAACAGAGTGTGTATGTCCTTGTTTAGGTGACGAACCCTTTCGCAGACGTTTACTAGGTGGCTTTTCACTGTTAAGAGACGCTTTCGGTAAAGTCTGATGGTGGGCCTCTTCCGTACGCGTAGATCTTATAGGTGTTGTATTTTCGTAGTCTTCGTCTGTTAGTATAGCACCTGTACGGGGGACATATAGCTCATTATTTGTATAGAGTCTATCTCGAACTAATGTTACTTGTTGGTTTGTTCGTTTTGGGTCTTTCATGATCGGATATAAAATTCTTCGTCTTTGTTCGATTTCAAACGGAAATTGTTCTCTAATTCCAAATGGTTTGCCTCTCAGTTTGTTTGCGATTTTCAATACAAATCTGAGGTCACTATGGTATAAAAATCTAGCTACTATAGAGGCCTTCTGTTGTCTCCACTCCTTGTTTTAAATCGATGAACATTCCCAAATTCTATTCGATAATTGATTTCGAGTTCATGATGTAAGAATCCGCGCAATAGATCCTCTGTATCTTCATTTTGGACTCTATTCAACCGGTAAAAATTAAATTGTTTTTCATTGAGCGGCATTTGAGATCAAGTACGCTTTCTTTTAATGATTTGATCTCTTCTGATTCGACGACTGATTGAATAACTGGTTGGACAACGGGTTTTTCTTCTAGCTTTTTAATTCTGATATCAAAGTGTATGGTATTTCTAGTGTTTGTTTTACATTGTTTCTCAATTTGATCAAACAGATTACTTACACTCTGGCAGCTAGATTCGCATTCGGTTAGCTTAGCTTTCAACTCGTTTGAGCGGTTCTCTAAAGTTCTAACCCTTGATGATACAGAAAGCATAGACTGATTTAAGTCATCAATACGTTTTTCTATGTTAGTTTCCCTGCACTCTAGTATCAATGCTAGTTACAATTTGTAGTATGATGTTTAACAGAGTATTTGAGTTAGTAGTATCATCTTGACCAGATTCAATGATTTTACGACTCTGTGCAATCAGGTTGGACGTTTCATTCAGTGACATGTTTCTCGTTCTGGTTATCGACTGGTAAACAATAAAGTCAATAGGTCACATTTACTATAATCCGCTGATTTTACTACGGGTCCAAAGTCCAATTTCATTCAGGATGTTATGAACTGTTCACAATGTGTTAATCGGCCCCAGGGTAAGTCAAGGCGGGTCACAATGAAAACAAAATGTCTTTCTTTGTCAAGAATTCAAAAATTCAAAATAAAATTAGGGCGCTGGGAACTCCCAAACGTTAAAGTTCACACAAATTCTGATATTATAAAGCAAATATTCACGTTTTGCGAAAAAAAAGTATTTCCGAGACATAAGTATAACTATCCAAATTCCATGAAACTCTGCAGAGGAAAAAAACACTTCATGGTGTCTCAATCATGGTGAACCTATTACCATTATACCTGTATTCCAGTTTATTACCGGGGCGCGGGTGGTTTAATGAGTTAGGTTATCACCAATACGGCGTGGGTTCGCGCCCAGCTTTGTCAATTACGGAAAAGGGTGCACTGGACTCGCAGCCGCAAGTGATAAAGTTTACCAGTTGCTTGCCTAGGGTCGATGGTTCTCTTCGGGTATTCCGGCTTCTTCCACCACTAAAACTGGTCGCCATGATATTGCTGAAAGTGGCGTTAAAATACCACAAAAACAATCAATCAATCAACCAATTTATTACTGTGATGATAATAATAAATAATCAATAACGCTTTTATCTTTACGGGTTTTTTCACCAATACCATTATCGTCAACTACTCTAGAATTAGCAATATTTTTTTTTGGAGGGGGGATTCAAAAGTTTGTGATCATAATTTTTTGGCTTACAGAGGCGGATTTAGAGGGGGCGTGCGCCCCCCCCCCCCCCCCCCCCCCCCCCCCCCCCCCAAAATTCGCAAAGCATATGTTATACATTGTTAATTAAGCAGTTCAACAAACAACTTTTCCATGAATGGCTAACTCGTGACCTGTAAGTCAAAATGAATAGTAATGATATTAGGAGTAAATTAGTGAAATGAGGAATGCGTTAAAACTAAACCAATAGTTCTTTGAAGGGTTAAAATATCGTGATCGATCAGTCACGAGTTGAACAATTCACATCACGGTTGTTCAAATAAATGTCTGTAATTCCTCAAACCCCCCAGGGCTTATGGGGGGCTTTGCCCCCCTGGACCCCCTAACAGGGCTCTGCCCTCGACCCGCTGGGGACCTTATGGGCTCTCCAGACCCCTCGCCTACTCACGCCCCCCCCCCCTTATCACAAATCCTGGAACCGCCCCTGGTTTATATACACATTTTGTAATTCTTTGTAATGGGATATTATATTGAACTAGGTTTTGATAATCATACATGTATTCAAGTACATTGTTTATCAGAATCACTTTCTAGGTCAAGCATATTTACAACTGGATTATCAGAAACAATATAATACGTGTACCAGTCTTGGCATTAAAGTACTTTTATGTGTTTTAATTATGATAATAGTTCATTTTCAACCCCAGCATAGCCTTTTTTTGTATTTGCATGTGGTATATATATATATACATCCAAATAAAGTATCGACTAAAATTGTTTTGATACATTTACCTATTGAGCAAACTAACTTTCAGTTACATAACAATTCATATATTTTCAGTGAGTTTTGTTTCTCTTAATGCACAAATGTCATGTTGTTGTATAATATTTATAAAATCTGGACATAATAATCTACTTTTAAGTCCACAAACATGTAGGTAAATCTACTTTTAAGTCCACAAACATGTAGGTAACAAAACTTTAAAACACAAAAAAAAAATATCTACTAGTTGGACCTCTTGTACCATTACTACACAGGAGGAGAAACGTATCTTGTGCCGTCTACATATAGTTTATCTCTCTTAGTGTAGCTGTATGCTTATTGCTCCGAGCGTCCAACATGATCGGTATCAATTGTTTTAACCTTTCAATAACTTTCATGGGGAGTCTCTGATTGGTTGAGCCATTTTCGACTTTTTGTCTAATATAATTGGCTATATCCCATGTGCTGTTCAAATCAAGTGTTAGTATAGTACGTAGTGGTCGGAATCTGCGAATAATTGAGGCAATATATGTGTGTAGCATTTGTATGTAGTTGATAACATCCATCCTCTCACTCTCTGTCGATCAGATCAGATCAAATTTGATCCCATTTTACTCTTGTATTGCGACAAGGATACAAATTTTACATGGGAAAAAAGTTAAGATTCATAAAACTCCAAAAATTCAAAACTGTATTCATCAGTAAAATGTGGTCATGTAACCTTTCTTGAGATGAAACCCACATCCAATCTTTGTTAAATATGTGTATTATTTTTACATCGTAAGTGCGTATTAGAATTCACGAGGAAACTTTTAAACAAATGGGAATTCTAGAGAAAATGTTAACTTCATTTTTAAATGAAAATAAATTATTTTTTAACAATTTTGACATTTCTTTTCATTAAAAAGTAAAAAAAAAACTTGCCCTTTCCGTCTTGTCAGTCCCTTGAATGTATCCTATGTTCTGTATTAATTGAAGACAAATATAAATCTACTTTTGGTTTGTAAATTGAATTAATAATTGTGTTCGATTTCAAAGTGAATATTGAATAAGTGTCATGCGCAGCTAAGATGTTAGCTTCAATTATTTTGGTGGAGGAATTTAGTTTTGAATTTTGGGACTTTTATAAGGCTTTGAAGAAAACAAAAAACGTATATTTCGAAAGTGGCAACAAAATACTGATATGTATTAGTTTCAATGTAATTTAGTGTGCCAACAAAAAAGTTACCAAACATATTATGAAGGGGTAGATGATTGTGTTACGACAGTTTAACAGTTACCTGACCAGGACAAATTGATTTATTGATTACAGTCAAACCTGTCCATGCGGTCACCTCTACTGAGCAGTCATCTGTATTAAAATGTCACCTTTTTCTTGTCCTTTCATAGAAAATTTTATTTGAATTGAACCTCTTTTAAGGGGACACCTGTTTTAAAAGGCATTTTTTCTTGGTCTAAAAGATGACCTCTTCATACAGGTTTGACTGTATTTAAATCGTGGTCTTCGGTAACGTTTACACACACTTCCTTGTTCCTCTTTACATTATAAAGAATTCTCGTCAATTAAAGTTAAATTATCCGAACCCCTATTTATCAAATGTTTAAATAAATAAAGAACTTATATATAGTTTTGTTCAAGGTTTAAAAACTTCTAATTACTAATGTCAGTAACGGTGGTATTATTTTGTTTCTCCAATTATAATAACGTCTGTAGGGTTCTGCTATTTATAATAAGTATCCCTGCAATTACAATAAACACTAAGTACAATGAAAGGAAATACAACTCTTTCGTCTATATTTGTAAACATGCATTATATTATTTGGTTTTCTAACCTTTTGACTTTGAGCGTACCTAATGAAGGTTATTCCAGAAAAGCGTCGTACGCACTAAATTTGATATCTACGTTTTATTATGATTATGGTAAATAAAAATACAATATTATGCAACACAATGTGATTAGACATAATTTCTATTAATGAATATTTAGAGTGATGAAGAACGCAATCAATATATTTGTTTATGTATATATATACCCATGCATCTTATTTTCAAAGAATATGTTTACCCCCTTTGGTTTCATTGCTCCCAAATACTTCTAAATTATTTTGCTTTCCAATCTTTCGATTTAGAAGGTTTTTCCAGAAACGCGTCGTGCGCACTAAATTTGACATATATGCTTTCATTACACAGAGCAATGAGCTGAGTAAATACCAGCAACGGAGCTGAATCAGTAGCTGGCCAGTCTTGTTTTGTCTGTAAGATCACATAAAATGAGGAATGTGAGCCCGACAGCATAACGTCAATTAAATCGTCAGTCAGCAGATACTTAATGGAGACAAATAGCTCGAATATTCTTCCAGATAAAGAATTGTATCACAGCAGAGAGGTATTGTCTGTCAAAAGGAAATATCTAAAGTTACAAGGGCTTGGAAACAAAAGACGTAAAACAGACCCTTTCTCTTCTGATGATATTGACCTGCTATTTCAGAAGAAGAACTTGAATCAAATTGAAATATATATCCGCAAACTTGTCAATTAACAAGGCTAACTGCATTGCATGTGGATTAATTAATCCCATATCATATCATTGTTGTGTAAAGTTCTTACTTAAAAAGGTGACTGTTAACATACATGTTTGTTTCATATGTTTTCACATGTTTTATTATTCAGGTCATTGAACACACTGTCAATTTCCGAACACATGTTTATAATATAAATAATGCTTCTATATATAGAATGTAAACGTTCATTTTTAATTTTACAAATATATTGTTTCTCAATTTTAGGCAACCCATAGACACTACTAAGCATAGTGTGGTTAAATAATACCTTGCACTCTGGTATGAGGGGCAGAAAGGAACATGTTGACATGCTATTTGGGGGCGTAAATATGATGCCTACTGCAAGTTGTGAACAATTTGAGTACAGTGAAAGACCTATGACAGGACAAGGTGACAGTAGACCATTTGAACTATGACAAAATGATTACAATTTTCATTTTCTTATCTGATATATTAGGGGTTCCTCGTAATAAATTATACACAAATTAATGTGGGAAGCTAAGTAACTTCCTAACTATACTAATGGGAATAAAACTGTGCATTCTAAAAAGTTATATCAGTAGCTAGAAAATTGCACGGATTTGTCTCGCCTTCTTTTGTTCATAAGTCTCGTTGTGACTGTTTATGGTTTACAGTAGGTGTGCATTGACGCCTAAAAATCGAAAACAAAACACTTTTCTTTGAATGACATTGATTTTAATGTTATACCATGTCTCACCGAAAACCAACATCTTCGTGCTGTTGGTATGCTCCAAGCTGGATTGGCACAAAACATTGTCGCTAGACATTTTGGTGTTCATAGCAACACGATACAGTCATTGTTGAAACGCTTTAGACAATCTGGCAATACTAGGGATCGTCAATGTTCAGGTTGTGCACGTGTGACGTCTCGTCAGCAAGATAACCACATAAAGCTGGTGTATCTGCGAGATCGATTCCAGACGTCAAGTCTCACTGCTAGAAGCGTATTCGGTTTACGAGCAATCAGCTCTAGAACAGTCCACAATAGACTTCTTTATCGTCACACCAGGCCACGACGTCCAGCAATCCGTCCAATTTTGCTGCATATGCTCCATGCAGCTAGATTGGTGTGGTGTAGACGTCATTTGAGATTCAGAAGACAGGATTTGGCCAATATCCTGTTCACATATGAATCCCGTTTCCACTTAGACAGCAGTGATGACCGATCCCGAGTTTACCGCCGCGTAGGAAAATGCTATGCAGACGCTTGCGTTATTCAACGTCGATCGTTTGGTGAAGGCAGTGTTATGGTGAAGGGAGGTATAACAAAACGAGATAGGACACCATTCTATTAGTAGTTGTCGCCGGAAATCTGACCGGAAAGTCTATCGGGATGCCATTGTTCAGCGCTATGTTATTCCGTTCATCCAAGCTCAGGCCAACAACGGCACATTCCAGCAGGATAACGCTAGACCACATGTTGCGCGTGTTGTACGTGACTACCTGACACAGAGCTTTCATCCGATCTTTCACGCACTGAGCACGTCTGGGATGAAATGGTACGACGGTTACATCATCTGCAAATTCAACCAGTGACGATAGCGGAAATGGGTCCGGCGTTGATTCGTATCTGGAACAATATCTCACAAGCATGTTTTAGGCACATTGATTAGATCAATGCGTCTCCGTTGCCAAGCCCGCATCAATGCAAATGGTGGGCACACACGCTACTGACTTTATTCATGTACAACAGACCTTTGGTTGTGCAAAACATCTACCCAATGAATTCATGTGACGGTAAATGGTTAAATAATGAAAAAATGCGTTATTTAACAATAAATTAATTTTGTTTTGATATTAATATTTAATTTAGTTTTAATAATGCACAGGGTTCTTTTTCCCCATTAGTATATTGTAATCAAATATTTTAAAGCGAAACAAACAATAGTAAAATAAAAATACACGGACTCATGTCCGATTTTCTTACACTTATATCATGGTATTGGATTCGGGGCATATTGACTGACTTTAATACTGTAAAGGCTCATGCGTATTGATGACAATACAGTAGGAACATGAAATGTAAGTAGAAAAGTGATTAATTTTATTTCTTGTCCATTATTTTTCCGATTTCAATCGTTTAACATCAGTATCACGCTGATGTGCTAGTTCAGCAGAGATTTCATCATCAGTTAGATTGTATAAATCGTCGTCTTTGTAGCGAATGATTTCGCGATTGCTGTTAAGAGTTCTATAAGGAGTGGAAGATATAGCTATAGTATGAATCTGTTTTAGGGAAAGCAGGCTTAAATATTGTTGTTTCGTTGGCATTCAATAATCAAGCCACCAGATTTCAATTTGGTGACATTTTTCACTTCACCTGCACAGCTCTTGATACATTTTTCAATAACAAAAGGTGATACTTTTGTCAGTGGTATACCTCCTTCACTACTTTTCAAAGCGATAAAACTCTTTCTTGATGTGCATTTTGTTGTAGGAAAATTCAATCTCTTCTGCAAGGCTAATTCATTTGTTTTTTGTTTTGGACTTGGTATATTTGGAATCTGTTTATTTGAACACAAAGAAGTAGCCATGTTGCCATGTATAACTGTTCACCAGCTTGTCCCACATCCACTCGGACTGCCAACCCGCGCACAGTTCGTTGAGCCGGACACGTACTTCATCTCGGTTTGTCGCAGCTATTTTGGTAATGATCGTTACATTCTATTGTATATTGCTTTGGATTGATACCATATTGTTTTTGATGTACTTTGGACAACATAGGAGGGGGGGGGGGGGGGGGGGGGGGGGGGGGGGGGTGTTAACATTAGTCCAGTTACTATCATGGTGATGTTTAAATTGTAAACACATGTAGATAATAAATGTCAATTTAAAAAGACTAAAATAATTTTGTGTGTAATTTTTTTTTATGAAAGCATTATATATTTACTGTATTTAAAAACCGTGAGTAAAAATAACTCTTTTGCTACACAGGTACAAAAGTATTGATATTTCTGCTTAATGATGTGTGCTTAGCATAGAAGCAACAAATACCAATTTAGTCTTTGCTTGATCCGATCTACCATATTCGAGGCGAACACGGTAAACATTACACCACCGATACGGGTTGGTATGTATAAGACATTCAAATACAAAGCAGGTTATATTGTTAGTTAGGCATATTATCTTTTGTATGGATATGAATTCTGGTTGATATTCAAATTAACAACATGAAGGTTCATCTACATGTAAATACTAGTATGTCCGTATGTCAATTCTTCTGGTACAAGCATTTTAATGACATGCATGTAGATGTATCATTCTGTCATCTTTGTGTTAAAAAAGATAAATGTGATCCAGTAGAATAATCAAAGTATAGGTTGTCATCATAATCTGGTTGACAATGGATCTTTTACTATCTATGTAGATGTTTTCTTTCCTCTATCACTGCCAAAACTTTCTCCGGACTTGACTGTATATATGTGTAACACGGCAGGTGTATTATAAGAAGCAGGAACTGCATACCCTTCGCGAACTCCTGAGCTCCCCCCCCCCCCCCCCCCCCCCCCCCCAGTTTTTAGGTGGGTTCCGTGTTGCTAATCCTTTTGATTGTTGGTGTTGTCCTATTATGTGTTTTTACGTTTTGATCTTCGTGTTGTGATGACCGTTCAGACTCGTGTTGTGATGTTCGTTACGATTTGCACATACAACCGATGTTGGATTCGTCTTTAACTCTGTTATTTGTAGGGCTAATGCCTTGTTTGTGTGTGCTTGTGCACAGTGGTCCACCACATATTGTGTTGCTTTTTTTCTTCGTCTTGTGTTCCCTATGTTGCCAAGTCTCTGGATTCTCCATTTTTGATTCCCCTTCGGTATTCTCTACCGATTATTGTTGAGAACTATAACATTTTGAATTATCATCTTTATTTTATTTTTTACAATTGTTTTCGGATATGAATAGCTTACACTTTATTGCACTTGCATCACCGCATCATTTCACTAAGGGGGAGCTTTGGTCTCATAAGACTAGCTTAGCCTCGCCACATGTTATTGAACTTCCTATCCTAAGCCAGGAAAGTGAGCAGTCATAATTGAGGTTTGTGCAACCCAGTTCTAGCGTATTACATTTTTACATATTCATAATATTATTTTCATGTTTATCATGCACCAATGAAAACTATAGAGTAGCCAAAGCATAAAGGGGTCACCTCTGTTTATTTTATGAAAAGAAAGTTTAAACTGCATCACTATCAACAAACCTCTCACTTAAAATCATTAAACATACAAAAGACATGTTGGAAATCTTAAGTCCTTGCGTAAGACAGCTACAAAAATGTTTACATTCTTTTAAAAGCAACACTCATTCAACACTTGACATATATTCATGTTAATCATAATTTAAATAATATGACATATATTCATAATAAGGGTAATAACAAAATTACCGAACTCCGAACAATCTTACAAAGGGAAAGTCAAAACTCATAATTATATAAACAGACAAAATCAGTCAACAACCGGAAAACTGTGAAAATCATAATTTAAATAAAATAAACTGTTAATCATAATTTAAATAATATGACATATATTCATGTTAATCAATATTTAAATAATATGACATATATTCATGTTAATCAATATTTAAATAATATGACATATATTCATGTTAATCAATATTTAAATAATATGACATATATTCATGTTAATCAATATTTAAATAATATGACATATATTCATGTTAATCATAATTTAAATAATATGACATATATTCATGTTAATCATTATTTAAATACTATGACATATATGCATGTTAATCATTATTTAAATAATATGACATATATTCATGTTAATCATTATTTAAATAATATGACATATATTCATGTTAATCATAATTTAAATAATATGACATATATTCATGTTAATCATTATTTAAATACTATGACATATATGCATGTTAATCATTATTTAAATAATATGACATATATTCATGTTAATCATAGTTTAAATAATATGACATATATTCATGTTAATCATAATTTAAATAATATGACATATATTCATGTTAATCATTATTTAAATACTATGACATATATGCATGTTAATCATTATTTAAATAATATGACATATATTCATGTTAATCATTATTTAAATAATATGACATATATTCATGTTAATCATAATTTAATTAATATGACATATATTCATGTTACCGGTATTCATTATTTAAATAGTACATCGTACTTTCATTGACAACTAACGCTATCGGTGGGCTCAATCCTATTCCAATGGCATTCGTTGCCGTACAGACGTAAAATCCAGCGTCGTTTTCCTCAATATTATAGACTGTTAGAGATGGCATATCGACTATTGAACCGCCATATTTTCCTCCGAGAAAATTGATAGAAATGTAATTCCCATTAACTAATTTAGTCCAGTTTATACTGGTATGTTCTGGATTTGATACCACTTTGCATTCTACTGTAATGGACTCGCCATAGTTGACGGTGTAGTTTTCATGTGGCACCTGGATTGACGGTAAACCTTTAAGAAATATTAAAGCATTTGAATAAAGGATATTATCTTGCTTAAAAAAAGAAATGTAGAATGTTCAAATGGAATAATTATGTGAAGAGTGTTTTTTTCCAAATAAACAATTTTTAGCTATATCATGGCGAGAATAAGTTACATTTGATGAGATAATGATCATATCCACTTTCAACTAATCCAACACGCGTAAAAGGATTTATATAGAGCTAGCTCACTGAAACAACAGTCAGTGGGTAAATATGCGCTCCATTCGGACACATTATTCTGATTATGGGTCACCCATTTTCCCTCTTACTCCTGAATAATGCTGCATGCTTATCGGTGAAGCAACAAATACCAATTCTATAGTCTTTAGTTTGACCCGACAGAGGCTCGAACCCATGATCTACCACACTCACTAATCATTACACCATCGATGATGAGGTTGTGTAATAATTGAGTACCTATAAGAGTGAGCGAGTGATTGCTGTTTAATGCCAACTCAGCAATGTTTTAGCTATATCATAAGTAAATGTTCAATGAAAATGAAGATGAGGTTCGGTTTGTACTAGACCAGCACGCTTAGTTGGATTCTTCTGTAGTGCTAGCTCACTGAAACAACAGTCCGTGTGTAGATATGTCGCCCCACTCGGACACATTATCCTGATTCCGAGCCAACCAGTCGTTGCTCTTTCTGCTTAATGCTGCGTGCTTAGTGGAGAAGCAGCAAATACCACTTTTATAGTCTTTGGTTTGACCCGATCGGGGCTCGAACCCACGATCTACCATATTCGAGGCGAGCACGGTAACCATGAACCACCTATACGGTTGGTAAAAAAAATGTATTTATAAGACATTAAAATACAAAGCAGGTTATATTGTTAGGGACGCATATTATCTTTTGTATGGATATGCATTCTGGTTGATATTCAAATAAGAAACATGAAGGTACATCTACATGTAAATACTAGTATGTTCGTTTGTCCAATGCTTCTAGTTCCCGAATTTTAATGACCTACATATAAATGTATCATACGAATCCTTAAAAACAAAAGATAAATGAATAGAATAATCAAAGTATTAGATTTCCGCATAAAAACGATGGTTGTAGGGGGGTTCATGCCTTGTTAGTGTGTGTGTGTGTGTGTGTGTGGGGGGGGGGGGGGGAGGGGGGGGGCTCATGCCTTGTTTGTAGGGGGACTCATGCCTTGTTTGTATGGGGGTTCATGCCTTGTTTGTAGGGGGCTCATGCTTTGTTTGTAGGGGGACTCATGCCTTATTTGTATGGGGACTCATGCCTTGTTAGTATGGGGGCTCATGCCTTGTTTGTAGGGGGAACCATGCCTTGTTTGTAGGGGGTTCATGTCTTGTTTGTAGGGGGACTCATGCCTTGTTTGTATGGGGGTTCATGCCTTGTTTGTAGGGGGACTAATGCCTTGTTTGTAGGAGGATTCATGCCTTGTTTGTAGGGGGTTCATGCCTTGTTTGTAGGGGGACTAATGCCATGTTTGTAGGGGGATTCATGCCTTGCTTGTAGGGGGACTCATGCCTTGTTTGTAGGGGGACTCATGCCTTGTTTGCGTTGTTTGTGTGTCTTTGCGCATAGTGGTGTCCAACACATATTTTGTTTTGTTTTTCTTCGTCTTGTGTTCCCTATGTTGCCAGTTTCTCTGGATTGTTCATTTGCATCGCCCTTTCGATATTCTCTAACGTTTATTGTTGGGAACTACATTATAAATTCTACCCATAAATATAGTATAACTAATCGTAGATTTTGAATATCAAAATAAGACCACGAGTGACCGAAGTACGCATCAGGATTAAACGAGTGGGCGGCACTTGTTCCGTCCACGAGTTTAATTATTAATGCGTATTCGGTCACGAGTGGTCTTATTTTGATATTCAAAATGTATGATTTAGTTATACTGTTTATTATATAGACTTTCAAAATTTCTGATATATTATTTTTGTTATTTGTATATTTCATTCCACGCGTGTGAATCTACGAGCAATGATACTAAGGTGTACAGCTGGAACGGTCTGTCATCTTGAATATGTGAAATCCTACATGTCATATTTACAACAATGCACAAAAATAATTAAAATACTTCCCTTGAAAACTTATTTTAGTTAAATTTGATCAAAATTGAAGCGTACACGAGGCCAAATAACGTCTAATATTTACGTTTCAAACTGGAAGTCTTCATGTTGGTTATGTGCCAAAGTGGTCAATGACATTTCGCGGAATTTTTTCATTTTGCAATCATATATGTATTCACCGTAACGCTACAAGGGATGTAACCACCACACTTATAGTTGTGTAAAAGTAGTTCCGCGGGAAAAACCTGATATTTCACATGTGAGATATCGGAATTTATTTCACGGATAAATCCCCATAATTCACACCTTTCTATATAATAATCATCTTTATTTTATTTTTTACAATTGTTTTCGGAAATAAATAACTAATACTTCATTGCATTTGCATCACCGCATCATTTCTCTAAGTGGGGGCTTTGGTCCCATAAGACTAGTTTAACCTCTCCACTTGTTACTGAAGTGCCTATGCGAAGCCAGGAAAGTGAGCGGTCATGTATTTGAGGTTTGTGCAACTCAGTCCTGTTGTATTACATTAGTGTATATTCATATTTTTGTTTCATGTTTATCATACACCAATACAAGTTGTAGAGTAGCCAAGGCATATAGGGGTTCCCTCTACTTGTATTATGAACAGAAAGCTTAAACTTCACTGATATCAACAAAATGAACAACAACCTCTCACCTCAAATCATTGAACATACAAAAGACACGTCGGAAATCCAGGTCAGGCTTACGACATGTACAGCAAGGTTTATATTCTTTTAAAAGCAAAACTTATTCAACACTTGACAAATATTAATGCTAATAACAATTTATATAATATATCCTACCTCCATTGACAACTAAGTATATCCGCGTGCTCTCGCCCACTCCATTGGCATTCGTTGCTGTACAGACATAACTTCCAGCGTCATTTTCCTCAACATTATAAATTGTTAGAGATGGTACAGCGACTGTCGAACCGTCATATTTTTCTCCGAGAAAAATTATGGAATTGATATTATCATCACTTATTTTATACCACCTTACACCGGTATGTTCAGGATTTGATACCACTGTGCATTCCAACGTAATGGACTCGCCATAGTTGGCAGCGTAGTTTTCTTGTGGCACCTGGATTGACGGCAAACCTTTAAATGTTAAAGCATTATATTAAAAGATGCTATGTGGTTTAAAAATGTAAATATAAAGTGTTCAAACGTATTGATTGAGTGAATTAAGAAATAAATCATGGAGACCAGAATGTGTTTTGAGTTTTAACATGGATTGGCGAATATTAGTATTTTATCCCGAGCCAGAGGCGAGGAATAAAATTTACTAATATCCGCCAACTCATGTTAAAACTCAAAACACATGCTGGCTTCCATAATTTATTTCGATTCTGATATGGCCAAGAGTACAAATACGGTAGCATACTTTGATTGGAAGACGGTAATTTATATTTACGTTTGC
Organism: Bathymodiolus septemdierum; assembly: GCA_963383655.1. NCBI lineage: Eukaryota > Metazoa > Mollusca > Bivalvia > Mytilida > Modiolidae > Bathymodiolus > Bathymodiolus septemdierum. The sequence continues at coordinate 132,611,860 of OY726517.1, forward strand.
TGAAAATGTCGCACACAATTTATGCTGCCAAATTTGAGTAGACGATAATTGATCAACATGTACATTTACGACGGAAAAGTCAGTCACATTCATCGGCACATGTGCGAATGAGATTATACCATCGATAAATCCTTCATTTTTCTACAAAGCGAAAGAAGGACGTCATGCTACAATGTGTGATTTTTTACCAAAAAGCATTTAATCGGTTAAGGTTGCCGGAGAGATGAGAAACTTAGCTTTCCTCATTTACGATTTATCACCGGGTTTGTAACTAGATTAACACGACGGGTGCCACGAGTGAAGCAGGAACTGCTTACCCTTCCGGGGCACCTGAGTTCACCGACGGTTTTTAGTGGAGTTCGTGTTACTCGATCTTTAGTTTTATGTGTAATGTTTTGTAGATCGATGTTTGTCTGTTTGTCCTTTTTCTTTTAGCCATTGTGTTGTCTGTTCTTCCTCAATTTACAGATTCTGATTACCCCTTTGGTATCTTCAAACTCTTCTTGTACTGGTTTGGTGTCTAGTATGTCTAAAATCTCTTACTAACGAGGTTTTTTTTTTATTCTTAGATGTTTTGCATGACATGAGGCTTGTATTGGTGCTGTCCAAATTCTCTTTCAAATGAGTTTTTCTCTTGGACGATTTACACAAGAGGCATCCGTAGCAATGACTATGCAAATTAGTATCAATTGGCTCTGCAAAAACTTACCTTCGCCAATTGTTGGAGTAACGACAACAGCTAAAATAAAACAAATTCTGAACAGAAAATTTTGCTTTGAGAAACACGTTGCCATTTTGTATCTTATTCCAATTTTTCTATCATTACATTTCTGAAAATTAAAAACAAAGCAAATACTTTAGATGGTAATTAAATTAATTTTAACAAAATATAATTATTATTACAAATGTATAAATGGGCATCTTTCAATTGTTTAGTTTTTGAGCTTTGTTTTAGCTAGCATGGCATATATGTTATACATTGTATGTAGCAGATCATTATTGATTTATATGACAATACAGTTTGATTGGGTTAAGGGGTTAGGGTTATGGTGTTAAACGCCACTTTCAATAATATTTCAGCTATCTTGTGGCGGTCAGTTTTATCTGTGGGGAAAAGTATTGACAATAGATGATCTTGATACGAGGGGGACAAAAGAACTAGTACAAACAAAACATAGATATCAAATGTAGTGCGCACGAAGCGTTTCTGGAATAACCTTCATCGGGTACGCTCAAAATCGAAAGATTGGAAAACAAAATAAATTAAATTTTGGGGAGCAATACAACCAAAGTGCCTGAACAGGATAGCCAAAATCGGCTATGGTCACATATGCTGGAGGGAGGAGAACCTTAGTTTTATTAATATGGGACGAAGTCCCAACTATGGTAGAAATAACAATATTTTGATTCCAGATCCATATCACTAATGGATTAAATTCCTTGCACCGAAAATGACACACCGGAAAACAATACAGGGTTAAATCTGCAGAAAATCGGATGCGCAGTAATCTGGAACTATTTCCGGTTATGACTCAAAATCGCAGTGTGTTCTAGCCCATTAAACATATATCATGGGACTGACAATATCATTAAGCAGAGTTTCATTTCTTCCTCCTCCTGTCCAAAATAATATTTGCTATGAAATTGAGATGTCGAGTACCGGATTATACAACACCGGACTGGGTGCACAGTCTACAGGAGGGGGCAGGTCCCCGTTTTGGCGAAAAACCTTTAAAAACGACGAAAACTTGGATTTGGGTGCCCCTATTTGCCCCCTCTTTTGAGAAAGTCTGGATCCGTCCCCGGTCTACTTTAAACAAAATATAGGTCCATATATCTGAGTTAATATTGTTTAAAAAAAAATACCCAAAATACCCAAGTTGGGTAACACCTACAGCTGTATTATCATATTAATTACACCATTTTTAAAAGAACTGTCAATAACATTGTCCATATCCTCAGTGTTTAACATCTTCTTGCATTCAGCTCATGTTTAGTTTTGGGAAGTAAAAACCTCTGCAAGAGTGGTTGAATGCAAGATGATATCAAACCACAAAATATCAAAATGTGGACAAAATATACACACACCAAACACATGCTTCACATTTTGATACACATCGACGACAAATTGGGAGCGATAGGGTGGGTAAAAAATGTCTAATCCATCAATAGCAATATGGTAGTCATGAATCGTATAAGACAACAGTCAGCCTAATCTATTATCACCATTAAACCACTAGCATGGATGTTGAAAGAATGAGACAGTGTCACATGTACTTCCGCCCAAGATATTAACCAATGAGGCTATGCCCATATCCTCAGTGTTTAACATCTTCTTGCATTCAGCTCATGTTTAGTTTTGAGAAGTAAAAACCTCTGCCGTTTCAGAAAAAGGATCTTCGGATTCTATCCCTAATGGCCACAGGCCAGGTGGGCCGTTGTATTTCATAAAATGTTATTCCCATAACTTAAAATAAATATTCTAATTGACATTTATATTTTTTAATAACAAGTTGTAAGCTATATAATACATTAGTCTGACAATGTACAATAAAGATCTCCATTTAATACCTCTTCAGCAGTTGGAATGGTATTGTAAGCGAAGGAACCTCGCCTCCAAGTGCTACTCATGCTGGATTTTCCCTTACTTTTACTTTCAATGGATCAAATCCACTTTCCACTTCCAAAAACAAGGAACTTTTACAAATGAATTAACGCTGTTCCAGATTTCTTTACTGGTCTGTGGGAAAACAATATTCTTGAAAACAAGCGTACAACACTTACAAAAGCCAGCATAAGCCACACTTAAAGCAGAAATCCCCTCGCCTACAATTCATGTGGAAAATCCACTAGGGAATCAGTGCCCCTTGAAATGTAGACGAAGACACTTCAAACCTATCATGTATATAATTAGAAAACATATTGTGAAAAATTAAAGCAACATTAACACATACTTTATTATCAATATAAATTATTTCAAAATAGTCACATTAAGATTTAGAATACAAGCAATATATTATTCATCTAATTCCAAAACAAATACATGTCAAATATAAGTTTGTTTTCTCTTTTGCTACTTTCATTTCGTCACAATCTTTGACCCTTTCCACCTTTGCTGATTTTTCTATGGAATCAATACGATCTTCTAAGCTGTCAGTATCAGTATCCCTCTCCCTTTTCCTCTTTCTCTTTTCTTCATTAGAGGCACTTGTACCACTTGTACTGGGAGCCTGGAAAATATAATGCATACATATGCCCCTTTCTGTCAAGATCAATATATCACAAGTAATTATTAAAATTAAACAATCTATTTCAAATTCATACATGTTATCTTAAGCAAATGAATGAACTAAGTGACCCACGTGTACAGAAAAAAATCACCTCGCTCCATTAGTCAAATGCATCAATCTGTTTGGTAAATACTGTCCTTAAATGTTCTAAAGTTATTCTGTATGTATTACACACTATACATTTGATATAAATATCAATTAAAATAAAAGACAGCTCACGCAGTATATACATCTAATTCTGAAATAACATATCATATATGGCCAGCCCAATCACAAGCTCAACAACGGACCCCAGAAGTATTTACTTCCATTTAATACCGAACATAAACTAATTACCATGATTTAAATAACACCCGTAAATTGATCAGATTGATATAATTTCCCAATTAACCGCGATTTATATAGTATACAAATACAAAATACTCACTGGGTCCCCATCAGTCAAATCCTGGCTCTTTGGCTGCCCATACTCATTTGCATAAATGATAATTGAACATAGAGCCCATCGTGCCTCTTCCGGTGTCTCATCCCTTCCTGCAAGCTGCAAGATTTCCAATAAGTCCTCCCTGTGATGTTTTTAATAACATATTTGCCTAAATCTTCCATCATCAATTCATCGGTTTTCGTATCCTTCTGAAGTCTACCAAATTCTTTTAAACCTTCTGGCTGCCCCGCCCTTATCCTTTTAATAACTGTTAAAAAAAATGATCCCTTCAAAGTTCAAGTGCTTCTTAGGCACCGTAGGCAACACCATCTAAAAAGAAAATCACTGTTCCGTTAATTCTGTCAATCAATATCAATTGTTAAGATAAAACCCAGTAATTTAAAAGTATACACATTACAAGTGACACCGATTTACATAAAACACTGGGATATTTATTTTTATATTTATCGCATCGAGCTGATTTTAAATTTACAAGACAATTGTTTAAAATAAAATTAAACATCGAATGACATAATCACTGAACAACTGAGTATATACTTGATTAAATTTTAAAGTCCAAGGTCGTTCAATGTCAAATATATATTGTATATTTCCCAGACGTTTTTAGCATGAATCTTAAGCAATTTCATATTTAATCCTATCTATAGGAATCAAGTGTCTTAAAAAGCAGCAATAATTGAAACAAGTTATCCGTTAACAATATTCACTTCAATTCAAACACACACTCTGTGTGACCTTGCCATTTTGTATTCTCGGCTATCCAGCCACACTTAAATCTATATAAAAACCACCTAGGTTAAAAATATTCACTTCAATTCAAACACACCCCCTGTGTGACCTTGCCATATTGTATTCTCGGCTACCCAGCCACATTAAATCTATATGAAAACCACCTAGGTTTATATATTCTGACCACCAAGGTCTTTGCCACCGAGGCAAAATTTCTAAATATTAAAGCCACCAAGGCAATTGAAAAATGTATGTTACCTTCAAATGCCGGCTCCTATTCTCGGCACGTCTGGTCACTGGCGTGGATGTTGAAAGAATGAGACAGTCTCACATGTACTTCCGCCCAAGATATTAACCAATGAGGCTATGTCAATATCAGATGATGTGGAGGTAAAACATCGATATACATATTGTGTATAACCGGTAAGTGATGAATGACTACGAGGTTTTTGCAAAATGTCCTTTTTCATTTGCCCATTGTCACTGTCGTCAAAGAGCTCCGATCGAAAATGTTTGGTCAACATCCGGGATATTCTAAAGCGGTATTTTTAAAGCAAACACGGATAATTATCGTAAGTATTTGTTTTGAATTATGATGCTTTATGGTTGTTATTATTATTAATTTCATTTTTTGTCCAAATATCATTTATTTTTGCAGTGTAAGATTAGATTTTCCTATAAGTTATAAGGAATCCGGCTTCAAAATCATTACAATCAACTGAAATATCGCTATATCTTTCATTTACGAATGAATTAAATGTTGCTCAAAAAGAAAAAAATATTGATGAATGATTGATTTTACTTAAAAATACTATTTTGTTGATGAAAAGTCAATTAGTAACTAGTTATACCCTAAAACATGATGTCAACAAATGTTTTTGAAATCCGGCTTGGTCAAAATGTAAACGTGTATACAAACCGGTTCGGTCATTTATAAATAACCGGGTTTGTCAGTATGTAAATACCACTGATCTTATTGTAATTGAGCATTATATTGCAATTTAACAATAGCTATGATTAGGAAATATCTCAAAGGCGATAAATACTGATCCATAGTATGAATATTCGCCAGGGCTGCTAATTTCAGCTACTTTGAACAATAAAAAAATCGTTATTTCTATGTTAAATTGCTACTGTCGCGAACACTTGATTTTTTTTAATGCTTTTTGTGTCACTGACATCACGATTGGTGCTCAATACGCTACACTCACTTTAAGTAGTTGTCCAGGCGCATCAATTGAGTAGTGGGAGATTCTTTTTATAACGCAATATTTTAATTTTATACTCGTTGATAACGAAGTAAGTCACTCTGTGGAAATAACTTCATGAATACGATATTTAAGTTTCTTCACAGAATAATGTTTACATTAACATTACAGATAAGCAAATAAACAAGGCTGTAGTATTGAATTCCTTTCCGCACGGACGATTTTGGCAGTTTGTATACAAAGAAAATGTTAGGTGTACTCGATTAATGCAACGTTCGTTACAAGTTGTAATACGACAAATGTTCGTGCTTTGCTCACTGAAAATAGAGGTTCAGTGGTCTGAGCCTATGTCGTTCACCTTTCATTCTGCTTTGAGGAAACTTAATACAGACAGAACCTTCTATAGGTGCTTCCTACCAAAGTTCGGCTCATTTGGCTAAGCAGTTTCAGAGAAGAAGATTGTTAGAAATCGGCCAATCAGAAACAAGAATTGTCTGTGGCGACCATGTTTGTCAACGGATCGGGATGAAATGTGCAATCTTTATAGAAAACCTTCCATAGTTGCTTCCTACCAAGTTTCGGTTCATTTGACTAAGCAGTTTGAGAAGGGAAGATATTTGTTTAAATCAGCCAATTAGAAACAAGAATTATCTGTGGAGACCATGTTTGTTAACGGATCGGGATGAAATGATCAATCTTTATAGAAGATCTCCCATAGTTGCTTCATACCAAATTTCGGTTCATTTGGCTAAGAACTTTTAGAGGAGAAGATTTTTTTTTTTTAATCTGCCAATCAGAAACAAGAATAGCCAATCGTAACTACTCGGCCATTCTCGCTACCCTACAAATAACCTCGTATGCATTAGGCGTATACATCGCACTACTTTTCACATGTCAGTTACATGAAAGTTTGATAAAGTTATATTTTAAACAATTTTCTACATTTCAATTATTTGCATGGATAAAAGTTAAAGTTTTAATTAGCTTTGCATGATTAGATTTTACTTAGTATGTCTTCCATATTGGATTTTCGTGGACTATATTTTTGTGCGGCTTAACTTAACTTAACTTCCGGCAAACAATTTAAGAAGAATTTCTAATACTTACGTACGAGGTTATTTGTAGGGTAGCGAGACTGGCCGAGTAATTACGATTGCAAGAATCGCTTGTGGCGACCATGTTTGTTACGGGCAGGTTAAAAAAAATGGCTCCTACTGCTATAGCTGTCTAATTTACTCATTTTTATGATTTTATTGGATCTAAATAGTGCAAAAGATCTGTAATGATTTGATGTTTGTTACTGCAAAAAATCTTTAAGATATCTAGAATAACAAAACAAATATGTCCAAAAAACATGTCAAAATTGTCAGGAGTGCAACCCTTTTTTGTGACACTTTAAAAAATCCTTAATTTTCAACAACCTACCACAGTGCTAAATCAAACAATATGTTATCAAAATCTATTTCATCACAAACTTTGATTTGTTGACATACTATAAGATAGCAATAGATCATGCTTCACATTTATTATTGCATAACAATATGGCTTTGTAAAAAAGATGTAGCTAGTCAGGAGTGAAACAAACATTTATGCAAGTTTTCCTAAATTATATTGTAGAAATGTTGTCTTTTAGTTTTCAAAGATATGGGGTATAAATAAATCTTAATACATCATTACTGCTTCAAAACCATAGTTAAAGGATACACTAAAATCAGTAGTAAGGCCAAGAATGTCACATTAAAGGCAGCACCCTCAAATGTCAGGAGTGCAACTTTGATATTTTCTTAGACATATTTTCTTTTAAATGTAACTAAAATCACATTTGTCTTTCTATTTCAACAGAGATTGACCAAGAGAACAGATAGAACCCATTTACCTGTTTGAGATACATAACATATCTCTCACAGAAGCATTTGATTCATGTCAGGAGTGCTACTAGTTTTAAGTGATCTTCTACACAGTCTAAATTATAGCTTTTTATATGGACGATTTAAATAAAATGAGATTCTGTCAAGTTTAGAATAATGTTTGAAAAAATTAAAAGTGCCAATAGCATTTTATGTGCTTTAAATTTTATGTAATAAAGCATTTTTGTTCATTTTAAATGGTCTCATGCTTTAATATCTATTAGGTATTAATACTAGAGACATTCTCTGACAAGGGAATATGTTTTCTAGGTTCATTAGCTATTGAAGATTAATTGACTTGATAAAGTTTATGATAAATGCATTTATCTATATTCTTATAGATAATTTATGGTTAACCATGTAAATGTTGCACTCCTGATATAAATATTTAAAAATCATTGAAATTTGATATAATTAATTTTCTAAGTATCCAAAAAATACTTGTAATTGTACATTAAACATCTATTTTCAATATTAATTTAGATTAATACATGTTTTAAATGTTTTTGTATAGTATATTTCAAAAATAAGTTGGAATTTTCGAAAAGTATGGCTGTAAACAAGTTACAAATAACTAGAAAAATATTACTTTAAGAAACAATTATCATTAAAACTTGGTAAAACTAATGCTTGAAAGAACACCAACTGATTTTTTCCCCTGTGAATTGTTTTTATGTTAATAACTCTTGATGGCAATATAATGTCAGGAGTGCAACATATCCTGATAAAATAATGATAATTTATAATAAATTGCCTTTTCTAGCCTATAAAAATATTCTAATTATTTATTTATGATTGATCTAATATATTAGAGTGGTATAATACAAATTTTCAAATGTACATAATTAAAAATATTGCTGCTAAAACTGGGTATTAAAGAAGTGGTATGGCAAAATATTGTTACAAATTTCCAAATACCGTCATTTCTGTACAAATATTTCATTGAAAACAGGTAAAAATTATTGTATGAGTTAACAGTAACATCACTGTTCAATGTTGGCATTGTAAAATGTGATATTTTCATCTTTTTTTTTCTTTATTATAAATTTATAAAATGTCAGGAGTGCAACAAAAATAGACAAAATGTTTTTTTCTACAACCAATTATTTTGCGATATTCAAAGAATCAATGTTATTATTTTTTACAAATGTCTACTTATCTTTAAAGTTTGAAAATTTTGCTGTCTTAAGTAAAAATATTCATTATTATTTTGATAATAACACTTTTATCAGGTAGATTGGACAAAAATATTGAGAATTTTTCATAAAAAATAGCTTTTAAGAAAAACTACAACTACCAATAACCAAATATTTTGCACAAAAAGTTATTTATATCAGTTGCATTGTTTGAGAAACCATTATACAAAATAATTGAGACTAAAGATTGTTTAACTGATATAGAATAAGTATGTGTTTTACATGGTTTTTATGCCAATTTGTGTTCAATAAAAGGTTCTTAAAAATTTATTGTTTATCTGTTCATAGTTTCTTTCTTGTTTCATTTACTTCAATGTATACAACATTGAAAATTATCAGCAGAAAGTTCTTAGGAGTGAGTTTAATTTGGACATTTTTTATGAAACAGCCCTTAACGGATCGGGACGAAATGAGTAATCCTTACAGAGGACCTTCCATAGATGCTTCCTACTACGTTTCACTTCATTTGGTTGAGGTGTTTCAGAGGAGAAGATTAAAATGTGAATAGTTAATGGACGACAGACGACGAACGAAAGACGACGGAGTGATGATAAAAGCTCACATTGCCTTTGTCAAGGTGAGCTAACAACAGTCATTGGGTAGATATGTCGCTCCACTCGGACACATTATTCTGATTCCGAGCCGACCAGTCTTTGCTCTTTCTCCTTAATGCTGCGTTCTTAGCGGAGAAGCAACAAATACCAATTTTATATTCTTTTGTTTGACAAGACCGCAGTTCCTACCGACAATCTATCACACTCGAGGCGAGCACGCTAACCATTACGCTACCGATGTAGTTCCCTATTTTTATTTTATTTTTATTATTTTTTTAATCAAAATTTCTTATTGTCCTTCAATATATTATTTGAAAACAAAAATTAATCCAAAATAATAAGAGTTACTTGATATCTATATAAACATTGAGAGTTCCTACTTTTGTTCAAACACTCTTTGAATATTGCAATAATCCAACTGCATAGCAAATAAAGAAAACGAATTATAAGTTCTATACAAAATCATGACCATTCTGTCGAAGGTGACTTGGCGAATGCCAATTCTGCACAAACCGTTTGGTATTTCTTTCGTTTAATGTTATACAAAACATCCACATGTAAAATATTTTGACTATGAGCTGTTGGTTTTTTTTCACAACTTTTTTTCATTGAAGACAATTTTTTCTTTTTTCTTTTTATCAATTTGCAAGTCGAACATATCCTTGACAAGTGTTATAATGAACCTTAAATAAATTACAAAAAGGAAACATAATTGTGATATTGAGCTGTTTTTGCTATTCTTTCAATTTTTTACATAAACAAAACCGGTTCTACTGAAAAACAATTTTTGGGACCCAACCGGAAAGTAGTAGCTGACAGAGCCGGAACGAATGTATGTAAATAAGCATCGTGTTTTTTACTGTAGGAAGTCTAAAACTATTCATGGTGGCACGCCAGTGCAAACTATCATGTATCACTGGTATTAATCTGATGTTCGTAACTTTAGTTACCTACATCCCAACATGGCGGACACGGAAAATGGTAAATTAGAATATCCTTGTTTTCTCTTTATCAGTAGTGTTTATTAGTAAGTCCATACGGTATGGTTACAGGTGGGAGTATTAGACACTCGAATGCATACATAAAAATGAAAAAACTCTTATGAGAACATTGAAATATTAACTTGAAAAAAATTGAAGGATGTACGTAACTCTTTGAAGTGATGTTCGTAACGTTAGAAAGATATTTAAAGAGATGTCCGTAACTGCAGATTTCCATAACTATTAAATAATAAGAACGTGTTTTATTGCTCGTTAAGAAACAGTTTGAGAGATTGAATCTAGTTTCTGCATGACTGATCAAATGATGGTCTTTCATAAATTTTATTTTTAGTACTGGTTTTAAGTAGATTTTATTGGTCCTCTCTCATGATTAAATATGCAATAGTTTGTGGTGTAGGTTTTAGTTTCGTCTACAAAAAACCAATGTCTGTTCGTTCGATTACAAGAATATATTTTCATTATTGCAGATAGTTTCATGTGTTACCAATCTAAGAAGACTGTTGGTTTCAATTTAAAAGCAAAATTAAGCATGCAAACAACTTAAAAGTAAAAAGAACAACAAACAACGAAACGAAAGCTTATACAACGAGTATTAAGAAGAAAAAACAATTCAGGGTCGCATACATGTACAGTATTCTACCTTTCTCACATTTTTAGGATGTTGATTTGTTTTAGCGTCACATGCGACTTATTGACAGTTGAAGACTTGTTGATCCATGAAACATCGTAATCATGTCAATGTAAACAATTATAGACTTTCTACAATAAGGCCCTTTCTAACCTATTTGTATCTTGTGCGTACCCCTTTAATAAGTTTGCTGCTGTATGGTTTTTTTCTAAGAAAATATTCTGATTCCCAATGTTGCTGAAAAAAATATTCTGATTTTGGTGGAGGGAAAAAAAATAATCTGATTCAGAGTTTTTGTCATATAACCTAATGTTAAATTCGGGAAAATAATTTCGCGCTTTGCGCGACAAAAAAAATAAATATTCTAACTCTCGTGTTGTCAGAAAAAAAAATTCTGAACGAAACAAAAAACCATAACCCCCCCCCCCCCCCCCCCCCCTTGCAAGTTAAATGGTCGGTCTCTAAAATACTTAATCTGGTGTGTCCATTTTTATTAAAATAAGCAAAAAACACAGGACAATTAATTTGGTAATAATTCACGGCATATTTACACATAGAACTGTTAATTTACATACAAATATACTTTGTTAGAATGTATATATGAGACCCAGAATGGCCCTCATTGAATTTAATGATGATGTCGGAGGTCGCCATCCATGGGAGGTCCTAAACACCCAAAGGTCGGAAGTCAAAACGCCCTATTGCAAGGTCGTAGTTGATGAAAGACGCTTCTAGAGCACACAGTCCAAAACCAAATAGAAATATCAAAATAATACTGTTGAATCGACTGCCGCATCGGACTCAGCACTATTAATTATCTGGTCATTCTCGATATCCATCGCTGTAATATTGCAAAAGATTACAGGAAACGCAAAGCCACGTGTTTATTATTGCTAATTGGAAACGAGCGTTGGGCAAGGTGTTCTTCTCCCGCTACCCTCATCTTTCGTTCATCTCACTCATAACCCTCTCATCCTCCTCGTGCATTATATAATCTCTCCCATCTCTATTACCCTCTCTATCACTTCAGGGTTGTTTTTCTTTGTTTTCAGATTTTGTTCTTTACAAAAGCGTTGTTCTTTAAATGTTTTAAACATGATTTTAGAAACACCAAACTTTAAAGTTACCAACATCATATTTGAAAGTTACGAACATCGTTCAAAAATAATTCTACAGTTACTTACATCATTTGTATTTCTTAAAGTAGGTTTTGCGCCACATAGGAGAATTTACAGTTGATTTAAGCATATCACTACAGTTAATTGCTAAAGTATCTATATATTTGAAATGACAATATTTGAAAATAAACTAAAAACAAAGAGAAAACAAGGATATTCTAATTTACCATTTTCCGTGTCCGCCATGTTGGGATGTAGGTAACTAAAGTTACGAACATCAGTTTAATACCAGTGATGTATATAAGCATTACAAAGGGTTTGTGTACTTTAATTACACATATAGACTACTTTTTATAGCTTTATTTGATGATTTCAATCTCATTATTAGCATTTTTCATTGTTTATGTCCATCATTTTATCTATATCTGAGTAATCTATTAAGTTAACCACAGAAACATATATGTAAAAACAAGCAAAAATAATCGACCGATAACGACATCTTCTGGATTCAAGATATAATAAAACTATATGATCATAATACTTACATTTTGTCGTCGCCTGTATGTCAAACATGCCTAATTGACTTGTATCGGAAGATGACAGAACAATTCCGACCGGAGCTCTATGACGACAGTGATTGTGTTGTCTGTTCTTATTCGATTTACGGGTTCTGAAAACCCTTTTGGTATCTTCAAGCTCTTCTTATAGTGACATGGACGGTAAAAACTCTTATAATAAATAATCAGAAAGTCTTGAATAATCTTAAAATCTTAATTATATCTCCTCTCTTTGATTCAATGTAATAATGTATTTTACGTGAAACAACTATAGTCACTAAAGAAAATTTAACTGGCTGAATAAACTGATACCAAAACTACGTTGGTGCAAAAGTAGAAGCAAAAAATGGAAAACTTACAGAAACACGACACTGTTGATACAGTTCTAAAATATAATAGAGGACGGTAGTCCTTATTACGGTATACCACGTCTCTGATAAGAAAAGGTAATTAAACTTAAAAATTTTTCATTTTTATACAATTTTTGCATTTATTATTTCTTTAGCTAAGATAATAAAACAAACACTTTCTTACCATGATGTGCTCGCATGGAACAAGCAACACAATACATTATTTTTCCTTATTTCTGTTAGTGCTAATAATTTCTATCAGTACCCATTCATTTATTCATCTTACTACCCAAAAAAGGAGAAAAAAAGAAATTATACAAAATATCTATAGATACATTGTGAAAAATATAAAGAAAAGAGAAGAGAATATTTGGCCACAGGTACTCAGGGAGAGAATAGCCGCACTTTTTTTTCCAACACTACCACTACGAAAAAAGTATCCTTCAGCTATTATTTTCAGCTTAAGTATTCGCTACATTTGATATGCATGCATATCATCACAAAATGACGAAAAATATCCATCTTCGATTTAGTTTTACATTGCATTTGTATGACAGTGGTTCCGTGTACAAAGGTTCTGAAAGACTTTCCGTCAGTCTGATCCTACAAAATATTTGAATACTATCAACATCTGCCGAAAATAGTAAATAAAGCAAGACAAAATGAAGTTGATTTCTTTAACTATGTATTATGCCGTTCATACTACATGTATATCTGCTATTATTTATTAATCTCAAAGTCTTTCTAAAATAAATGCTATAAAATTATAAATCAGCTCGTTGTTGAAACTTTAAAAGGTAATAACATTACACGAAGAAGGAATATATTCTCTGTATAATTTTGTCACAGATAATTTTAGAGTATGATTTATATGCTGAATATTGTCTTAACATAGATAAATATGTTGTATGTGAAAGCAGAGACATGATGTCTGATGGAAGCGGTGCCTATATCATTCTTTTAATTATTATTTTTTTTTTGCCTACTTGGAGCTAGCATAATATTAACCAAAATACACATACCTTAAAATGTCGAAATGAAGATTATCACTATTACAGTAACCGTACGCAGTGTGGTTTTATGCATGGGCACAATGGGCAGTTGCCCGGGGATCCCACGGTCAAAGGAACTTCATACTAATCTATGTATGTTGTATACGGCATGATATTTAATGCTTAAACACTGATTTTGTTGGAAGTACCAATACAAGAAATATATGTTTAATTTTATCGACCATTTACAGTTTTATTTCTGTGAGTGTTTGCATAAATAGGGGCCTCGGTGCACTACTTTGACCGGGGCCTATAATGCTGATAAGACGCCCCTGACCGTACGTCATTCATCATTTACACTTCATGAACATGTACATAGGCTGTATATAGCATGGTATAGGCCAATATTGCTTATATATGTTGGTTGTATTAATTGATATTTTTGTAATAAAACTTTTTTCTTACGACTTAAAAGACAATACTTTCATTTTACATACACCGGCGTCTACTACCCCCTTTCTAATGGTTGATACCACTCGCGTACTAGTACTAATTAGCCTTTTATGTTTGCACTGTCCCTAGTCCTACAAGAAAAGATGCCATACTTTTCCAATCGTTAATTTTGTCTTCTTGTTCGTAATTTTCTATTCTACTTCATTTAACTTTCCAAGGAATGTCATAGGGAATATAAAGTTATTTTTAACATCATTTAATTTCAAATATATATATATATATATATGTCTGAAAATTAAACCAAACAGTGTTAGAATTCGATTTTAGAGCTGTCAAATTTTTGTTCTTCCCTCGACGGGATTTGAACTCACACCATTGATACACTGCAGCACCATTCGCTTAGCCTTACGTCCAGCGCCCTAGACCACTCGACCACATCTATACTTCCGTCCTCTTCAAAGGCCGCGCCTTCTCATATTAGATCAACGACAATAAATGATTATTGCTATTTTGTATTTGATTAAGAGATATGTTAGACAAATTCAAAGTGTAGTCGATAACAAAATTTAAAGGGCTAAACTGTTGACTCGTTTAAAATGTTAGGTCAAGTAAATAAATATATGTCAAAAATGTAATTGTTCGTTTTCTCCCTAAATACAACATTTTTCGTAGTAAGGATGCAATTTAGTAAATATAATGAGCCTTTTTAAATCTAGTTGACATCAAGATGAAATTCTAACCGACATTTAATAATCGCATTGTTAGCATGTACATACACATATTACTTACGTTAGATTGCTTCTTTACATTCCTTTGTCTGGAGTTGCAACGAAGTCACATGAGCTAATTATATAAGTATGTTTCAATGAAAGGAGAGGGTAATGCGAATATACATGCATGTATTAGGCACTGTACCTTGAATTTATTCCTTCACAAATTCTACACGAGCCATATATCAATATATTAAATGATTCAAATTACCAAATGGTCGCAATAAGTGCTTATCATCACTAAAGTTGTGAGTTCGAATTCCGCTCAAACGAGGATTAATCGATACAACATTGTGTTATAAAGTTTGTCACTGACTTGCGGCAGGTCGTTGTTTTCTCCGGGTACTCCGGTTTACCACGATATAGCTGACATTTTGTTGAAAGTGGCGTAAAACACCATAACACCAAACCAATCGGTGTTTTTTCAATAAGGCACTCTGGTTTCATCCGCCGAAAACAAAGCAAGCAACAACACAAAAAAACAAGAAAGCAAAAAAAACAAACAAAGAAAAAAAACAAAAACAACAAAAGAAAAACAAACAAACACAACTAACCGTAATGTTATAACTGTAAATTAGTTCCAGAATGGAGGCTACAGATCCATAACCTCAATGATTAAGCAATAATTCATATATACATGCAGTTTTGATGAATACTTAATCGACATGTGACACGGGTAAGTAAAGCGGTGTGAGCATATAGAACGATTATTTGATTGCACGCTCCAATGCACGTAAAATACCCTTTGTGTAGATATTTTTAGAAAAAAGTGCATTATAGTACATGTAGCTGCAAAAAATTATTTATTTTTCGTCCCTACAATTACATTTCTCCCTAATTTCTGTAATTTTTATATGTATTTTTGAAATTGTTCTTGTCCTGAATATGTATGAAATATTTGCCACTGGACGTGAAGCAAACAATCAGTTGGTAAATATTAAAGAACTCACCCTTGTGTTGCATTTCTTCTGTGAACATACTGAGGTGAAAATTTGAGTTCTACAGGACTACCGTGATATATGAACAAACATGATATCGTAATATGAGACAAGCAACCTGTTTGAAGAACGAAGTCCTAAAATTTCAATAATACGATGATTCGTACACGTTAGCCTCACCGGACGCAATTACGAACAATTTCGATGATATTGACCGTGGCATTTGATAATAAATTTGACCAAATTGATGAAGCTGATTGCATGTTCATATTTCAGATTAAACACCAATATTCCTTTTGAATCATAGCCCATATATTATTCAATGCATTGTTACGGGTTTTAAACAGATTTTCATGACCCCGTTCTAGTCACTCTGTGACCTAGATCCGGACACAATTTCGAACGACATCATAATAACCTTTCTAGTGTAAATTATTTAATGACAACTGTTAAAATTGAAAGAGCATTCATTCATTTACGTTCACATATCTATTTGTATATAATACACATGACATACAAACCTTTCCTTTATTCATACCATAAATGTGTGCCAGTTTGCATTCGGAATTCCGTGGACTCCTCAATGAATAAGGTACATCACGGATTTTGACATTTTGGGATAGATCAAGGTAAGGAAAATGTATTATATTGACTGTTTTTGTTTTAATTTCAATGTGTTCTACATATGCATAGAACCAGGAGATCATATTCTTTCCAATTACAGGCATAAGATAACAAAATATGTGTACCTCAATGAATTTTAGCGATAGATTCCAAGTGCAATTGTCGATCGTTTTCTGTTTACAAATATGAAAACCCGTCGTCTGCAACATTCAACAACTGCGCATGAATAATTTTCTCTCAAAACACGAGTAATTTAGCGTTGTATCTATTTATAAAAGCATTTTTTTAATTCATGTTTTGAAGGAACAATTAGGGGACATACTATTTATTTCGTTCGTAATTCCGTCCGGTGAAGCTATTATCTTTGTACGCGGCTCTTCCATCAGGAGTTTCGTAGAAAGATATTTTTTTATTAGAATTTTATTAAAAGTTTATTTCGATTTTGCATCGAGTAAATAATCAAAGAATTGGGAATTTTTCATTGAAATGGATTTCTTTTGCGTTTCTAAATTGTCAATTGATCTATTTTTTAAACTTCCGGTGAGCAGATTTTTGACTATCAATATAGAAGGAAAAATCGGACAACTTACCGTTAGAAGGACTTCGTCCTTTATTACTTCGCTGGAAAACATTTATAACATGAGATGCCGCTATTTCATCAGTCTAGTTTCGTTTCTGCATGTAATATAACAATGATATATTGTATAGTATTCGGGATTCGATAGTAACCTCGATTTCGATAGGTCGGTATGTTTAGCTGTCATTCGGAACACCGTGACGTCCCCAACCGAAAATCATCGATAGTAAAGCGTCTGTAGTTACTGACTCGAGAATACTACAAAAGTTCAACAAAAATGCCATTCAGAGAGGTAAGCAATAAAATTACTACAAGCAACTGCCCAAAATGCCTTTTTCACTATTCCCATTTCTGTCTCCACATAATTGTTATTTTTCTTAGCAAATACAACAACGTACTCGACTCCAAATCCCAGTATTTGTCGTCTGTTATATTGTCTGCAAATATATAAAAATAGAAGCATAGGGACTTCCATACTGGGGAAAAAATCTATCGAAAGCCAGTAGTGACACATTACACCATGTTTTAAAAAATGATTAAAAAGTATATATTTGATTAATTTTTTAACATTTAAAATTCTATTAAAAAAATGTGATATATTTATAGCTATTCACCCAGAAATTAAGAAAAAGAAAGACATTCAATTACAAGTTGTCAGCTATAAGAAATTATATATCTATCTGCTGATTAAAAAATAAAATAAAAATTATATATGGTAAAATTTTCATGTAAAAAAAATATATCTTTTTTTGTTGACAGTTTTTAATCAAAGTTTTCCTGACCGTTTCTGTGTTTTAATGAATTTAATTTTGAACAAATGTTATGGTAAAGACATTGGATAATGAAACATTGGGTGGACCACAGCAAATTGCTTTTCTGGCTTACCATAAATCGAAACTATCAACGGAGATATCTCCCCTATCGAATCGAGGTTACCCTGTTTCTGGTTCAGTTGAAATTATTACCAAATTTGAAAGGTAAGCCATTTATTTATTTCTTATCAGAATTCTTTGAAAAATTGATATGTTTTAATTTAATACATGTGTTTTAATATAATGTTAACTTTTCTTTATTTAGGTCTCGTATATTATCACAAATAGAAAAAAAATCCGTTACACTATCGAATCCCGGACACGCCAGGATATTACCCCAGTGATAAAATTTAAATAATTACAGGTCTACTACGCGGTTGACCGTGTTTTTCGCTTTAAAAATAATTTAAACAATTTTAATGCCCAATTGATTTTTCTGACCTAAATTGTTACGATTTTTTAAAATTAAGTATTCGTTGTTTACGGTGTGTTTCTTGATCATGTGGTCGAGTGCAATGGTCATTGTAACTTCTATGTCACAAAGATTTAATATGTTCAAGATTATACCGTTCTTTATTTTATCGTTGGGGTGGTCGTGATCGTATGGTTGTTGGACTTTTGGAGTTATAATTACCATTGCAATCAGTGCCTATCAACACTAAAATTATAAATTCGAATCCCGCTCAGGTGATGTGTACTCGATACAACATTATGTTATAAAGTTTGTCAGTGACTTGCGACAGGTCCGTGGTATTTTTCGGGTACTCCGATTTCCTCCACCAATAAAACTGACCGCCACGATATAACTGAATTGTGTTGAAAGTTGCGTAAAACACCATAAAACCAAACCAATTGGTGTTTTTTTTTAATAAGGCACTCTGGTTTCATCCGCCGAAAACAAAACAAGCAACAACACAAAAAAAACAAGAAAAACAAACAAACATAAAACAAAGACAAAAACAAAAACAACAAAAGAAAAACAAACAGACACAACTGACCGTCATGTTATAACTGTAAATTAGTTCTAGAATCAAAAGAAAAACAAACAGACACAACTGACCGTCATGTTATAACTGTAAATTAGTTCTAGAATCAAAAGAAAAACAAACAGACACAACTGACCGTCATGTTATAACTGTAAATTAGTTCTAGAATCAAAAGAAAAACAAACAGACACAACTGACCGTCATGTTATAACTGTAAATTAGTTCTAGAATCAAAAGAAAAACAAACAGACACAACTGACCGTCATGTTATAACTGTAAATTAGCTCTAGAATCAAAAGAAAAACAAACAGACACAACTGACCGTCATGTTATAACTGTAAATTAGTTCTAGAATCAAAAGAAAAACAAACAGACACAACTGACCGCCATGTTATAACTGTAAATTAGTTCTAGAATCAAAAGAAAAACAAACAGACACAACTGACCGTCATGTTATAACTGTAAATTAGTTCTAGAATCAAAAGAAAAACAAACAGACACAACTGACCGTCATGTTATAACTGTAAATTAGGTCTAGAATCAAAAGAAAAACAAACAAACACAACTGACCGTCATGTTATAACTGTAAATTAGTTCTAGAATCAAAAGAAAAACAAACAGACACAACTGACCGTCATGTTATAACTGTAAATTAGTTCTAGAATCAAAAGAAAAACAAACAGACACAACTGACCGTCATGTTATAACTGTAAATTAGGTCTAGAATCAAAAGAAAAACAAACAAACACAACTGACCGTCATGTTATAACTGTAAATTAGTTCTAGAATCAAAAGAAAAACAAACAGACACAACTGACCGTCATGTTATAACTGTAAATTAGTTCTAGAATCAAAAGAAAAACAAACAGACACAACTGACCGTCATGTTATAACTGTAAATTAGGTCTAGAATCAAAAGAAAAACAAACAAACACAACTGACCGTCATGTTATAACTGTAAATTAGTTCTAGAATCAAAAGAAAAACAAACAGACACAACTGACCGTCATGTTATAACTGTAAATTAGTTCTAGAATCAAAAGAAAAACAAACAAACACAACTGACCGTCATGTTATAACTGTAAATTAGGTCTAGAATCAAAAGAAAAACAAACAAACACAACTGACCGTCATGTTATAACTGTAAATTAGTTCTAGAATGGAGGCTACAGATCCATAACCTCAAGACAGCGACATTTATAGTTTTTTTTATTTATGAAAGCAAGTGTACAAATACCTAAGCGACATGTAACACGTGTAAGTAAAGCAGTCTTTAGAAGGAGTAGTTGATTGCAGCTACATGCACTCAAAAGACCCTTTACGAATATATCAAATATAGAGTATGTGCCATGTAACTACAAACGATTATTTATTTTTCGTCCCTACAATTACATTTCTCCCTATTTTCTGAAATTTTACATGTATATGAAATTGTTCTTGTTCTGAATATGCATGAAATATTTGCCACTGGACGTAAATCAAACAAAAACTAACCTTCGTGTTGCATTTCTTCTGTGAACATACTGAGGTGAAAATTTGAGTTCTACAGGACTACAGTGTTTATATATGAACAACCATGATATCGTATTACTTCGATGGAAAACATTTATAATATTAGATGCCGGTATTTTTTATCAGTCTAGTTCCGTTTCTGCTTTTATTATAGCAATGATATGTTACCCCAGTGATTCATGGTTGACCGTGTTTTTCGTTTTAAAAATAATTTAAACATTTGTAATGCCTATTTGATTTTTTTAAATTTAAGTATTCGTTGTTTACGTTGTGTTTCGTGATTATGTGGTCGATTGTAATGGTAATTGTAACTTCTATGTCACAAAGATTAGATATGCTATACAAAATTGTCAATAAAACCAGTCCTTTGTACTTACATGATTTAATTACAATTAAACAAAGTAAATATTCTTTCAGATACCAAAATACTGCTAGTATACCATCAACCAGAACAACTAGGTATGGTATTAAAACTTTTCCATATCTTATCACTATTCTACTTACTTTTCCTCCATATTTTTCATATCTTTTCATTTTTCAACTTGCCTTTCTTCCATATTTTCCATATCATTTCACATTTCATCCATAGTTTCCATATCATTTCACAATATTCTTCTGTGTTTTCCAAATCTTTTCACTATTCAACTTACTTTTCTTCCATATTTTCCATATCATTTCACATTTCATCCATATTTTCCATATCATTTCACAACTTTCTTCTGTATTTTCCAAATTTTTTCACTATTCAACTGACATGCGCAAGATTTAATGGTCGTGTAATAGAGCTGTCCTAAAAAATGGGAAATAATACTGGAAGAATTAATTTCTAAATCTCCAAAAGCTTCAAAGGAATGTCGCATGTCATTTGACAATTGAATGATTGCTGAACATTTTAACAAATCTGCACTTAATCAAACTAACATTACTTGTTATTAGCGAACCGGTTTGTAAATATAAACAAAGATGGCAGCCCCTACAAAAGTAAATAATCCAAACGTCGAAGTACTAATAAACCATAAACAATCTGAATTACCATCCGAAAATACACTAGAAACACCTGGCAGACCCAATAAAAGACGAACTCCTGAAAGTCCAGAAGATCTGCCAGCAACTTCAAAACAACAAACACGACAAACGAGGCATCGTAGCACATCAGTGGGTGAAAAAGGTCGTAGTGCATCAGTCAGTACCAAAAAAACTCCAGTACAAAAAAAACTATCACTGTACAAGTTATTGAGGCACTAACTAGTCCAGAAGTTCTTGGTAAAATCATCCCCATTTTGTCTGACAAAATCAGTGAGTCAATAACTGATTCAATAAACAGCTCAGTTGAAGCAAGCATTAAGGCGCTGATGGACGAACATATTATTCCACTAAAACAAACACTGAAAGAACAACAAAAACGAATCGACGAACAGAAAGAGATGATATCTAAGCAGGCACACCTTGTAGTCCAACGTATTCAAGAAGAACAACATTTAAAGTCCTCATTAAAGGAAAAAGACAAGGAAATAGACTCTTTACATGACATTGTCATTAATTTAGAAGTCCGTCTTGAACACCAGGAACAATATTTCCAGGAGAACCAGTCTTCGATTCCATAACATTGATGTACCCGTAGACGATAGAGGTCATATCATTCACCCTGTTAACACAGATGACATCATAGTAGATATCTGCAAAAATAAACTTAAACTTGACATCAGCACCAATGATATTAGCCGGTCACATGTTATTGGTAAAGTCAGAAACGGAAAATCTCAAGTCATTGTTAGATTCTTATCATACAGATGTCGCGAAAAAGTGTATAACTCCAAAAGAAATCTCAAAAATGATGCCGACAGAATCTTCATCACAGAAAACTTGACAAAAACAAGGACAAACCTAGTAAAATCCCTCGCTGATCTAAAGTACAACCAAAACATCAAGACCTACTGGACAACGGACGGTCGTGTCTACGCCAAACTTAACGAAAGTAGCAGACGAACGCTCATACGGAACCATGATGACATCAGAAACCTACTTAATGCCTCTGACTATGATATAAATTAAACTTAAAAAACTTAGCTATATATTTATCTCAGATTAATAGTTATTGTTTCTGAGTTTTTTTTTCCTTGCCATTCATGTATTGAATTGTATGTAAATATTTATCTTCCATCAGATTTGTATCCACTATAATCGACTATCCTCCTACAATTTCATTCCCCATATAACTTTTATGCAGTAAATCCAGGTCAAATCACATTGTTTTTCTCCATAATGCTAAAAGTTCAGCTTAAATCCATTAAGTTTCATATCTATTGTTCTTCATATCCTATTTTTGTCATAACCCAACTTGTCCACACGCTGCAAGTCATACTATCTAAAATAAACATTTTTTTTGTTTAACCTAGTTATATATATGCCCCCTATCATACCCCGTAGGAGAAAGTGGACGTATCAAAGTATTGTCATATTATCGAAAAACCTTTCATAAAAAGTCAAAACGTTTAAAATTAGACAATACAATTCAATTAAATTGATATATCTGCACAGCGTAAATCCCCAACAATTAAAGATTGAATTTTATTTATTATCTATAGGTATTCCTATACAGAACCCCTAATTTCCGGAGAAAGGGAACGTGTCAAAGTGTTAGCTTATTATCGAAAACTTATTTAAATAAAATCAACTTATAGCTCATTCTATGCGCAATCGACTGACACATTTATCAAATACCTAATACAGTAAAGCTATCTAGTTAAGCTGTCACATTAGTTGCGAAATTACGTGGTTGATTTCCGCGATCTATTCTAAAAGGTGTTCTCGACTCATCTGTTGTTTTTTTTCTGTTTTGGCTCATTGTCTCGAAACGACTTCTGAAATACACCAAGATAGTGCTTTCTTTCCGTCTTTGTAATTCTGTTACTATATGCACCAATCGTTACTTGATGTATTATTTGAAAATTTGTGAAAAAGATATTACATAGATATATAGAGAGACTGTAAATTATATAAAATACTGTTCTTGTGTTGTGTCATGTTAAAAATACTTCAATTGATTAGTGATCGTTCATGCAGGAAATACACAACTTGTTATCGGAGTTTAACAAACAACAACTCAATATTTGGTATTGTAAGCTTATCAGTAGGTAACAAAAAGCTAAATAAATAAAACCACAGCATTTTTATTTATTTATTTTTAATTTAATTTGAAAGCAAAACTGATGATGTCTTCCTTTCTGAACAGATTTTTTTTTTTTTTTTTTTCAACAAATATTAGACTTCCTAGACGAGATATTTTGTACTTTTACAGAGATCAATCAGATATTCTCCCTCTTCAATAACTGCTTATGGTGTACCATCCCTCCCTAAAGGAGAAATATCATGGTTCTATTTTAATTTTGATATACACCAAATTTCCGTATGTCGGAATTATTTTCCATATCTTCAAATCTATATACAAAAATGTACATATTATATTCGACCGATTAATAACAAGTTTTTTTTTGTGGTTTTTTTTTTTCCTTTTTTCTCAGTGTACGAAATATCAAAGATTAAATTGTAAAATGATGAAAATCTCCTGGAAATTGATACGTATCATGATCATGTATCCAAATATGTTCATTGTATTCGAGATATCGATAATAATAAATACGCGAGCAAAATAAATGAAAATTGTGTATCATCCATATATGAAGTTATTATTATTATTTTTTTTTTTTATTTTTTTTTTTTTTATGGTTACATTTTTTCTTTAATTGATTGATGATAATGTGTACATATGTGTGTAAAGTGATTTTCTTTTGTGTGTCTAAAACTGTATTACCAATATTGTATAGTGTTTACGATATACAAATGTATAAAATTATCTATTATACATATAATTTTAATATAATGTAGAATATATAAGTCGTAGATATGTGGAGTGATGAATTGTGACAGGAATGATACAACATACCTGTAAATTAATGACATATGATTCTTTTTTCCAATGAAGTTTAATATAACCACTATAATTTCCCATTTGAAACCCCGTTATATCTCAACATTTCAAATGAACTTACTTTTCATTTTCTTTGCTTGTATATATACATGTATTTATGTTTTGTTAACTTTCTTTACTATCTCATCATTGTTACTATTTCTCCCATTTAATTTTGTGTGTGGATGCTGCGGTGTGTGTTTTGATGTGGGAGTGGGACGTGCCTATCTCTGCTCTTTGCTATCTTCAAACCTAAAGCCCAATGGGTAATAGTTTGGAAGAATACAGGGTGGCTATAGGCATGTTCCATTCTCACACTTGCAGACTGTGTGGACCTTTTGTTATTCGGACTGATACTTATTTGAACATATTTAGAACTAACCTCCGATGCTCTCTCTTTTTTGTCTGCCTTCTCTTGCTCCAGGGTCTAAATCCAAATGTAAATGCGTTGTTTTTACTTTTTACACTCCATTTTATACTACTTGTAGGAAATATCGAATCTAATCCTGGTCCACACGAATTATCACAGTCAATTTCGGAAAACAATCATACTGATAGATGTATTTCGTTGTGTAATATTAATATCCGCAGTATTAGAAATAAAATGGAGTTCCTTGAAACCTCTTTGAATGATTTCGATATATTAGTTTTAACTGAAACACACCTTGATAACCAAATAAATGATAGTGACATAACTCTCGATTCGTTTCCGAATATTATCCATCGAAAAGACCGTTCAAATAGTGGTGGTGGACTCCTTATTTATTCGAAAAATGATATCTCTATAAGTAGGAAATCCGAATTAGAAAACAATCTTGACGAAACTATCTGGGTTGAAATACGATCCAAAGGTCAATCTTTTTTATTATGTAACACATATAGATCTCCGTGTACAGATATTGATTACTGGACACGATTAACATACGCAATAGAGTTGGCCCTTCAGGTAAATGAAAACATCATTATCACGGGCGATCTGAATTCAAATCTATTGTGTTCAAATAACAACAAACTTATTGACCTTGTGAATATTTTTAATCTTAAGAATGTGATCGATAAACCTACCAGGATAAGTGGTAATACTAGTACTTTATTAGACCCCATTATTCTAAGCGATACTTTGAACTGTAATTATTCTGATGTACTTAAAATACCAAGACATACAAGCGACCACGATGCAGCAATCGCATTCATTAAATGCCCAAAAGCTACATCGAAATCATTTACAAGAGATATCTGGTTATATGACCAAACTGATTTTGTTAGATTTAATCAGATGCTAACTGATATAAATTGGAATGAAAAACTGTGTAAGTTTGATGATGTAGATGATATGTGTGAAGAATTTTCAAAAACTTTCCTTCAAATCTCAAGTGCATGTATCCCTTCAAAAACAATATTGATACGCGAAAAAGACAAACCATGGTTCAGTAACAAAATACGAAAAGAAATCCGCATACGTGACCGGCTTAGGAAAAAATTATTAAAATCTCAAAACGAAACCAACATTATTAAATATAAAAAACAAAGAAATAAGGTTAATAATATGAAAAAAATAGCAATGGAGAAATTTGAAAATAATTTAGACAACTTTTTATTAAATAACTCTTCAAACCCCAAAATGTATTGGAAAATAATGAAGATGTTAATCAAATCTAACAAAGGAAATTATTGTATACCCCCACTCCGGAATTCAATTAATGATCAAAATATTGATGATATTGCTTATGACGATTCCGACAAATGCGAGTTATTGAATAAATACTTTAGCTCAATATCAAAACTGAACGAAGAAAATGTTACTCTCCCACAGTTTGACTCAAAAACAAATAATATTATTCACGAAATACATATAACAGAGAACGAAATTACTGATGTTATTCAAATTCTTGACCCAAACAAAGCAACAGGACCAGACAAAATAAGTCATAAAATGCTTAAAATTTCTCCTGAGAAAATTGCAAAGCCCCTTTTAATAATATTTAATAAATCTTTACAACAGAGCAAATATCCTTCTAATTGGAAGAGTGCTCATGTTATTGCAATTTTCAAAAAGGGTGACACATCCCTACCCTCCAATTATCGCCCGATATCTTTATTAAGTTGTGTAGGTAAATTAATGGAACGAATAGTTTATACACATGTTTACAATCATCTTGTTGATAGCAATCTCATATATAAATACCAATCGGGGTTTTTGCCAAAACATTCCACTGTCCATCAATTATTAGAACTATACAATTCGATCCTAAACTCTCTAGAAAAAAAAGAATTTAGTTGCTTCGTCTTTTGCGATTTTTCTAAAGCTTTCGACAAGGTTTGGCACAAAGGTCTTATTCACAAAATGAATTCATACGGAATTCAAGCGAAGTTATTAAAATGGTTCGACAACTATCTGTTCAAAAGAAGTCAAAAAGTAATTAATAAAAACTCTTGGTCAAGTTTCGAACCTGTCTCAGCTGGTGTACCCCAAGGGTCGGTATTGGATCCCCTCATGTTTCTAATATACATAAATGATATAGGAGAAAAACTTATATCGTTGAGTAGATTATTTGCTGACGACACATCACTCGGATATTCTAGTCAAAGTGTTGATCAAATAAAAACTGTAATCAATCATGATCTACTCGAACTAAATGCCTGGTCTAGTAAATGGCTAATGTCATTCAATCCCGAAAAAACAGAAATCTTGTTTTTCTCCAATACCGGTAACATAGATAACAGCGAATTTTCTTTTAATGGCAAAAGTATCCCTTTATCTACTAGTCATAAGCATCTGGGAGTTATCCTCTCCCAAAATGCAAAATGGAATGAACATTTAGAAAATATGATAACAAATATAACCAAACATTTAGGTATATTACGGAAATTAAAATTCAGTCTAAATAGATCCAACTTAGAAAAAATGTATTTAGTCTACATTCGCCCCCTTTTTGAATACGCCTGTGAAGTCTGGGATAATTGTGGAATTGGCTATTCAGACAAATTAGAAAAACTTCAATTAGACGCTGCCAGAATTGTAACAGGTTTACCCATTTTTACAAAATCGGAGTATTTATATGCTGAGACAGGTTGGGAAACACTATCAGAGCGGAGATATCGAAGAAAACTCCAATTATTTTTTAATATAAAATGTGGAATGGCACCTGAATACTTGCGTCATCTAGTTCCCCCAACTATTCAGAGTACTACTATATACCCTTTGCGAAATGGTGATAATTTAATAGTTCCTTTCTGTAGACTCTATAACCAATTCGTCCTTTATTCCTTCCACAGTTAAAGAATGGAATAAACTTGACATTGCAATCAGAAAATTAGATTCATTATCCAAATTCAAAAACGCTATCCGTCTTAACAGCCAATCAAATAAGATCTCAGTTCCCAAACTTTATTACTATGGCCCTAGAAAGTTAAACGTGATCCTAACACAAATTAGATGTACAGCTTCTTTCCTCATCCATGATCTACACAAGGTTCATATTTTATCTAGCCCAGCGTGTAGCTGCGGTGCCCCCCAAGAAGATGCGAACCACTTCTTTTTTGTTTGTATCAAATATTCTGAAATAAGAAATGATCTGTTTCTCAGCATAAGCGATTTGTCTCAATTGATCAATGCTTCACTTCTCACATCAGGAAGCGAAACCTTAAGCTATGCAGTTAATTGCTTTATTTTTGATTCAGTTTTTCGATTCATAAAAAGGTCTAAACGATTTCTAATCGTTTAATGTACTAATCAAACACCATCCGACATCCTAACACACACACACACACACATACTTTTTCTTCATTTCTTTTTACTCGTTTACTATTTTCAGCTATATTATTTGATAAAATTGTATTTTTCTTGTTTTCTTGTGCATGCTCAATATAATGTAATAATGATTGTAAATATAGGAGAAGACTCCATAAGTTGGTAAAACTTGTGTCTGATCCTCTTTGTATCATTGATCAAATAAAATAATTATAAACTAAACTATTCAACTTGCTTTTCTTCTGTATTTTCCAAATCTTTTCACTATTCAACTTGCTTTTCTTCTGTATTTTCCAAATCTTTTCACTATTCAACTTACTTTTCTTCTGTATTTTCCATATCTTTTCACTATTCAACTTACTTTTGTTCCATATTTTCCATATCATTTCACAATTAACCTACTTTTCTTCCATATTTTCCATACCTTCTCACTATTCAGCTTACTTTTCTTCTGTATTTTCCATATCATTTCACTATTCAACTTACTTTTCTTCCGCATTTTCCATATCTTTTCACTATTCAACTTACTTGTCCTCCATATTTTCCATATTTTTTCACTTTTCAACTTGCCTTTCTTCCATATTTTCCATATCATTTCACAATTTTCTTCTGTATTTTCCAAATCTTTTCACTATTCAACTTACTTTTCTTCTGTATTTTCCAAATCTTTTCACTATTCAACCTACTTTTCTTCCATATTTACCCTATCTTTTCACTATTCAACTTACATTTCTTCTGTATTTTCCATATCTTTTCACTATTCAACTTAATTTTCTTCCATATTTTCCCTATCATTTCACAATTCAACCTACCTTCCTTCCATAATTTCCATGTCTTTTCACTTTTCAACTGACTTTTCTTCCATATTTTCCATATCTGTTCACTATTCGACTAATTTTTCTTCCATACTTTCCAAATCTTATCACTGTTCAACCTACTTTTCTTCCATACTTTCCAAATCTTTTCACTATTCAACTGACTTTTCTTCTGTATTTTCCTTAACATTTCACTATTCAACCTACTTTTCTTCCATATTTTCCATATCTTTTCACTATTCAACTTACTTTTCTTCCATAATTTCCATATCTTTTCACTTTTCAACTTTCTTTTCTGCGGAAAACAGTCTTTGACAATGCGATCATTTAACGCCCTGTAGTCAATACACCACCTCACAGAACCGTCCCTCTTACGTACAAGAACTGGCGCCGAGGCCCATTCAGAAGTTGGAGGTTTTATTACACCTGCCTTTATCATTTTGTCTAGGTGTTGCTGCTCAACATCTTGAAAACCCAAGGGTGTGCGTCTCATCCTCTGTATCACTGAGGGAGCCTCTTTTGTTTCTATCTTGAGTTTAACAGCTGTTAAACAACCAAGATCCAGATCATGATGTGAAAAACCATCTTTAAATTCAGACAATAGATGGCGTAACTGAATCTTTTGTTCAGGGTCAAGTGATGAAATTGAACGATTATACAATAAGGGTAATAACAAAATTACCAAACTCCGAACAATTTTCCAAAGGGAAAGTCAAAACTCGTAAGTATATAAACAGACAAAATCAGTCAACAACCGGAAAACTGTGAAAACCGTAATGACCCTGACTTGGTACAGGCATTTCTAAAGAGGTGCTCTGGAATATCTGGCAAATCAGGCACTGAGGTAGCACTTGGCAGGCCCACCGTCCTAACATCAAACGAAGACAACTCTTGCGGTCCTGCACTGATGATCTCATCCAACTCTTCGGCCGACCTGAGACACTTCGCTTGTCGACGTTTTACAAACTTACTACCATCATTTATCAAATTAACCACACAATGGTCACCGCTTCCGATTACATTGGACATCAACACTGGCATGAGGGAGTCCCTGGAATCCAGAACATAAGCAGAACTGGGAACAGGGTCTATGCGAACTGAAACAGACATGACTGAATTCGGCGGTATAGTAATAGAGCATTCCAAGATAGCTCGTGAAATCATGGTGTCATCATTACTGTCAACCAGGGATGCTGGTATTTCCTCACCATTAAGGACAACTGAAACGTTCACAACTGCTCTACAGGCATCTAAAATATCTAGTCCCAAAATTACACTATCTGACATTTTAACGACACAAACATCCCAGGAAATGTTAATGCTCCCAATCGCTATCCTGACGTCTTTCAACAATCTTCCAAATACAGGTTATTTACCTCTACCGGACAACCTCACAACCTCAGTCAGTGGGAATAATAGGAAATAGGCTCGCATCTGCCAGTGTTATCATAGCGGCCGTACCTATGATGGCTGAAACATTTCTGTCATTTACTTTTGCCTGATTTATAAGAATCCGTCCCTGCAATCTCCGTGCTACTATGTCATGTAGGCCCTCAGAACCTTGGGTCAGGCATGAGCATGGGTGTCTGACCCTTTCTCGCTTAAATCCTTTTCTTGTGTTGGCGACGGGGACTTGGTCCCCTGCCTGAAAGAAGGAGAGGGTGACCTATAAAATGTAGCATTGTCTTTACCACGAGATAATCCTGGTCTTCTAAAGGCAGAGGGAGATCCCGGGGTAGGGGACTAGGGCTTCTCTGCCTATAAGGCGGAGTAGGAGATCTCTGTCGAAAAATGTTGACTCGTTGAGGCGATCTGTCATAGTTCCGATAGTCATACCTAGTGTGAGAGGAATTCGACACACCTGGCCTTTGCACGGATTGTAATAGCTGTCCCATCATCGATACCAAATCCCGGATATCAGATTGCATACTTTGGCTCTGCTCACTGTGGTTCACTAGCGGGGCCGTGGGTCCATGCTCACGTGCAGGTGACTCAGGCCTTATTGTCTGATCCGCAAACTTCACCTGTCGATGAGCATATGAGGTGCTCCGATTCTGCTGTACTGGGCTATGAGTACCATAAATGGCTCTAGAATTAGCCATGGACGCCTTGATCCACTTAAGTGCCTCATTTATACTTTTAGGATTTCTTTCAATGATATAACGAGCAGCTTCCTTCTCACGACAACCCCGCACAAATGCTGCTGTGCCTATTTGATCCATGATATCTGAAGTATTATGATGAAAGCCATCCATTGTGAGAAAGTGTACCCTCTCAGCAAACTCTTATAAGGACTCGGTATCACCTTGTCTCACAAACTGGAGTTGTCGTCTAGCTCTCGAGGCTTCCTCCTTTTTACTGAAGCGTCGCTTCAACAACCTCCTCAAGGTCCCATATCCTTCACGGGTGCTAACCCTGTGTGCATATTCTAATTCTACGTCTGATAAACAGTCCAGTAATCGACAAGCTTTTTTCGTTTCATCCCAGTTCCTCCTGCTTGCTGTCCGCTCAAACTGATATATGAAGGACTCCCAGGAAAGGTCACTCTTTCCTGTAAACACAGGCATCTTTGGAGGCTGCGGACTTCGATTTCTGTCACGTTGTGTATAGCCACGCCAATGTGAAGATTCACGCTCCAGCGACTCTTCTGAAGATGATGACGATTCCCGCTAACACTTTTTCTTCTTTCGACTCCTCCCACGTTCATTCTGTGCAACTACTGTCGGAGGTTGTGTTGACGTCACAACGGGTGTCAAAAACTGAGGATATATTGTCCCAATCTCTCCCTTCGTATCTGAAAAACAACAAGGATATGAGACATCCTGCCTAGGCGGGCCCTGGGCTATAGCAGGCACACCAATATTGCCTGAACTTGTTGACACATAAGGTATTTGCCCCTGTCCAGGACCTGGAGGAAGCGGGGCTGGCAGCCCCTGCCCTGGATATGAGACTAAGCTTGGGGGCGGAATATTGAAAGGATGCATGGCAAGAATTGGCGAGGAATATATCTGATGGGCAACGTCCGCACCCTAAACTGCTTGTGTCATTGGCCCAGTAGTGGTCAAGTTCACTACCGAAGGTGTGGTGGTCAAGGACGTTCCTGATTGTTCATGCTCTTGCAAAACATCATTGGAAAGAGCACCGATTTGTGGTGGGGCCAAAGGTCCCTGCACTTTGAGGTTGGGCTCTTGAAATTTGACAGTACCTAGAGGCGGGGCGACAGGCTTCTGTAATTCAAGGTTTGGCTCATGGGATGTAATAATGCCCAGAGGCGGAGCCAAGGGCCCCTGCACTTTGAGGTTGGACTCTTGGAATGTGACAGTTCCTGCAGCCATGCCTTGTCCTTTGAGGATCTCATTAGGTATAAGGTTCTTCGCTAGGCAAGGCAGCAGATGTTACCGAGATATCATCTTGGAGTACTATAGGCGACATGGCAGATATAGCGAATGGAGGATATGACGTTCCAACAGGGTGTACTGGATTTAGGCTTTGTACCCAAATTCAGTTTCTGTTCTACCTTGTAATTCTGCTTTTTCACTAGAGCATCTACAGTTGTGGCAAGGGTAGTAACATTATTGGCCTCGTATTTGAGGGTGTTTTCTTGTTCTGTCTCTCCTACCTGATCTGGGTGTTTAAATTGAATTGTGGACCCCATAAACTGCGATGATTCTATTTTTTGAACCTATATACTAAGCGTGTCCACAGCTTCGCAAAGGCCTTTAGCCTGTTGCAGCTCTTGTTTAACAACACCCAACTGCTCATTTGCCCTTGCCAATTTTTCATTTGGTTTGTTCTCATGTTTAGCAAGCATGAACTGCCAGGCTATCATTGGGCTGGGTTGCAAAAATTACTCTTTTAGGGTCTAGCGTGATAGGCCCGTGATGTCGGACACTATATAAATCAATGTACTGTTGAGTTTCACGCGTCTCAATAATTGTTGCAGCCATGCCGATATCAATACCCTCAACAGATTCTAGATCCTCAGCACTAGCCTCCATAAGTTTGATCATTGTACTTGCCATGCTTTTATTAATTTCCCTTTTTTTTATTTACCTTATTTATTTATTTATATTATTATTTTTCATTATTTAGTTTTTTTAATTGAGTAAAATGCATCAACAAGTGTCCATGTTTTCCTACTTTGCTTTAGGCATGCGCATTGCTAGCTTTCGCCCAACAAGTTGAACAAGAAGGCACTAATGGCTCAATCGATCACTTCACAAGATGTTTCACTTTGTATTATACTACAGAACGATATTCTTGTGCAAAAATGTTTATTACTTCTCTTGAAACACGATTCCAATAACGCCCGCTTTCATATTGCGAGCAAAGACGAAAATTGCTGATCAATATATCAAATGAACCATGAAACGTGTAATCACGCGGTACTTGCGAATTTCAGATTCATCCTGTCGACTGACGCCAATGTCGTGGAATCCGAGGGAATACAAAATATATATGCGAATCGTAATGAACAATAGTAACATATTACCTCAATATAAATCTGTCAGCTGGATTCTGTTGGCACAGACAACAGCAAGATGCAGTCAATGTCAATTAAGGTAGATGTACAACAATATGGCGGGAATCTAGAGAAGAATTACGTCACCGGAAACACAGGTGAAGACTTCTGATGATGTAAATAGTGGACTGGTTCAATCGTACTCAGGCTGTGGCACAGCAATAGTGACAGTCTTCACCATAAATTCCAAGTTGATTTCGTTTTACTGGTTTGGAACATTTCCCACAAGGATATTTTACTGGACCAGGATTAGTTGAAATGTCTCCTGATAGCAAAAGAATTCTAATTATTGATGTATATGTTGTTGTATTTTGGTTTGGTAAGTATTTGTAGTAATGTCTATTTGTATGATGGCGGATCTTTTCTGAGACGATCCTCGGGTATAATAAATCTAGTGAAAAGTCATAGTAAGATGGTTTTGGTTTAGTTCTCGAGTAGAATCCGAGATCTTCTACCATGTATTCGTTGTCTGGAAGATCTATTTGCGTTGGAAATGCAAGGATGCGGACTACAATTAAAGTTGTTGCTAGAGTACACAAAAGCCCGTCTAATCCCGTCGCCATCTATTTACAAAATAGAAGTGAAAATGTGACCTTATAATGACTGAATGAGCGAGAGATTATTGTTTAACAGGAAGTATGTAATTTTTCAGCTGTATCATGCTGAGAACAAGTTACATTTCGATTAATCTAATTAAAATTAGATGGTTGGTTATGGTGTTTAACGCCACTTTCAACAATATTTCAGTTATATCTTTATTAAAATTAGATGTTTGTTTTATCTTTTTTTCCACAGCCATACACCAGAGAAATATTGGTTTATATGTATCTGCATACACTAACATCTAAGAGCATCTGGTATAGGGTCATGTCAGGGTTCATATAAGGCAGTGGCTCTGAATCCACGCATGCGTGGTTTTGGAGCCTCTAGAGGTTCTCCGTCCACGCATCCGGTTTTGTATATAATAAGGGAATGCTTCGGGGTTCGACAACAGAAAAATTCGGAATTTTACGCGGGAAACGAAGTTTTTATCGGAAATTGTCGTAATTGTCCGTAATTTTACGAATATATTCGTTGACCTAATCACGAATACTGTTCACTAGAATTATAATCGGCTTTTTTCTTAGTCAATAAAAATTTATGTAAACAAGATGGATGGTCTTTGTATTGGAAAAACTTTTGATACATTTGATGAATTGGAATCTTTTATAAAAGACATTGAGAAAAAACATTTTATTCAATTATATAAGAGAAACTCACAAACTGATGGAAGTGCTTTGAAAAGGACTCAAAATAGAAAAATCAAGAAAGAACTTAAATATGTTAGACTCTTGTATTCCTGTATTCATGGAGGAAGAAAATTCAGTACAACGTCTACTGGAAAGAGACCCAATTCAAGGTAGTGTTTTTTACTAGAATATCTTACAAAATTAATTTATTTTTCCGAAAAGTGATTATTACAAAATACAAACCAAATTTCTATTAAAGTCTAATCAGTAACATCTATATTTGCTAATCGGTCTCATTACAAATCTTATAAAAACGTGCCAACTACTTTTTTCAAGTAAAAAGCATCAAACAAGTTTGTTTTTTTCAGTACTTTTAAAATGGAATGCCCCTTTACTATAAATGTTGGAGTAGCAAAGGGTGGTGATATGCTGATTGTAAAGGAAATTCATAGTCAGCACAATCACGATATGAGTAAGTCCAGTTATGACCACTTACCTAGACAACGTAAGCTGGACACAGACACACAGAAAGACGTCAGAAATATGCTAAAACTGAAAGCAAATAAAAAGTTAGTACAATACGAACTAACAAGTAGTACTGGAAAAGTAGTGACCTTGAAAGATATTCACAATATTGGGAAGTCAACATATACAATGTCGTCAGACAGTGAAACACTTTCCGCTTTGCTTGATGCCATTAGAAATGTTTCTGGTTAGTTATTTTTTTCTTCATCCACGATTCCACTGTACCCTCTTTGTCCACTCTTCTGCACCCATCTCTATCTTTCAAAACCTTTACAGTTTGTATTAAAGTGTACCATACATATTTCAATATATCATTGATTGAAAGTATAAAATTAATTTGCAAGTATAAATTAGTCTTTTATTGCTTCATTTGCAGCAAGTCTTTGTCTGACCAGGACTGTCTAGCCTGTGATGGTTGCCTGGAATGGCAGCACCTGAAATGTGCTGGACTTAAAAACGTGCCAAAAAAATCCTATTGGATGTGTAAAAATTGTATGAAGTAGGAAATCTAGTCATTAACTTTTATATGCATATCGTAGTCTTTTAAAAAGTATTTTTTTATGCTACATTTACTGTTTTACTTGTTCATATATCGATGTAAATATCTACTCAGTCTCTGGAATTTTAAGATAATCACCAAATATTTGCATGATCTTTTAAACACATTTTATTGATAGATAATTTAATTGCAGTCTTTATTAATTTTATTTTCTTAAATTGATTCTTAAATAAATAAAAAGATATATGAACTCAACCGTTTTATTGATTCATGAACATATATGTTTTAAATATATATATAATATTATTATTAATATGTATTTTTTAAAGTATTTGATTAATTGGTACTTTAATTTCAGTCTCTATATTGTTTCATTAATAAAATATTTATATGTATTCATCATTTTTATTGACTCCGATATGTATGCTTAATATATACACAGCAAGCTCCATATTCACATACAACTTACTTTCCCACGTAAAATTCCGGATTTTTCTGCTGTCGAATCCTGAAACATTCCCTTATTATATACAAAACCGGAGGCTCCGAAACCACGCATGCGTGGATTCGGAGCCACTGCCTTCATATAAATCTTAAGGTTTCAAAACCAAGTACCTCTCAGGTAGAACAGCCAGATGCATACTAGGCGATTTCTTAGGAAAACAATTTGAAACTAAAATAGGCCTGCCACAGGGTTCCGTTATATCACCTACCCTATTCAACCTTTTCATAGAAGATCTAATGAAAGGAACTAAAGGAAATAACTGCAAGATCTAGACTGTATCAGGAAGAAGGCTACAGAGGACATAGAAACAATAGTGGAATGGACCAGAAAGTGGAGAATAAACATCAATATGGAAAAGTGTGAAGTATGCATATTTGCTAAGAAAGACCTAGAACAACATTGAAAGGAATTAGTGGTAAACAACTACAGTTTCAAATATAATCCAACACCCAGACTACTCGGAATTATCTTAGATGAGAAGATCAAATTTGACAACCACATCATGCACGTAGAGAGAAAAGCCAACAATTCCATCCATATAATAAGAGAAACAAAAGGTTTGGCAAACATCTCAAGTCAAGAACGAAACTACTAAGAATATACAACAGCCTGGTTAGGGAACGACCATTTAACTTGAAGGAGGGGGGGGGGGGGGGGGGGGGGGGGTGTATGGTTTTTTTCTAAAAAAAATATTCTGATTCTCAATGTTGCTGAAAAAAATATTCAGATTTTGGTGGAGAAAAAAAAAATAATCTGATTCAGAGTTTTTGTCATATAACCTAATGCTAAATTCTGGAAAAAAATAAATATTCTAACTCTTGTGTTGTCCGAAAAAATAATTCTGAACGAAACAAAAACCCATAACCCCCCTCCCCCCCATTCAAGTTAAATGGTCGGTCCCTAAATGAACAGTATATTGTCATCACCATGTCAGATGTCAAACAAGCAGTGAAGACTTCAACTAAAATAAAATGGCAGAATAGATGGACCATCAGCGAATCTGGGAGACAACTTTATGACCTGATACCAATGGTTGGAAATGCCAGCCATTTAGATATGCCAAACCCACAGATAGGCAGAGTTTTGACAGAGATGAGAACAGGATAGAGCAGACTAAACAAATACCGGAATAACATAGGTCAGTCCCCCACGCCACTATGCAACTGTGGAGAAGAAACCACTGAACACTACATATTGCACTGCCACATTTACGATCATAAGAGAGCCAAACTCGCAGTGCAATTAAAGACCATAGATGAAAGTTTTGACCTACTTCATCTCCTGACTAGACTTCAATAAAGAGAAACATCAAAGGAAATTAACATTCTTGGAGGAATTCATCAAAAGTACAGGGCGCTTCCCAGAACTAGCAAGTCCTGTACCCCGATCCTGAGCCTAAGCAACTCAATACTCCAGCACAAAGAGAAATTATAGTGAGATAGTAAAGCACCAAAGAGAAAAAATTCAGTACTCTGGGACCAGTAGCGTCAATTGCGACCTTTAGGATCAGGATCAGCTAAGAGATGTTGTAGGATTGGTCAATATATTTAATGTATTGCATATGATTGGATGGTCAAAGCTGAATGAGAGGATACATGACATGATCCCAAATGGGAAGTTGTTAAATGTTAGTGTATCACCAAAGAAAAAAGATACAACAAACCTCTATTATTTTTTAGATTACACTGCATTTTGATGAGATGGTGATGATGTCTGTTTTGTATTAGACTAAAACACTTAGCTGCTATCTAACTTGCTTTAATAGAACTAATTTTATGACAACTTCTGTGTCACGAGGATTATATATATCATGGATAATGTTCAAGATTACAGCATTCTTTCAGAGTTGCAGATAAAAAAAAATTCCTGTCAGACATTGGGTCCTGCAAGTAAGAGAGTTTTGCCAGACCTACCAACTTTTTGCCAGACCTACTTTTTTTTTAGAATTTTTTTAATATTTCACTTTCAATACAGTATGATTAAAGGGACAATCTTAAATAAGGGTAATAACAAAATTACCGAACTCTGAACAATCTTACAAAGGGAAAGTCAAAACTCATAAGTATATAAACAGACAAAATCAGTCAACAACCGGAAAACTGTGAAAAAAAATGACACTGACTTGGTACAGGCATTTCTAAAGAAATGGTGGGTTGAATCAGATTTTAAAGCGCCAAATCTCCCCCTTTCATTACGGTTCAAAGTTTCCGGCTGCCACTATAGTCTATAACAGTATTTATAACAATACTTGAACAAAACAGGTAAAACAGTTGTCAAAAGCAGCACCAAACTCATGACACAGCTAACGACTACTACGACCAGAATATTGTCAAAGGGGGGTTAGT